>JAJOZX010004460.1:112500-312500 GCA_023014485.1 Bathynomus jamesi | reverse complement strand
TTCTTCGGTTTAGATTTCCAAGGGCCCCCGCCAAGTTCACTACTCTACCAATGGGTATTTATTATTTGAGAACTCTCAGCGTTCTTTAGCCAGACGCGGCCATCGCCTCCTACTACATTTACTTTTTTCTCACTTGTGGACCCATAGAAGAATATGGATTACAGTATTTTTGAGGACCCCTTTTTGAGGAAAATAATTTGTGTATTCTAATTTTGTGTGAATTAAAACATACCCCTTGTCTTCTACCGAAGCCAGGTTGCGGATCACTGCTCTACTCTATATTGTAATCACTTCATTTACACGTTAGCACATTTACACAAGGGATACGAGACAGAGAGAGAGAGAGAGTTAGAAGAAGTTACAAGGACAAGAAGTACCTCAAAAGGCCTTGCGGCCAATACCGAGGAGGTATCAATGGCAACAGGTGCCAGAAAAAATTCCTAAACATTGTCACAGCTAGCTTCTCGAACAGCCAGCCCAGAAGACAGTACAGGGACGGATTAAGCATTGTTAGGGCCGGGGGCAATGATTATTTTCGGGCCGGTGTCACTAGAAAAACACTAGAAAAATACAATTCTTTACTTGATACATCATACATGAGTGATGTGATCAGCTGACTGGGATCGATCAACAGAAAACGAAACAAAAACAAAGATGTGATTACAGAAAATGTATACTTTGTTCACATAAATGGGATACTAAACTAGGTTTTGTAGAAGCGGAATCTAGAATTTTTTTTTCTTCCTCACGGTCGACCAATTATTTCAACGGTAGATTATAGCGTTGACATAGTTTCTTGTCGCCGGTCAGCATCTTGGGGCCGGTCAGCATCTGGGGCCGGGGGAAAATGCCCCCTTTGCCCCCATTATAATCCGCTACTGAGACAGTAACACACATTCTCAAATAGTGTGCAAGATTCGGTCTAACCTTTTCTTGAACTGATCCACAGAGGAACTGTTCACAACTTCTGAAGGTAACCTGTTCCACGCGTCACAGATCTTATAGGTAAAGTAAGTCCCACACACACTCGTGCAAATCAAATCCAAATCCAATCAAATCCAACAAAATCCAACTTCCAACCATTGTTGCGAGTTGGGTTATCATTTAAACTAAACATGCTTCTAAAATCGACATCATCGAACCCGTGTAAGAGCTTGAAAACCTCGATGAATTGACCGCGCAGCCTCCGAGTTTACAACGAAGATAAATTTAGGGCGTGTAAGCGTCGATTATAGCCCATATGCCAAACAGAAGGGATTAACTTTGTGGCCCTCGCTTGGACTCGCTCCAGCCTGTCAATATCTTTCCTGAGGGTGGCCGACCAGAATTGCAGAGCGTACTCCAGGTGCGGCCGAACCAGGGAATTGTACAGAGAGAGCACAATCTCCTTGTTCCGAAACTGAAATTGCCTCCTGATATAACCCAACAGCTTCTGGGCTTTCTTTTCCACCTTTAGGCATTGTTTTGTAAACTTAAGGTCGCTGCTAATTAGCACACCCAAGTCCTTTTCCAAATCAGTGGCCTCGATATTACTCCCCAACATCGAGTAGTCCGACTTGGGATTGGCGAAGCCAATGTGCATCACCTTGCATTTACCCAAGTTAAACTCATTTGCCATTTTTCGGACCACTCACCTATCCTATGTAGGTCCGCACGCAGTTGTCGATCGATTCGGGCGTCCCAACATTGGTTCCAAGCCTGGTGTCATCAGTGAATTTGGCGATCCTACTGACGATGCCAGCGTCGATATCATTTATGTAAATGATAAACAACAGTGGCCCCAAAACGGAACTCCGAGGAACCCCGCTAGTGACTGAGGCCCAATCCGAAGTAGCCCCTTTAATTACAACCCTCCGCCTATTCTTCAGCCAGTTTCCATTTCAGCTACCTACTTCCCCATCGATGCCCAGCGAGCGGACTTTGGCCATTAGCCGGCGGTGAGGTACCTTATCAAAGGCTTTCTGAAAGTCGAGATAACGTATATCAATCGCCCTACTCTTATCGTACTCACTCCACATGATGTGGAAAAACTCGAGCAGGTTGGTGAGACACGACCTAGTCGCCTAAACCCATGTTGGGAGTCCCAAAGCAGCTTGCAGGAATCCGAATGGTCAACAATCCTATCCGCTATTATCCCCTCTAATAATTTACCTACGACCGAAGTGAGACTATGGGACGAGAGTTCCCTGGACTTTCGTGATCCTCTTTTATAAAGAGAGGGGTCACGTTGGCTTCCCTCCAGTCGGCCTGGCCCGTCCCCAACGATTTGTTGAAGACTGTAGCCAGGTGGGGAGCCACCTGGTCGCGCACTTCCCGCAAGACTCTGGGGAGGAACTGGTCCGGCCCAGGAGCCTTAAACGCGTTCAGTTTGTCTATTCTATCGGCAACGTCTGTCGGTACATCGAACACTATCCAGGCGAGCACCGTCGTGCCTGACGCCTGGCTCGGGGATGACGCGGGTGTCCTCCCTGGTGAACACTCCCGCAAAGTACTCATTCAGCACATTAACCGCGGAGGTCCGCAATGCGCCGCTGGGGTCCTTTAACGGGTCTATCAGGCTTCTAATAGGCTTTCTACTATTAACATAACTGAAGAATCCCTTAGGGTTCGCCTCGCAGAAGCTTGCCACCCGGAGTTCTTCGTTGCGTTTTGAGAGAGAGAGAGAGAGAGAGAGAGAGAGAGAGAGAGAGAGAGAATCTATTTGATTTTAACTCCGAAAGGTTCACATCATTTAAAAAGTATATATGTTTTGTTTCTTCTTTTATGCAAGCGCAAACCGTTTGACCTAGAGCTACCAAATTTGGCACGGGAACCTCTTATGTGATGAAGAATGTCAACACAGAGTCGGTCAGTCTGTCCGTTTGTCTGCAACGCTGGGTACTGTGATATATATACTGCTACCCGCCCGGAGAGGGGAGAGGGGGTGGGGTAATTGGGGGAGAGGGGGTGGGTAATTGGGAGAGGGGTGGGGGTAATGGGGGTAATGGCTTTTTTACTTTTGTGTGTGGGGGTAATGGGGGAGTGGGGGTGGAGGGTAGTGGGGTAGAAGGGTGGGGTAATGGGGTTAACCGCGATTAAACTACAGAAAAGAACGCAGCCGTGAAAATTTTGATTATTTGGTCAATAAAACTATAGAAAAGAACACAGTCATGAAAATCTTGAGCTTCACATGTAATTATTTTTAGGACGACTTCAAACCGTTTGACCTAGAGCTACCAAATTTGGCACGGGATAAGATAAATCATTTTAATCAAATTCAGCTTTTTGTCTTAAACTTTATTTTATTTAAACTGGGGATCTAATGTGAAATTTATCCAGGGTAACGCCGGGTACCTCAGCTAATATATATATATATATATATATATATATATATATAATATATATATATAGCTATGGCCAAAAAATTTACATCACCGTTTTTTTTGGAATGTTATAATTGTTAACAGAAATTACGTGTGAGCATCATTGATGATTTTGAGTGCTTATTGTGAATGTACAATTGTAACACTTGTCAGATTTAGAATTGTGAACTTCCTCGAAAAGATTCGCTGTAATTTTCATTTGTTAGGTATATTAATATGTCATATTTTAAGAGAAAGCATGAAGGAAAACAAAGCAAGAACTTTTTAAGTTAGGCTGACAAAGTATGATAAACTGGAACTTGTAGACTGATTTCAGCGGTTCTGGCATTCTCAACACATTCAAACGTTATAATGTGTGTGTGTGTGGTGTGTGTGTGTGTGTGTGTGTGTGTGGGCGTCTGTGTGTGACATAAGTTATAACCACTTCAAACCAGATTCCTTAATCTTTTTATTTGTTTTCATCTGAAAATGCAGCTATATATATATATATATATATATATACATGGTGTTTCATAACATGTGGGACGCACTTTCAGGATGGATTCAGAACCTGAAAACAATTAAAAAAGTTTATATAAACATATGCCAAGAAATCGCCTTGTTTCCGAGTTACAGCCCGTTATGTGTACCAGCAAGTATCCGCCTTACATTTAAAGGAAGTGCTCAAAATAACCGCCTTGTGCTTGAATACACGCCTGAACACGCCTCATCATAGACTGCCTGACACGTTCAAATAAGCCAGGTATTGGTCGGATTTTTCTGGCATCCTGTTCTACACGTTGGCGAAGCATTTCAACGTTGTCAATGGGTGTCACGTAAACGATGGATTTCAGATGATCCCACAGGTAAAAATCGAGTGGATTCAGGTCCGGGAGCGAGCAGGCCACGCAATGGGTCCTCCACGGCATATAGGGTGTATCATGCTCATTGAAGCGCGAATTTCAAGATTGGCAGTATGTATTCCTACGTAAAATTATATTTTAGGAGGGGTTTGTTTTCTTGAACGTTTAAGTGTTCACATTTCCACTTTTTCTTTTTCTTGTAGTGATTCCCCTTCTGTCATTTGTATAATTATTTACTTTACTCTGTTTTCCATTTATCTTTACACTCTCTTTACTCGCTCTCGGCGCATACTTTATAAATGATGCCTGGTAGCGTAGTCGGAAACCGTTAACTTAACAATCCTTAAGTCGGAGAGATACACAAAATAATAATTTAAATTCACAATTACGTTCTGACACACAAACGCCAAGGTCTTGGCCCAAGGCCTGCCCCATGACTGAAGGGTACTTCTCTTGCCCCGCTGGGCCAATTCTCAGCGTTGCCAATTCGTATTTCTATATTTTTTTATAAACAAATCATTATTTATCGTAATCACATTTATTAAATATTATAATCTTCTTCATTAATCAAACATTATATTATCATTTTCTTTATTTAATCAAACATTATATTATCATTTTCTTTATTAATCAAACATTATATTATCATCTTCTTTATTAAACAAACATTATTAAGGTTCTTAATTAGACATTACTATATTCTGGTTATGTATAGAACAGCTATGCAGGACATACACTGTAGTACAAATGTAGCACACCGGTTTCTTACCAAACAAAACCATTGTAACAGCTGTTATAGGGTACTAGAATTTCACTGTGATAATTTTCTATGTTTCAGATACAAAACTTGGTGAATATTGTGTAGCCACCATGGCTAAGCAAGGACGAAAAACCAGAAAAAGTTCTGGTTCAAAGCTGAGTGATCTGGTTGGTCAGAGAGGAATCCTCCTCCAGGAAGAGAAGCTGCTTCTGGATGATATGAAGAGAGCTCAGTACCCTCTGCAAGATTTGGCTAAGGACTTGGCATCACTGGTACTGGCACAGTGGCGCAAAAGCAATGCCAAGTTCACTCCTCCTGTGGTCATTCAAGAGAGATCCATTGCCAGGAAGATTCTTGTCAGGTGGAATGAGATGATTGACCTAGTGAATGGCAGAGTGAAGGCTGCAAAGAGAGAGAAGAGAATATCTGAACTTGATACATTGTTTGACATAACCTGCAGACATGATATCACTCTCTGTGGAGCTGAAGCACCTCGCTGCTCTGGCTGTGCTGCTAGAGTTCATGTCAACTGTGACTGTCCTCTGCCTCAGAAGATTCCAAAGCTAGAGCTAGAGTGGCTCCATTACCAGAGGATCAAAACCTCAGAAGTTTCTGGCTTCCGGATGGCATCTGTTGATGTGAAGGAAACAGTGAAGTAGGTGAAGGCTGCTAAGAGGAAGGAGGAAGAACAGAAGGCAGCTGAGAAGAGAAACA
Source organism: Bathynomus jamesi (assembly GCA_023014485.1). NCBI lineage: Eukaryota > Metazoa > Arthropoda > Malacostraca > Isopoda > Cirolanidae > Bathynomus > Bathynomus jamesi. Next base: position 306,822 of record JAJOZX010004460.1, on the reverse strand, counting down.
GAAAAGAGGAAGAAGAAAAGGAGCTACTGCTTAGGGCTGATGATGGTGATGATGATGAAGATGAGATGACTTCCTTGCAAGAGTCTCCAGGCAGAGCAGCTCCTACTGCTGACATAGATTTTTCCAGTGCTGCACCAGGCACAAGCTCCAGTGTCAACACTGGCAAAGTCTCCACCTCTGCCAGAAGGATCTACATGCATATCTCAAGCACTGCTGCGGCTGCAGTCAGGTTCAAGTTGGGAAACACTCCTGCAGCAGCCATTGCAACTGGTTTCTTGCAAGATCTCATCAAAGCTAGCCATCTATCTGCTGATAAGATATATCTAGCTGTTGACAGGATGAAGATGTGGAGGGGCAAGGAGTCTGTAATAGGTGCCTCGGTGGAGGCCCCGGAGAAAAGGACAGAGGGAGAAGAGATCAAGGGAATTTTCTTTGATGGAAAACAAGATAAGAAGACGAAGATCATGAGGTACAATGAAGAAATTGGCCGCTTCCATCCTGATATTACAACTGAAGAGCACTATAGTGTTACCTGGGAACCTGAGGGGAAGTATCTCTTCCATTGTACACCAGAAGAACCTGAAGGAAATGAGAAACCTGTACTGAAGATAGCTCAGGCTCTGTTTGAGTGGATTAGTGCTCATGGTGCTAAAGATACTATTGTAGTCCTTGGTGGTGACTCCACCAACACAAACACAGGACCTGATGGAGGAGCCATCACTCACTTGGAGAGACTGCTAGGTCACAAGTGTCACTAGCTGATATGCCAATTGCATATTAATGAAATCAGCCTCAGGCACATGATCATCAAGCTTGATGGTCCCTACACGCACAAGTCTGGGTTCAATGGCCCAATAGGAAAACTTTTGGAGAAGATCAATGACATACGTGTCAACTTTAGTTTCAAGGCTCTGCCAGGAGAAGAATATATAATTGAACTGCCAGAAGACATTGTACAGAACTTTAGCACTGACCAGAAGAACTGCTACCTACTGATCAAAGCTCTCAAGACAGGAGATTTGAGCAGGGAAGTTGCTGGTCTGAAGTGTGGCCCACTGAATCAGTTACGCTGGCTGACTACAGGTGAGGCTCTGTTGATGCTGTGGATGAGACAGCATGGTCTGAAGGGGGAGGTGTTGAAGAAGCTGGAGGTGTTGCTGAAGTTCTGCCTGGACTTCTACTTCTACAGTAGATGTATTTTGAGATCAAGGTGAAGCACCACATGGGGTATGGACCTCACCATATTGTGACCGCTCTGGGACTGCTGAGAAGCCAGACCTCTGAAGTCAGGAACATAATCATTCATGTGATAGTTCGTGGAGCATATCATGTTCACAGTGAGAACCTCATTGCCTCTCTCCTGTGCAGTGAGGATGAGGAGGAGAGGGCATGGTGGGTTGAGATGATCAAGAAGATCAGAGGTAAGTCTGAGTATGGAGAAAATGAGTCTGAGAACTCATAGAAACCCTAAACTGAATTTTGATGCCACTTCTCCAATTACTCTGATTAATTGGGATAAGGAGAAACTATATGAGCCACTCTTCACTTGTAAGATGTCAAGAGAAGTTGAGGAGCTTCTCAGGTCTCTACTTAAAGTTGAGAACTTCTCAGTTCACACTCAAAGCTGTGAAAGAGCAGTTCAGGAAGTTTCAGATGCAGTTCATGCAACGTATGGGCAAGAGAGAAGAAAAAATCTAAAAACATTCAGTTGACCAGCATATTATTACAAGCTGGGGGTGGAGGAGGGACTTATGCAAATATTAAAGAAGAATTGTAATTGCCAAAAAAAAGTTGAACGTCACAGCAGCTTGCGGAAAGGTGGGGGCAGCTGCCATCACACTCAGTGATACCGAAAAGAAAATAAATAAAAATTGGTGGAGGCGTTTCTAAAAAAAAGAAAATGCAAGACCAAGAAAGAAGAACAAAAAGATTCTGCCTGATGAAGAGAACAGCCGCGAAATTTGGTGTATAGGAGACTAAAAATCATACAATTCCTTAGTTTTTGGCCATTTTGGGTGATTTTGGTTATTTTAGGGGTTATGAACCACTTTGGCTGATCTTAAATGGGTCCAAGCCTGCCCCTAGAAATGCTTAAGGGTGTATGTGAACAATATGGAACATATGGAGGTCATTTGAGGCTACCAAGTCTTTGAAATTGGCAAAAAATCCCATTTTTCGACAAAAAAGTGCGATTTTGAACACTTAAATGCGATTTTTCAAAAGTTGCCGAAGACGAACCCCTCTTAAAATTCAATTTTACATAGGAATACATACTGCTAATCTTGACATTCCAAATTTTTCAATATTCGACCTGAGCATGATACACCCTGACGGCCTATTCATTTATCAGGGAAATAGTCATTCAAATAGTGTATGGCTACTCGACTAAAATGAGGCGGAGCGACGTCATTCATAAACGACGTACGACGTCCGACACCAAGAGGAACTTCATCTAGTAAATCGCTTAAATCATTCCTTAAAAAATTGGAATAGGATTCTTCTGTTAATCTTCCAGGCAAAAGAAAAGGACCGATTAAGTTGTCGGCAATAAGTCCTGTCTATATATTGATACTAAATTGTTGTTGGCGCCTTGACTGGATGATGGCATGCGGATTCTATTCGGCCCAGTGATGAGTGTTGTGAAAATTGATCACGCCGTTTTTTGTGAAGGCAGCGTCATCAGAAAACAACACGGAGCATAGAAAAAGAGGATCGCGAGCATTCGGTTGAAGGAACCAAGTACAAAAAGCCTCTCGTGGTGGGAAATCAGCTTCAGTAAAGCCCTCTACTCTTTGAATGTAATATGGGTAAAGCTGTTGTTCCCGTAAAAATTCTCCACAAAGTTATGTATCTTACACCCTCTGCTGCCGCTATCCTTCTGGTGCTGACACCAGGTGCTGACACCAGAATGACCACCATCTGAAACTCGCTTGTTGAATGGTCCTGTATCACCAAAACGCTCGTCTATTATCTGAAAGGTCGTCTTATCTGGACGGCGATTCGAAAACCTTTCTGCATACAGACGTCTTGCTGCGGCCGCATTACACTCGGTAAGTCCATACATGAGATGCATGTCTGTCATTTCTCTGCTTGAATAAGCCTCCATTCTCATTTCAAATGCACACTATCACTGAATAGCACAAAAACTTTTAAGGTTTTTTTTCACTGGACTGCACTTATTCACGGTAAGAAGTTACGAATACGAGCAGTGAAACACTGCGATGCACGTCTGACTGACTGATGGCTCTACACTCAACGATATTGAAACATGTCATAGAGTGCACGAAACATTACAATCGGTAAGGCTATATATGAAATAAGTCTCATACACACTTACAAACATTGTCGGCAAGCAGTGTTTGTAAACAGTTTGCGGAAAGAATTGCTGGAACACAAAACGGGCTGTAACTCGGAAACAAAGCGATTTCGAGCACATGTTTATGTAAACTTTTTTCATTGTTTTCAGGTCCTAAGTCATCCTGAAAGTGCGTCCCACATGTTATGCGATGAATTTCACAATTAAACACGTGAAATGAATGAATGATGCAAACGCACAAGGGAAAAGAAAAATGATTCCAAGGTCTTTCGTGTATTCAGAAGTACAACTCGTCAGGGAATGAGTCATTCCCAGACGAGGTGTACTTCTGAATACACGAAAGGCCTTGGAATCATTTTTCTTTTTCCTTGTGGTTTGCATCACATATATACACACACAGTATATATATATATATATATATATATATATACAATTCCAGGGCCTTTCGTGTATTCAAAGCTACACCTCGTCATTCCCTGACGAGGTGTAGCTTTGAATACACGAAAGACCTTGGAATCGTTTTTCTTTTTCCTTGTGGGTTTGCAGCATTCATTCATTTCACGTGTTTTATTGTGAAATTCAGCCCACATATATATATATATATATATATATATATATATATATATATATATTACTTTATCTAAAAAGTAATAAAACTAGAAAAAATGGAACTGTTTCATGGCCAATTAATTTTTTTACTCAACGTAGCTATTTAAACTTGCTTCCGGCTGACGTATGATCAGGCACCACGGAAGTTAATTGTCCTTTCGTGTTTGGACCTGTTTTGATTTTTTTTTTTTTGTTTGTAACTGTGTTTTTCAGTCTATCTTTTTCTTAAGACGGTGACGCGCTGCTCAGCAAGTAACGGTCGCTACATTATCCTGAAGGTACACACTACTATTACTACTACTGGTGCTACTACTGATACTGATATTAATACTAATAATGTTTAAATAGATGTACAATATAGGAATAAAATACCTCATTATATATCGTTACAGCCCTTCTATATAATTATCAACGACAATTAAATATATATATATATGCGCCTCGATAGTGTCGTTTTTAACATCGCTGAGACGAATCCATCGGCCCCGAGGTCGAGACTCGGTGACAGCAGGCGGCACGCAGAAAAACCCAGCTGTTCATCCTTCCACACAATAAAAAAAAAATTAGTCGGTAGATTCTACGTTAAACTGTAGGTCGAAGGTGGGGTGACAGGCTTGACGTTCACCAGAATGAACAATTCGGGCGGAAGCAAAACCAAGGTTAACCAAGGTTATGTATTTGCAGGGCGTTCAAGACAGAGCTGACTATTTTTATTGTTTTAATAATTAATTTTGTATGTGAGTAAAAATAAACATATTTTATCCCATAAAATCTTACTTGAGTTTTACTTAATGTCTTCGGCCGCTTTGCAGCATCCCGCCTCATTTGCGGGATTTGGTGGAGGAGAAAGTTGGTTTCCCCTCTTTTCTTGACCTCGTTGCCACCTACACATGACTGGTCAGAGACTTTGCACAAGAATTTGTCCAGTTGGTTCCTGAAATTATTCAGGATGGTGTGCTGGAGGTTCCTTTGTTCTTTCGGCAGCACGTTAAAGAGTTTTGGGCACATATTCTGAGGGTATTTTTATCTTCGTTTTCATGACCCCTGTCCCACCACAGCTGGGACAGTTCACAATCTTCTTTCATTCCACTGTGTTTGTATTTCATTTCTAAAGTTTGGGACACATTCCTCTAGTATTTTCCATACGTATATTATTGTGTAATGCTACGAGTATATATAGTTTGAAAATGTTTTTTAATGAAAAACATTTTCAATATGATCACCACTGGCCCCAATAATTTGTCTGAAACGTGATCTAAAATTTTGATCAGTTCGTGCTAAAATAGCTTCTGTAATTCCATTTGTTACAGCTGTTATTTTATTTTGTAGCTGATCAACTGTCCTTGGATTATTCCTGTAGACTGTCCTTTCATTATCCATGCGAAGAATAATTGCAAGGATTAAGATGGAGGGGTATATTCTGTATATATATAGGATAAGGGCCAAATACAACCATTACCATATCTTCCCGAGTAACGGTCAGGAATTAATTCAGCACCAACTGTTCAAAATTTCACAGCACTTTTATATCAAGTTTTTGAGGTCAATGGTGACCACACCGATAGTTTTTCATTAACAAGAATTTCCAAACTGTACACTTTATTAGCATAAAAAAAAATGGTTATTGTAACTCACAACAGATAGATGGAGAGTAAAGATAGTAGAAAATTGAAAGGACTAACTATTTCTTAATGTCGACTACTCTTATCTTTAATAGTATGACCGCAAAAAGCTTGAGGGCAATTGCAATGCAACATTGCATGCAACACGATGAGAGTGTTTTCGAAGCCCAGCCCCTCAGCCCCTACAATATATATACATATATATATGTGTGTGTGTGTGTGTATATATATATATAATTTATATATATATATGTGTGTGTGTATTATATATATATATATGAGTTGTATGTATGTGAGCTCCAGGGGGTAACCTAATCTAGCTGCTCAGACCCACAAAAATATATGTATGTAGGTGTGTATGCATGTATAGAAAAGCTTCTTATATACATATGAGTTCAGGCCCACCCAAAAATATATATGTATGTGGGTGTGTATGCATGTAAATGTGGGTAGTCTAAAATAAAAACACAAGGAGAGAGAGAAGGGTCATCCATTCGTAGCCATGGAGCAACGCATAATGGTGTCTTCAGCATCACAATCATCAGGTTCAGAAAGCAGCCATTTGTCTCACAGCCAGTCGTATAGGGCGTACACAGTTATTTACGTACATATAAACTAGAATTAGCATCGCTTTGCCTCAAAAAACACACACGTAAAGGTGAATTAACGTAGTTCTATCCAAAAAGAAATACAAGAGAACCCTTAGAACACCTCACAATTACACATAGCCCTATCTCAACAAGCACATAACGTACACAGTGAATTAAAGCAGTTGTATTATATTAAAATAGATGCAAGCCCTTACAATACCTCACATACCCTTTCATACACAGTCCCATATCAAAAATAAATGCCATACTTCAAACCATTGACAACACCAACACCACCCAATTAGACCGGTAAGGCATCAAAAAAGAGCACAGATAATAGTCAGAACTAATTATCAAGTTCATGACAGAAAGCCATCACGAGGGCCAAGGTTGTGATGTATTGGAATCCTTTCTGTTCTTTCAAACAAAAACTGAAACATGATAAACCAAATTTAAAGCAAAAACAAAATTTTTGCCTTTATCTAGAAATATACCTTTAAATCTTATTATAAAAAATATTAATATAATTGTATAATAAAACTAGATTTTAGTTTTAGGGCTAACTTATTAATTTTTCATAAAAATGTCCTTTCTTGAACGAACCATGTTTTTCACAATATATAAAAAGTCGGTGAGCAGCAGTCAATTAATTTCAGAAATAAATAAACGGATATGTATAAGGCAAATATATACAGGGAAAATATATATAAACACATTCTTTAGTAGGTGTCAACACGAATTCATGTGCAGAATATTAGCCGTCCATTCTTTTACCAGCCAAATCTGACAAATTTCTCAGCACCTGGATTGAGCGTTGCCAGTGAGGTGTTTAAACCAATATTATTTTTCTAAACATATTTTATAAAGACGCTAATCAAAATATGTTAATGAATTTATGTGAATCGTTTTAGATACATGGGTGGTTATAATTTACTGTAGGTTTATTTATATTACTTCCTTTAAACAATTTCCCATCAGCTGGCGGAAAAGTTGTCAGATGTATCAAGACACAGGTCCTGTCTAATAAATTTATTTACAGTTATTTACGCAAAGCACAATTCTCTCGTTCATATATATATATATATATATATATATATATATATATATATATATCCCAGAACATACCATATGTACTAACTTAATTGGAATTACCTGTTTGACAAAGATTTTATGGCACCTTATGCGATCTAATTACTGAACAATAATTAAATGCAGATAATCTGGCAAGTATCTCCACCAACTGGTGTGAAAAAGTTGCCAGCGCTGCCCTTTAAACCAATAATATTTTTCTAAACGTATTTTATAAAGACGCTAATCAACATATGTTAATGAATTTATGTAAATCGTTTTAGATACATGAGTGGCTATAATTTAAATCTCTCTCTCTCTCTCCTCTCTCCTCTCTCTCTCTCTCTATATATATATAATATATATATATATATATATATATATATATAATATATATATATATATATATATATACCAGAACATTCCAGCTGGTGAGAAAGTAGCCAGTGAGGCCTTTAAATCAATAATATTTTTCCAAACGCATTCTTTCATTGTCACATTCTTCAGCCAGATAAATTTAAAGAAATACCAGCACCAAATCAAACATACAGCCGTTTTCTAAATATACGCTTAAACATTATTATTATTTTAGGAACACCTGAGGATCAGGCCCCAGCCTTCGTTAGTTAGCCTTATAAGGCTTATAAGCCTTATAAGGCTAACTAACCAAAAAAACACGACAAAACCTAACCAATCGTCAAGGGCGTACAGTTGACTTAACAATTGGTTAAGTTGTCGTGATAGTTTCGTTAGTTAGCCTTATAAGGCTAACTAACGAAGGCGGAGGGCCCTGATCTTCATGGGATCTTTACTTTACAATACAGTATATGTAAACGATTATTTAAGTTAAACATCTGATTTCCTTCGCAATAAAAACAGTTGGCAACTCAGCCTACATTATTGACACATAACTGTCGCAGTAATTGCTTTCAGACCAATAAATAAGTTTTAAGTATATATATATATATATTAGTTTCGGATATTTTCGGTTTTACGGCCTGTAATATTTTTTAATATTACTTGTTTTTTATTGTCCAGTTTTAATCGAGGATTTCAAAAATAACATTCATGTTTGACGGCCGGCGGAAAAAAGGGAGTCATGGCTACGGGACCGTCAAATTCTAAACTCTACCAACTGGTTAGGTTAACTGAATGCCCAGTTAGGTTAAGAGAATGCTCGGTTAGGTCAACTGTACGCCCTTGACGATTGGTTAGGTTATGTCATAATATTTTCGTTAGTTTACTGTCAAAACAAACGAAAATATCATGACTTAACCTAACCAATCAGCATGAGCGTACAGTTGACCTAAAACTTTCATGAGTTTTGGAATCTTAAAACGTATACGATATTCTCTAAACTAAAATGTATAACTGCCTCACTATTTGTTTCTCTAAAACATGAATGTTATTTTTGAAATCCTCGATTAAAACTGGACAATAAAAAACAAGTAATGTTAAAAAATATGGATCTTTTCCGTTCTACCCCAGCAACAATTCCTAGTGTAGTTTTACTTGCTGAATTCAATAATATATATATTTTATTTTGGAGAAAGTATTCGTGCTTTAATTAGTTATGGTTATAATTATTAATTTTTTTCCTCTCGTTTGTAGATATTGTTATGGATGATAAATGGAATTTCATAAACATAGTTAAGGAAATAACGTTCTACCCCAGCCTTCTTTAGTTAACCTTATAAGGCTAACTAACGAAAATATCACGACCTAGCCAAACCAATCGTCAAGGGCGTACAGTTGATTTAGCTAAACAAAGGAACAAGAGACATTGGGGAACATCTAGAAATATGATAGATTCTTATTTATGTGAATTTCTGTGGAGGAGAAGACAAAAAAGGAAGGACATTTTTATTGAAATCTTAAATGCAATCTCTACTTTTAAATAAAATAAACGGACTATAACTCTTTTGTTATTAATTTCTCAAAAATAAGATATATATATTATTGAATTCAGCAAGTAAAACTACAGTAGAAAATAATATATAATTTCATTTTTTGTTGCTGGGGTAGAACGGAAAAGAGCCAAAAATATTACAGGCCGTCAAACCGAAAAGATCCTTAGTTTCTAGAAATTCTTTCACTCGGGGCAAAACAGGAATAATTGGAGTTATTTAACACATATATCTACATCCAACATAACACAACCAGTAGAAGCAATATATATATATATATATATATATATATATATACATATATATATATATATGTGCAACAGGGCAAAAAATAAGGTTAGTACAGAAGATTTCTATATACATCAAAACACTCAAAACTTGTTTAATATTAGCAGCCTAGTCAAACCTAGTGCTAATTAATAAAGCAACATAAAATATCTGTGCTTAAACTCCATTCTTTATGTACACAATTGTACAGCTGATTTTGCGGGCAAGGGTAACATTTTTATTATCTACAGATTTATCTTATACTTTTCTTTTCAGTTTTCTACTACTGCCGGAATAGTTGAAAGACAAAAACTTACAGGGGTTTTATGCTGGAAGGAGGGATCAAGGACGACTGCCTGCAAAATGCTCCCAGCCCATACGGGAAGAAGGGGCACAACAAGGTTCAAGGTTTGAGTAGAGCTGTGTGGAGGATGAGTAGACAGTTGTAGGAGCTGGATTTTTTGATGTGTTGAAAACCACAGGGATTGTAGGAAGATCATTGGCAGATGCACCATAGCCAACCCACATAGAGGGACACTTTGTGAAGCAGGTGGAAAAATGAAGAATGGATTGAAGACAGTCAGAGGCAGGGAATTGATGGGCTATTTGTTTATATGCAGTCCTCAAAGATTTTCCCCTAAGTTTAGCGAAAATATTGGAATCTCACTAAAACATGTTTACGATATCCATTTACTTTAAATAAATGTTAAATGGAACAACCTACCTCAGGCCAACACGTCCAATATAGCCGAATACCACAGTTTTAGGTTATGCAGAATGAACAATTCGGACGGAAACAAATCCTCCGTCATACCAACTTATATAATTTTCCTCGGTTCGCCCTTAAAATTTCCCTTTTTGGCCTAAAATTTCCCTATACACATGCATTTAATGCAATATGTATAAATATAGATTTATTTGTGTCTCTATCGTAAGACTAAGGTATTATTTAGCAATATTGTTATATAATATATTTTTCAATTAACAGAATGAAAATTTGTGTTTCTGAATATATAAATATCTATATTCACTCCTCAAAATTTCACTATTCAGTGAATATCGGCGTTATTTGACGATTTATTTCCCTAAAACATGGAAATCTCCTTGTACCTGTCAACACGGCCCCAGTGACGAATGTACAGGCTGCTTGTCACCGATTACAGATTTGTCGCCTATAAAATATATCGGAATTCAGCTCAAACCTCTATCACCTCATTGACTTTCAATCATTTATTAATTTTATTTACACAAAATCATATATATATATATATATATATATATACATTTAAACTGCAAGCACGCAGTATAATTAACGTAAAGAACGACGCTTGTATAGGAGAATATTCCGCTCAAGATGAGAGCGAGAGAACGAAACAAATGAAAAAATGAGGTAACCACCAGGGAATCGAACCCGGGATCTTCCGATTGCCGGTCAGATATGATAACCATTACACCACGGGCCTCACTCAATCAAATGCCGTAATTCCTCTACATACGCGCAGAAACCAATGCCCCAAGGGGGCACCTTCCGCATGCCGTACATTATATACATTTAAACTGCAAACACGCAGTATAATTAACGTAAAGAACGACGCTTGTATAGGAGAATATTCATTTGTTTCGTTCTCTCGCTCTCATCTTGCGCGGAATATTCTCCTATACAAGCGTCGTTCTTTACGATATATATATATATATATATATATATATATATATAATATGGTGTTTCATATCATGTGGGACGCACTTTCAGGATGGATTCAGGACCTGAAAACAATGAAAAAGTTTATATGAACATATGGCCAAAATCGCTGTTTCCGAGTTACAGCCCGTTGTGTTCCAGCAAGTATTCGCTCAAAATGACCGCCTTGCGCTTGAATACACGCCTGAACACGTCTCGTCATAGACTTCCTGATGCGTTTAAACATTCCAGGTATTGCTTGGATTTTCTGGCATCCTTGTTCTACACGTTGGCGAAGCGTTTCAACGTTGTCGTGTCAAGTAAACGATGGATTTCAGATAACCCACATGTAAAAATCGGGTGGATTCAGGTCCGGGAAGCGAGCAGGCCACGCAATTGGTCCTCCACAGCCTATCCATTTATCAGGGAAATGGCATGCGGATTCTCTTCGACCCAGTGATGAGTGTTGTGAAAATAGAAGGCAGCCTGAAGGCAGTCCATACATGAGATGCATGTCTGTCATTTTTCTGTTTGAATAAGCCTCCATTCTCATTTCAAATGCACACTATCACTGAATAGCACAAAAACTTTTAAGGTTTTTTTTCACTGGACTGCACTTATTCACGGTAAGAAGTTACGAATACGAACAGTGAAACACCGCGATGCACGTCTGACTGACTGATGGCTCTACACTCAACGATATTGAAACATGTCATAGAGTGTACGAAACATTACAATCGGTAAGGCCATATATGAAATAAGTCTCGTACACACTTACAAACATTGTCGGCAAGCAGTGTTTGTAAACAGTTTGCGGAAACAATTGCTGGAACACAAAACGGGCTGTAACTCGGAAACAAATCGACTTCGGGGATATGTTTATGTAAACTTCTTTAATTGTTTTCAAGTCCTGAATCCATCCTGAAAGTGCGTCCCACATGTTATGAAACACCCTGTATATATTATGTATAGGAATGAAATTAGAAACATATGCATGTTAAATACTCGTGTAATTTAGGGAAAAAGACATGAATTCAATTGTCTTTTTAATTCTGAATAAGTTCGGATAAAAATACCATACATAGGTTACCCCGAAACTAGCTAAATAACTAATGTAAAGTTACACAAAAATAAAGAAATTAAATTAAGGAGGTACGTGGGATCCCGCGTTTCCCTCCAAAGAAAGAAAGAAGGCGTTATAAAAGTGAACGTTCATTTATGTGTAAAATGAGAAAACTCCGTTCAAATTAGATTGTTACATTATTAACAAGTTTAATGACGTGTAAAATTACACCTTCTAAAAGGCTATTAATTCTTACAAATAAAATTAATAAAAAAAGATAATCTTATTTGGGTAAAAAATAAATCTCCGCCTGGCAGCCTAACTCGGAAAAGGGTCCAGAGGCAGAGAAAAGGTGTTGACGTATAAATGAATCAAATTGTATTTAAAACAGAACGAGAGAGAAATTTACATCAGGTTACTCTTTACCTATTGCCCTATAACGTAGCATAAGATTGTTAATTAAAAGGTGGGATTAATGTCTTCATTGTAAAAGAAATATATAAAATTCGAAAAGGAAGATGTCCACCTGAAACAAAGGGAACGCATAGAGTCAGTGCAACTCAGAGTGTGAAAAAGTAAAGTTCACTCTCACAAACCTGTGTTGAATTTAAATAAGAACATTAGATTTATTTCTCCTTTTAAGAACAAAATACGAGTTCTTAATGGAAGTTTTCTCAAGTATATAAATATACATATATTGTGCCGTAATAAATCCAAATCGCGTGTGGCATTTAGAAGCGAAATCGTTCTTCTAATTTTGAGTAAATTACTCGTCAAGCTAAAGTCAAACGAAAAATTCGCGTCTGTTTAAAAGACACCTAAAAGAGCCTATCCTACATTCCGGAGGAAGAAAACGAGCACCGAGTTCGTGGGGTAATCTACAACAGTGTTATTCCCATTATACGTTATTTGTGACGGCTAATCCGATCTAAGAAGGTCTACCTGACATATAAGTGGTTCTAATTGTAATCCAAGTAATACAAAATTAATTTATTCTATTCGCATTATGCATGTTAGCTAATGTGGTAAGGGGCCAAGCAGGCCTATGATTATAACTTAAATTGTTATTGGTCTATTCACTGCAATGGCCTCGCGTATTACAACATGGCTGTACTAAGTTAAATTACTACCAGTTGTAGATTAAACTTGTATAACAGTCAGATTTAAATTGCTTGTGCATTTTGTTTAATTGTATCAAATATCTTTTCTTTAAAAGAAGTAATTGATGTCAAAGTGTTCATTGTAATTGATTCCATGCCAAAATTGGTTGTCATATTTTAATTGGTTTATGCATTTTATTTTAAGCGTCTGGTGTTACTTCTAAATATCAAATTCTTGAAGTAAGAATCAATGCCTCAAGTGTCATTTCCCTAAACAATTATTCATGATTGCCAAAATTCATTGTTCTATTGTAGTTGGTTTATTAAGATCTATGACGAATATATTATATTTGTAAAAGGTTTATAATTATCCCCTACACGAATTGACAGAAATATAAGACTATATACAGGGTGTCCCAGAATTAACTATCTATTTCAATGAAATCGGACAAATTTAATAAAAACTGACATAATTTTGTGTTTATTACTAAATTATGATACAAAGACAAATAGATTTATAAATCATAAGTCAAAACTTTATTGAGAAGTTTCAACATGTGCACCGTCTGTATCTCTGCAAATTTCAAATCTATCCTCAGCGCTGCGAAACACATTTTGAAGCATTTCAGGTGTTATCTCCCGCACTGCCAACTGGATGCGTTCTTTAAGTTCAGCTAAACTATTGATCTTTTGGCGATAAACCTTTGTTTTTATGAAACCCCATGCAAAGAAATCCAGGGTGTCAAATCCGGAGAACGCGGAGGCCAAGGTCGAGGTCCTCCACGTCCAATCCACCGATTCGGAAGGCGTCTGTTGAGGTATTCTCGAACAATTAGAGCATAATGACATGGTGCTCCATCTTGTTGAAACACAACATTATCAAGAATGCCATCATCAAGAAGCTGTGGTTCGAGAAACTGCTGAAGCATATCAAGGGAGACGGTACCTGTTACAGTTGCTTCCGAAAAGAAGAATGGGCCATAAATTTTGGATTTGGTCATTCCATGCCACACGTTAACTTTTGGAGAGTCTCTTTGCCATTCTATGACTCCAGACGGTCTTTCATTGGACCAGATAATGAAAAATTGTGAAATAAAATTATGAAAAAAATTTAGAAATTTATACATTTTTAACACATATTAAACATGATAAACATAAATAAAAGTGTGTTTATAAAAAAATTGTCCGATTTCATTGAAATAGATAGTTAATTCTGGGACACCCTGTATAAACAGTGATATATGTAACCTTGGGTTAAAGCTATATGATGTGGTTTAAAGGAAACAGGCTAAAATAAAAGTATAATTCATAACATAAAAAAAAGTAATAAACCGCGTCATATAACAATATATATATATATATATATATATATATATATATATATTATATATATATATATATATATATATATATATATATATATACATATATACAGGGTGTTTCAGGAGGAAAGGTCAATACTTCGGGAGGTGACAGTATCGGTCATTGTGAGAAAAAAGTTCATATGAACATGTGTCTAATTCTGAATGGTTACAGAGATAGAGCTGTTTAAATCTACAAATATAATGTTATAATGTTATAATGTTTCAGACCAACAAAGACCCTAGGATCCACTCATGGCTGGTCTACCTAACTGTGTTCGTAATTGTGTATTGTGTATGTCCTCCGTGGTGGCGGAGGGGACCTACAATTTTACGTGGGTTCCGAACCACAAGAACATAAGAAATTTATGTAACAACTGTCTGTACATTGGCAACGACCAATTTTGCAAAACTAAATAATTATCAATTAAAAACTAATTAATTATCGATTTAAAACTAAAGATAGAATCTCTGGATCCAGAGGATCAAGTCATAATAGACTACTATCCACAAATATGTTACACTCTATATCTACAGTATTTATAACCGACATGCAAATATATCAGATCCAAAGAATCCAGTCAATTTCATTACGGTATCCATCAATACTAGTACCTTGCCAACGAAAAATACGTCACGGTCCATATCGATTGCGGACCAAGTCAAAATTTACAACCATATACATTACAATATATATACTTAGGAGGAAAGGTGTAGGTGTGGCTGTAAAGACTGTACAGTGATGTAGAAATGTGTGTGCACCCATTTTGGGTCTCCCACAAAGGGTTAGGAACTAGGAGAAGAGAGAGGGCTATTAATACTATTTATATTATTGTTAATGGTAATCAAGAAAGTGAAACCAATTAGTTTCTAACATTTAATGTTTAAACATTGGCATTTTGAATTGTATCAGATACAGAAATGACAAATTTGTTACAGTTTACAATACGTTTTCGAAAATCCCACCGTCAACCTCATTGCACTTTGCAACTCGTGTGCGAAGATCGCGTGTTGTTCGTCTGAATTGATCTTGACGTTCCTTTATGCGGGCAGCAGCATCCAAAATGCATGTGAGCAATTCGTCTCGTGTATCCACCTTTCTTTGGTGAACTTGACTCTTCATCCACCCTCACAAACAATAACCTAACGGAGAGAAGTCTGGAGACCTTGGTGGCCATTGAATGGCACCGCCCCGGCCGATCCATCGACCAGGGAAAGTTTGATTTAGGCATTGCATCACCAGACGGGTAGAATGTGGAGGAGCTCCGTCATGCTGAAAGTATATACCAGCGCGTGTAGCCAAAGGGACATCCTCCAATAGTCCTGGCAATTCATTTTGCAGAAATTCTAGGTAACTCTGTCCTGCAAGACGATTCTCTAAAGTAACAGTGCCAATCAGCTGATCATCGATGATACCGCACCACACATTGGCAAAGAAGCGATGTTGAAAATTTGTTTCCACAGTGGCATTTGGATTTTCGTCTGACCACCGATGAGAGTTACGAGTGTTGTTGATACCGTCACGGGTGAAAGTAGCTTCATCGGTGAAGTGTATTAATCGAAGCAATCGGCGATTGGCATTTACCCAATGACAAAATTCCAGTCGCATGGCAGCGTCTCCTGGTTGAAGGTGTTGTACACGCTGTACATATGGATGCAAGACTTCCTCACGTAATGTTCGCCATACTCTTGTGTGTGGTACACCGAGACGTGTAGAAATTCTTCGTGAGGTAGTAGTAGGACTACGCTCTACCAACTGAAGAATGTTTTCCACTTCATCCACATCTTGTTGACCTTCACGTTAATGTGAAACATGAGCGCTGGGAAGTGTACCAATCTCACACAATGTGTTGAAAACCCTGGTAAACACTCTTCGATCCGGAATTCTCCGGTTCGGAAACCGTCGACGGTATTCTGCAACAGCAGCTGTTGCACTTCCATCGCAAAAACCATAGACATACCCATATCTGCATATTCGGCATGTGTGAAGGAGTGTGGCATTCTTAACACTGCTTCAAACACCAAACAATGTCACTCACAACAGTCAGCTGTCGATTGGCTTATGTTACATGCTTATATTACAGCTTAAATGGTTCAAGGTTATAGGGGAGGGAAGGGGGAGGAAGAGCTGCGCGTGCATCAGATTCAAACAGCTCTATCTCCGTAACCATTCAGAATTAGACACATGTTCATATGAATTTTTTTTCTCACAATGACCGATACTATCACATCCCGAAGTATTGACCTTTCCGCCTGAAACACCCTATATATATATATATATATATATATATATATATATATATATATATATATATATATATATATATATAAGCACACCGGACAAAAAATTAGTCACCCCTAATAGCACCGATAGTAGGAAGTTCAAGGTCACACAGAAGGCGCTGATGTAGCATTGGTAAGTGACAAGTAGCGGTGACGTAGCACACAGATCAGATCTGTTTCGTGAGGTGGTGAAGAACAAAGTGTGTGTTGGATATAGTCTGCAAAATGGGTCGTGAGGCAGACGTTACTCAGTGGCAAAAAGGAGCCATCGTGTTTGGCAGAGCTCACGGACACAAAATGTCTGAAGTAGCCCAATTTGTTGGTGTGTCAACGCGTACTGTCCAGCGAATTTACAAAGAGTGGTGTAGTTCGCAATCAACTGACAATCGACGGCGTAACTGTGGCCGGAAAACAATTCTCGACAATAGGGGCCGCCGCCATGTTTCTCGTCTAGTAACTGCAAATCGTTTTCAAACCAGAGAACAATTGCTCCAAGAAACCAATGAGGTTCTCCAGCGACCAATTTCCGAACGGACATTGCGACGAGAACTGCATGCGATGGACATCTGGAGCAGGGTACCACGGAAGAGGCCGCTGTTAACAGCAAGTCACAAATTGGCACGTTATAAATGGGCTCAGAGGCACAAAAACTGGACTGCGGCAGATTGGAAACGTGTAATTTGGTCCGATGAGTCCCGTTTTGTTTGTTCTCCAATGATGGGAGGCGACGAGTACATCGCAGGTCCAATGAAGCCTTTAATCCTGAATGCGTCGAAGGTGTTGTTCAGGCTGGAAACAGAAAGTGAAGCGCAGGAATAGACACCCACGGACTCTGGCGGAACTTCGGGACCGGCTGATGAACGAGTGGCAGCAAATCAATGTTCAGTACATGCACAACCTCGTAGAGTCTCTGCCTCGCCGGATTCGTGCGGTTATCAAGGCCAGAGGCGCCGTCACACGTTATTAGGTACATTCTGAGAGAGGGTGACTAATTTTTTGTCCGGTGTGCTTATATATATATATATATATATATATATGCGCCTCGGTGGTGTAGTGGTTAGCGTCGCTGACTACGAATCCATCGGCCCGGGTTCGAGACCCGACGGCAGCCGGCGCGCAGCAAAACCCAGCTGTTCATTCTTCCACACAATAAAGAAAGTGGTTGGTAGATAAATGGGTACCCTAGGTGGCCTAGTGGTTAAGACGCTGGGCTGCTGATGGGGCGTGGTTCGGATTCCACGTTAAACTGTATTTCTAAGCTGGATGAAAAGCTTGACCTTCGTCAGAATGAACAATTCGGGCGGAAGCTAACCAAAGGTTACCAAAGGTTACCAAAGGTATATATATATATATATATAATTGTAGGAATTCTTTTCAGATAGAATCGGATTCTTCGTTCAGGGATGTTCGGTTTCAACATCTATGTATAATCTTATGAATTTTTACAAATTTTAAAAGGGGATAGGTAAATTAGAGACGGAAATTTATATATTTATTTATTTATTAATCTGGGTTTATTTCCTCTTAATAATTTTCTAAAATCGTTATCATTATTAACAAACCGATACAAACACATTTCCATACTTCTTGACACCCATCATTTGCAAGAAACATTGCATCATGGGATGCGTTCCATATGAAATCTAAGGAGCCTACCAAAATTCCACCAAAGTCATCTCACTTGGGGCATAGACTTACACAACTTGCCATTAGGCCTTGATAGAACAGGTAATAGGATAATCCTGTTATTAGGCCTACCTTAGGCTAGGACAAATATTAAACACTGCCTGCTGTTGACAACTTTGAATATTTAAGTTCACTCTTTCACTTTAGCCTTCAGTACTTTCCTTCCTAATTTTCTTTTTCATAATTATGGCTGAGCCTGATAAGCTTACAATTAACATGGATAAGCTAGCACCCCTTAAAAGAAAAAGACTGTTGGAAAAGAGTCATTACAAGATCATTTCATGGTTTTAGAAGGAAATCAGCACCTTTAATTTGATTGGGAATAAAGACTATATTTCTGATGTTGATAAATTTAGCTATTTATTAAATTATTTAAAAGGAACAGCACTTAAATTAGTTGAAGGGTTAGTAGGTCCTGTCTCTTTATAAAAATAATTGTAGCATACTAACAGGTTTCACTGTTACAGTTAGTGAATCATGCCTTAAGCATCAAACAACAGACGTTTTAAATCACAAAGCAAACTAATTTAACCAAATATATAGAAATTAAAAGCATTTTAAAACAGTATATAAAGTCAAAGCACCGTATTTACTAGGCCAATAGTTAATAATGAGCCAATCTTGAACAATTTCAGGGCATCTTCTGCCTCCACGAAAAGCAGATCTTGAAATTATAAATTATACTCCCTCTTCAGCAGAAGCATTTAAAAGAAATCAGCTGTTGACTAGCTACTACCACAAACATAGCCAATTTGTGGTCTGCGTTAACTATAGTATAACACTAGACGTTTGTTTAATCTCTTCAATTTCTCAGTGGGATGGAATAGTCATAGATCATCTATGACTGGTGAAATAAATAAATAACACAGTGACCATAAATTTCTAACACAAACTCAACACATTTCAAACCTATTCCTCAGTTAAGTATGCCAAATAGATCAAACAATCAGGCTAGACCTGGCACAATCTTTATAAGATTCCTAACAAGAAAGCCTCAGACCTTCACTTTATGCAGCAGGTATAGAATCTGGTATTAGCTCTGAAACATTACCATAAGCTTTGAAGTTCTTGAGTGTATTCAAAATGTACACAAGTAATGCTATTTCTAACAATGAGCTGAAAGGTTATTCTATAAAGAAGTCACACAGCATGAAGAGAAAGTTGAGGAAAGTGTTTAATACAGAAGTTTATCGGAGACAATGGAAAACTGAGTAGGACCTCTTAAAAATCAATATTATAGCTATTTTCTGGCAATTGAAAGCTGGAGACGTTAATTATTTCATCCTATTATGTATCTCATAGCTAATGTATTCCTTAATTCAACCAAAATTTTAAGGAGGGGTGGGGGTAGAAAGCATTACCTGAGTTTGAATGTCTACATCTTGTTTCAAGTACGGAATTAAAGCCATCAGTTTCAAACATTAAAATTAAGAAGAGGTTTTTTTTTGTAGCAAAGAGCAGAGTTTTAATGTTTCAAGTACGTAATTAACACCAGCAGTTTAATGTTTGAAATTAGTATAGCTATATCGGAAGCAGGAATCTTTCACAGTGTGAGTAGCTAACTGTCTGATCTCTTGTCCTTGTAAGTCCTTGTAACTTGTTGATCAAATGTTGCAAGGGGAGGGGGGTTGGCACCCATGGGGGAGGGGGGTTGGCACCCGTGGGGCGTGGGGGTAAAGGGGTTGGCACCCGTGGGGTGTGAGGGTTTAGCCCCCAAGCGGCATGGATGGGGAGAGGGAGTTGAAAAGAGGGCTGGGAGAATGACCTCCCCCCAGAATGGGTACCCTAACATCACCTAGGAAGGTAACCTAAGAGAGAGAAGAAGGAGGAGAGAACAGCTTTTCGCAGGCATGTCTCATCGCATACTGACGCTCTTCACCTAATCACTTGGCTTAGAAATATTAATCAGCCAGTTTGCTTAATCAGCCAGCTGGTTTAGAAGCCTTATTCAGCCAGTTGGCCTGTTTAGAAGGACATATATATTTATATTTATATATAATATATATATATATATATATATATAATTTATTTATTTATGTATCCATAAGAATAGTTGCCAGATTGCGCTATTTATTTAATTTGTATATATTTAATGGAGAGATGTTCTCCGTATAATGAAGTTCTTGACAGCCCCAGTCAGCTTAAAAGTCAATGCAAATATATATAACTTTCGTAGTGCCGTTAATTCTGACGTAGAATAATCAAGTAATATCATTTATATATACTTTGATTAATAAAACACAACTACATCATTCTGTTTATTTAGTCGCAAAAAGAATTATTTAACATGGAATCAATTATTTAGCATACACGTATTCGAAATATATAGGAGATAAATATACAATCAAAAATAATAACAGAAGAAATCTATATACGCCAAAAAAATACGGGAATCTACACTCTTATATATACGCATCAAAAATAATAATAGTACAGGAAAAATCTATATAAACGTTTAATATATGTACGCGCAACTAAAACTACACAAAAAATAAAAGGGCAGAAGAATTCCAATACATGGATAATATATATATATATATATATATATATATATATATATATATATATACATATATATATATATTAAAATATACGCACTTATGTTCTACTTCGCTTAAATAAAATACTAAACTCGCATGTGATCGAGTCTACAGTTTCATCATCGTTCCTTTGTACTACGCAATAAATACGATTTAACATTATTTCTCAACTCAAAGTATGTGGAAATCTATATTCAATGAAAAGGGCTTTCAGATCATTTAACACAATTTTGTACTCACTTTACAATTGGTTAGAAAGTTATCACTCTCTTTAAACACGGATAGAATACATTCAGGTTTATAAACACTACTTTCCAAACGAGGGTTTATTTTTTCCATTCCGAGCTTTTCAACCGTGAACTCTTCTTCACAACGCATATCGACAATTGAAGTAATCTAAATCGTGGCAACAACTGACCATTATATAAAGAAATAGCTCTTCAGGGTGAACAGTGTAGGTGAGCTCAGCCCTGTACTGCTCAAGTCCTTTGTACCAAAGTTCAAGATATTTCGAAGAGTCGATACCTTTTAAATAAGCATCCAGTTCCAATCCATTCTCACTTTGTTCAGTCTGACACTCGGTAAAACCGTCGAGCAGAGCGGTGTACGCGTATTCAAGAACCATGTGAAAATAAAGCATATCGGCAACACGCGCGTCTAATATAGGCTTTAGCTTGCGGAAACCGACGACTTCAAACATTCTGTCGAGAATGAAACGGTTTCGCGAGGGGATAAGGGCGTTATTGTCAGATGCATTCTTCCACATCAACCGTATATCAATGCACGGCTGGTCTCGTTTTATACACAACGTACAAATAACAGCGTATGAGGGTGCATCACAAATCTGCTCTCTTTTTGTGCCTACACCTGCAGGTATTTTATAATGGTCCTCGCCCCACTTCTCAACTATCACGAAGATTCTGTTCATCTCCTCAACACTTAAATTAATTACATTCTGTTTACCAGAGTTTGATTGCCTACAACTCCTTTCAAGTACATAATTAGCAGCGCCGGTTTTACGCCTGAACACACGCACTGACTTCGTCACGGACACGTCGTATACGGCATTGAGGATACTGCTCAACGGAAGCTCCATCGTATGTTGGTTTTCTATTGGGAGGAGTGCACGTCCAGTCGGGTTAAGCTCTGAGGTGACTATGAGCAGCCGGTGCGCGGCTTGGCTCAGAGGGAGGTGTGGGGGGGATGAGTCACACGGCGCGTCATATCAAACGTTAGTGATTCGTGCAGGGGCTGTTCCAACATGAAAGAATCGTATGAATATTTGTAACCCATTATACCGGAAATTCAGAGTTTATCCGATACATGAAGTAATAACGACTTTAATGTTTTATTGGAACCAACATCTTCGTTCATTTTCTCCGCACATTAACAATCTGGTGCTCTATTTGAGAGAAACATGTATCCATATATGTCCCTTTTGCTTAACAAGCGATACCCATCCCTAAACTCTATTAAAAACTCGCACAAGCCTTTAGCCACAACCTCACTGCGAACCTCATCATGATATACAGTATATGAACGTAATGATAAAAATATTTTAGGCTACCCATAATTACAAGATTTATATTCTCAGACGCAGGCTAAGCGTACTCGGTGTGATGTAACATGACATAATACCGCTTGTCATACCATTCGTCAACAAAGTTCATAACCCATACCCGTTGCTTCTCTTACGCACGTGATGCTTCTTCGACTTCACGGTGTATGTGCGCCTTTACGCAGTTTAGTCCTATGACGTAGTCCATTAGAGCGTTTGAGCGACGAAAGCACGCAATGCTCTCGCCAGAATACCCGTAAAGTATTTGAACCTCCTGCTCCTCACGCTTCGCTCGGTTCAGTATTGTCTTAAAAGCCTCAAAGGAGGGAGGACTAGGGATTCTTTGAGTGTTCACCACATCTGTAGACTTTATTGAATACCACTTCCTGAATGTCGAGCACGCAATATCAAAGGTAGTCATCACTATTTTCCGTATACGCGAGAATTCTTCAAAATACACATCTGAGATCCAGGGCTTGTTGAGATCAACTGAGGATGCAGGGCAGCGATATGACCAGCTAGTAGCAGGAGTCACGTGACCCCTATGATTGGGCTGCGCCATACAGTGGGCGGTGCTTAGCTTTCTCCTACACACAAACACACACACACACACACACACACAAAGGAGAAAATGAAACGGTAATTGAAACATGATTTATTTTGAATAGAAAAATAAACATATCGTCAACAAGTAAATAGTCTCTAATTCATGGCATATATTCAAATACACGTAATAAATAAATAAACATATCGTCAACAAGTAAATACACTAACATGACAGCAATATTCACGCCTCGCGGCATCCAAAGGGAACAGTATCGTTTCATTTTCGGTCTCAACTCCTCGCGGGTACCCTGATGCTTCTACCTTATCCTTCAAAAAAGTGTTTAAGCGTGCGAAAGTAAACAACAAGCCCTTTTGGTTTACTTCTAGAGTAGGAGACATTATAAAGAGTAGAGATAGGGCTTATAGGCTACATAAGTGCGATAAAGACAATTTGTGGTTACGAAACAACTACATATCTCTAAGGCGTGAAGCGAAAAGTGTAATAAAAAAGTCCAAACGCGAATTTGAAATCTCCATAGCTCGTGACGGTAAAGAAAACCCAAGCGATTCTTTCAATACGTCAATAATAGAAATCCAGTAAAAAGCTTCTTGTGGCCTTTGAAAAATGTAAACGGAGATCTAGTTTCTGAAAAAAAGGAAATGGCTACCTTGCTAAACGAATTTTTTACGTCAGTTTTTACTATAGAAGATGTAACAAATATCCCTACGGTCACGGACATAATACCGTTTGATAATGGTAATATTTTGGATAATATAGTGGTTAGTGAAGGGGAGGTAACGCGCTATATTGATAAAATGAAAACGCGTAAATCACCGGGGCCGGATTCCATATATCCCATACAACTAAAAGAATTAAAAGATAGCATTGTTGTGCCGCTAACAAAGATTTTTAATGCGTCTATTTCTGAGGGGTGCGTACCAGATAATTTCAAGTTAGTAAACGTAACACATATCTTTAAGAAAGGCGATAAGGGTGCGGCGGGAAATTATAGGCCAATCAGTTTAACGTCTGTTGTAGGTAAGCTACTGGAATCAATAATTGGGGATCGTATAGTCGAACACTTAGAAGTGCATAAGCTAGTTAGAAATACGCAGCACGGATTTAGGCGAAACAAATCTTGCTTAACTAATCTTTTAGAATTTTTCCAAAGCGTGGTTGACGTTTACGATAGACATCAGGCGGTTGAGGTAGTGTATTTAGATTTTCAAAAAGCGTTTGACACCGTGCCACACAAAAGACTCATTGAAAAAACTAAGGCTCATGGAATCAGGGGTGTAGTAATAAATTGGCTAGAAGAGTGGTTGCGAGGCAGGAAACAGAGAGTGGTTGTTGATGGAGCGGAGTCGTGTTGGGCTAATGTAGCGAGTGGCGTTCCTCAGGGTTCCGTATTGGGCCCCTTGCTTTTTCTTATATATATTAACGATTTAGATGTCGGCCTAGTCAGTACAGTTTCAAAGTTTGCGGATGACACGAAGCTGGGTGGTAGGGCGATTAATGACGAAGATAGAGGTAAAATCCAGGAAGATCTGAATAAAATCGTTGGTTGGTCAGTCACATGGCAAATGAGATTTAACGTTGATAAGTGCAAAATTTTGCATATAGGTTCGCGTAACGGTAATTTTGCGTATAGTATGTCAGGGAAAGATTTAACAAGTGTACAGGAAGAAAAAGATTTAGGAGTTATAGTCACTGGTGATTTAAAAGTAGCGAAACAAAGTACAGCAGCGGTCAATAAGGCGAACAAAGTGTTAGGTTTTATAGCTCGGAATTTTGAGTACAAATCGCGCGATATTATAGTTCCACTTTATAAATCATTAGTTAGACCCCATTTGGAGTACGCGATCCAATTTTGGAATCCGCATATGCGCAAAGATATAGACAAAATCGAAAGAGTTCAAAGACGAGCAACTAAGATGATCCCGTCGCTTAGGTCAAAGTCGTACGAGGATAGGCTTAAGGAGTTAAAATTGACAACACTCAAGACTAGGAGGTTAAGGGGTGATCTAATCCAGGTTTTCAAAATTATGAATTGGTTCGATAATGTAGATAGAGATAGCTTTTTCGAAATATCTCAATATAATAGGACTAGAAATAACGGGTGTAAGTTGACAAGTAGAAGGTTCGAGACAGCAGTTGCCAAAAACTTTTTTACGCATAGAATAGTAAATAGCTGGAATAGTTTGCCGGTAGAAGTAATTAGTAGCACGTCTATAAACATGTTTAAAAATCGATTAGACGCATATGTTGATAGAAAGGGTATAGTTTAAGGTAGTAAAATTAAGGCTTTTTGGGGATAGATCCCACAGCTCAACACAAATGTTGTGGGATATAGGGAGGCAGCGTCTTGGGTTAGGGGATACTCTCTGTCCTTACACACCCCATTTAAAGAGATTCCTCTGCCGACCGGTGCCCCCCATAGTACTGTGAGGTATTGAAAAACTCATGATCTTCACTTGCCCCACAAACACCTTTAAATGGGAGACCCAAAATGTGTGCACACACATTTCTACATTACTGTACAGTCTTTACAGCCACACCTACACTTTTCCTCCTAAGTGTATATATTGTAATGTATATGGTTGTAAATTTTGACTTGGTCCGCAATCGATATGGACCGTGACTTGATGGATACCGTAATGAAATTGACTGGATTCTTTGGATCTGATATATTTGCATGTCGGTTATAAATAGATATAGAGTGTAACATATTTGTAGATAGTAGTCTATTATGATTTGATCCCCTGGATCCAGAGATTCTATCTTTAGTTTTAAATCGATAATTAATTAGTTTTAAATTGATAATTATTTAGTTTCGTAAAAATTGGTCGTTGCCAATTTACCGGCAGTTTTTACATAAATTTCTTATGTTCTTGTGGTTCGGAACCCACGTAAAATTGTAGGTCCCCTCCGCCACCACGGAGGACATACACAATACACGATTACGAACACAGTTAGGTAGACCAGCAATGAGTGGATCCTAGGGTCTTTGTTGGTCTGAAACATTATAACATGATAACATTATATATGGTGTGAAAAGGTTGGGGAGCTTCTGATTCCTCCATACCTCATATATCTTCAATATTCTGTAACCTTGTCGAACGACTAGGGAC
The DNA here is from genome assembly GCA_023014485.1 of Bathynomus jamesi. Taxonomy (NCBI): domain Eukaryota; kingdom Metazoa; phylum Arthropoda; class Malacostraca; order Isopoda; family Cirolanidae; genus Bathynomus; species Bathynomus jamesi. Next base: position 280,496 of record JAJOZX010004460.1, on the reverse strand, counting down.
AGCTCAGGACTTGTGTATACACCTCTTATCTTCCTCTGGTTGGATGTGTGATTATAGGCCCCATTGTTCTCCTCTGCGCACTTCACGCACAGGAGAAACACGAGTTTGTGGTCTATAATGACGGGTAAGACTGGCATCCATAAGTCGCGAGGGGGGAGTACATCTACGAAAGAAAGACCGAAGCAGTTCTCGTTCAAATTAGCTGAGAACACTTCGATGGTGGGCAGGGCGGATTGTTCTTCATCACGTAAGGGTATAAAGAGCAGAAGTCGTAGTAATGAAGTTTCACGCCCTCAGCAGGTGGAAAGTATAGTTTGAAGGGGTTTGTACGCCACCGAACAAACTATCGCCGCATTTGAGAGAATCCAACCCCATTGAACGTTTGATGGTGTTTATTTATTCGCAGTACTGCCCATCTGCTTCCATTCTTGCATCATATTCGTGCTTCCACAAGACCTTGTGAGTGAAATGGGAGCTTATAAGCTGATCGCGGGCGCGGGTCCATGCGCGACTGTGGGCAGGAGATCTACCACGGATATCTCCTACGATTCCACACTCAGGACGTGGGCATCCATGCCACCAGCAACCGTTAAAGGAGTACGCAGTCTTCTTACCAGTGGCACGGTTTTCGCTTAGAACATCCACCCAAAAAACATGACCATTGACCTTAATGATCACTTCCACCGTGTTGCGGGCATGTTTTATATATACACCTGTCTGTTGCTGCAGGTGTATGAGCCAGTAAATAGCCTTATGCCCATAACTGCTTGGGTTGTTTCTGTGAATGACGGCCAGTGTGTCTGTAGGAATGAAGTTGTTCTTGAACACCGTAAAGCACAATGAGGTGATCATTGTTGCGACTTGTAGCGGATCGCAGTTGAACCGGTCTATGTACATCCTTCTAAAGGCCTGGAAACATACTCTAAGCAAGCATACATCATTCACGCAATAACGTTCACATTCATCCGCTATTTTGTAAGGAATATCTTCATTATCACTCACGTTGGCATAGTTAAAGTAATGTTTGGGGGGTGGTAGGCCTACATAATTTAAAGTGTGGCTAGTGAGGAAAGTGTAATGCACTCGTCGCAGATAGTCTGGCTTACAAGATGTGGAATAACCTCTTTGGTTTCAGCATCCGTATATGTTTCTATATCGTAGTATACAGTTATACAAGGTTTAATTTTAGGCTTAGCATCTTTCATATAACATACATGTTTTATACCATCTGCCTTATATTTCTCGTGGCATGTAGAACAGTGAATTTCATCACATTTATGCGTCAATTTCCCCCAATTATCCATCATCTGAAACATACCACATTCACAGATTCTCATTTTCCTGCACGTGCCAATTCACTTATGGAGCTCAAAGCAGTTATTATTGAAAAATGTGCGTCTACACACATTACAGTCCCTCTTCTCAGCTTCAACTACACGACTTTCACATTTGGAGCTTTTACACTGCTCACATACCATGTGGCAATCCTTACAATGTTTCACTATATCATCCGCAAACTCGAGACATCCCTTACACAAATCATCATGCCTTCCATATTTTCAACTTTTATCATAACTCGCGTAAAGGTCCCTTATATTGCGTATGGTGAGATACGTTATTCCTGACAGCCCTAAAATAAGTAGAGTTCTTGTACGGTCTCTCACACAGCTTTTAAAAACATACACAGTCCTCCGACGATCATCCAATCCAAATACAACTATACGAACATTCATTTCCTGCTCTACGCTTCTCAGCTCTTCAGGCCCATATGACAGTTAAACTCGATCCTGCAATCTGCTGCCAGTTTGCGGGCACGCTGCACTACCGTAGGCAACCAAATTTTTTTTACCCATGCATTTAGTACAGTAAACATAACTTATAAGCTAAGACTACTGCTATAAAGCCGCAACCACGTTCGGTTTTATGCCGTCTATAAATAGCCTGAGAATTGAAGTTAAGCTTATAAGGTGTGGCCGTATGTCCCACGGAACACGTGGTCAATATATCTATCGTGAAGTTGCCCATGTTGAAGGCGATGCTACTTTGAGAGGACTGCATTACACGTCACAAAATGTAGCCTATATCCACAGCAGCCCCTCGCTGTTCTGAAGAGAAAACTCCACAATACGTTAAACTACGCGCCGCAGTCCGTGTTCAACACCGTTGCTATACATGGTTCGCGGGTCTACCCTGAGTATGTACCTGTTTCTAGTCAGGGATGGGGTGGGGGTGGCGGTGCGCACCAGCTCGAATGTTATGCTACTCTCCACAGAATGAGATGCTGCTGCTGTGGAGTGTACGACTGGAATTGAACAGGAATATGGGGACACAGTTTTATTTGTAGAAGGAGCTAATGTGGGGACTGTGTCGTAAGACCTAGAGAGCTGGGGCTCTATTACTGGGGATCTAACAACCGGTGCACTCCTGGCACGCTTTATACATGACGTGGAAGGGGAATCATCAACTTCATTATGACCCCGCTTTCTCCTCGAATTGTCGCGTGGAGGTGCTACGGTGTCGGTGGTGGGGGTTCGCTAGCGGGGATAGAGTCTGTATCCCCAACTACACTGTTATCGATTGCGTCAGCAATATCGATGAAGGGGACATGTTGCTGGCACATTAACTCATCCTCATCGTCATTCACGGTTCTGAGGAAAATGAGGAAAAACAAGAATGTTGAATATAAGGAGGATCATTTAAAATTTTATTGTATTTTGTAAATGTTCCACTTATGAGTGTGACGTGTTAGAGATGGATTCTGTAGAAAAATTCACGTTTACGAGCGTTTTACCTATAGGATGTCGTAAAACTGTGTTTATGTTTAAAATCATTAAAGATAAGGGGGAGATGTTCTCATAATTTGTGCATAAAGTCATATGGTGCTATTCGGCATACCAGTCAATATTCAACGAGTACGAAGATGATATTTTGCTTCACAAAAATGTATGACGTTAATTCGTTAAAGGGAAATGAGCATACGGTCATTGTAATTGAGGATCTCGTGTTAGAAATGGATAAAATGCTTGCCGAGACATTTACAGTGTCAATCAGAATCTATTTTTCAAAAATAGATACATGCGCGATGTGTCGTTAAATACACAATATCTAGTCTTATTCGCACAACGTAGAGATGTGTCACAAATTGGGGTATTAGCCAATCAAATGTTCCCGAATCAGCGTAAGGAGTTTTTGGAAGTTTATAAAGAAGCTACAAACCAACGTTACGGATATTTGCTTTGTGACCTTCATCCGCGAAGTACGTTTAGGGTGCTTCTAAGAACGAATATATTCCCAAACGTGGCTGAAACGGTGTATATCCAAGAATGACAAAGAGGTTAAAGAAATATCGTGAATTAATAAAAATCTATCATCGACTGCCACGTGCACTGCAATAGTTGTTTGTTAAAAGATATTGACTCGGACTTTTTAAAAAGCATCTGTGAAATCTGTCTTAACGTTATAAAATGTAATGTACCAATGAAATACCCTCAGAAGGCTTACCTACATCGTTATAAGACATAACACGCGCACTCGCTCGCAAAAATCAAACTATGGGGAAGAAAAAACGAATTATTGTACAAAGAGGGGGTTCATTCCTGCTCATCTTATTTTCAGTTTTGGGGCCTTTACTGACTAGTTCACTGTAATGAAGAACGTAGTCGTGATTCCACAAGAGGTGTGTGCTTCACTACAAAGCTCAAAGAGTCCAAATACAGTTCTAGAACCCCGTAAAAGCAGGCTTAAAAAAATGGAAAGCGAATTGTTAGACCTATTAAACAGTGAAAAGTCTCCTGATGAGGAAAGAAGCTTATACCAAGAAGCTCTGCAGAAATTTCTTCATGAGTACGGAAATTATAAGAATCCAACAGAGGTCCCGTAGTTATTAGGCACAGTGCAGACAACGTTGAGCATGGAGGCATAGGACCTGGGGTCGATGTTAGAGACGAACAGTCAAAGAACAACGGAGCGGCCCCACAACATATCGAGCATGTATTAAAAAGCAGTCTCCGACATACATTGAGGAATAAAGGTTTAAGTCTTTATAATCTATTGAGTGAGGATGTCGTTATACAGTGGACCGATACGGGCGAGGTTGTTGTTGAAGGAACAAAGGTACAGAGTTCGAACATCGTTGACATCGTCCATGACTTGGTGAGAAAGTGGGATAGGCCCTCACCAGCAAGATGGAAACATATTAAAGCAAGACTACAGCAAATAAATGTCCTATAAACACTGATAGGTAATATGGACAGGTTAAAAGACTTGGGACAAGCATCGCATGTACCACAGCTGAACACGTCTTCGACCCCAACGGTAACATCTCTGAAGAAGAAGAGACCAAACAACAACGACCAACCAATCAGCGCGACTCTAAAATACGCCACTGGGTAACATATTAAGAAAAAATTATTGTGACATTTCTAACCCAGCCTCATACGGGCAGCATTTAAGACTGTACAGAGGCGTTTATAAAGAGGGGGTAGGGAAAAAATATGTTGAGAGGGTTTTGCCGGAGCAGGATGCTTAAACACTTCATAAGCCTGTGAGAAAAAGGTTTAAAACTGCCAAGACAACAGCAGCCTCGATTGATTCTATTTGGCAGGCGAATTTAACAGACATGCAGAAATAATAATGGCGGCTACCGCTACATCCTATTCATAATAGATGTATTCCCTATATATTTATGGCTAATTCCACTGAAAAATAAATCACCTGAAACAGTTGCTAAAACCACTAAAACACTGATGTTGAAAGAAAAAAGGATTCCTGGCTATTTTTGCACGGACATGGGGAAAGAATTTACAGGCCGAGCTTTCAGAACATGTTGACAGAGTTTAATATCAGCTACTACACTAGCAATTCTATACATAAGGCATTTTTAGCTGAAAGAGTTCAACGTACCATAAAGGAACGCATGCATCGCTATTTCACACGCAAAAACACATACAGATATATAGACATTCTGGATTCGCTGGCCTCATCTTACAACAGTTCACACCACCAGGCGATTGGTACAACACCTAACGAAATTTTAGAAAGAGGTAGGTACACAGAACGTGAGGTGAGAAAAGATATTCGTAGAGTGCCACCACGCTCTAGGCGTTTCAAAATCAATGATTATGTAAGGCTGTCGCGTTCGGGTAATAAACTTGAGACGGGATTTGGGCAAGGTTGGACTTTAAAAATCTCACGTGTCCAATGGACACGTGAGATTTTTAAAGTTAGGGCTATGAGACCTAAAGACGAGGTGATGCTGTATTACGATGAAGATTTGAATGGGGAAAAACTTGCAAGGGGCTTCCATGGCGAGGAGCTGCAGAAATTGATATTTAATTTAGGAAAAAAAAAGTGTTTAAAATTGAAAAAATGTTAGGACGCAAAGGTTCAGGAAAGAGCAAAATGTACCTGGTGAAATGGCTAGGTTACCCAGAAAGCTTCAACCCCTATATAAAAGCTGCTGCAATAATGAAGCTTAAATAGTATGCAACATGGCGCCTAACCACTTCTACGTCACACTCCCGTCCTCATTTTCTCTGTTTGTACATCCTAACAACACCCTGGCCAACTTTGTAACAGAAATGCATGGGCCCATTGAATTGGGCCGTGAAGTGAATCATGTGAGGTAGGCATATGCGAATTACAATTGGCTACCAAATTTTTAAATATTGATAATAACGAATCCGTTTTTACGATTCTTAGAAACCGTGATGAGTGTGAAAAGGCCGGGGTAACTCGGGATGAAACCACGCGCGCCGCCCGGAGTCGGAAGGCACAGTACTACACTACAATAGTAACACTTGGACAGGGTCATTATGGCGCAGCCAAGGATGTTTTGAGAGACTTAAATGATAGTTTGAAAAGATCAAATCTTACGTCTGATTTAGTATACGAAATCGTAAACAAAGATATCCCGCACATACTTTGACTCTAAAATCAAAGGCTAACAGAAATATTAAAGACAATAGGCTGTTCAGAATTATAACCGAGGGCAGATATCGGGCAGCCATCCAAAGAAATACTTTTCACGAATCACAACATGACTTGTGCAGCTTAATGTATCAGCTGAAATTGGAGAAATTGAACAACAGCTACCCTCCCCCGGACATGTGCTATATTTATAGCAATATCGTGGAACATCAGTTTGTTGGGGATACCCAGTTGCGGGTGCTGCGCATCGTTCACATTCCCAATCATAGAGAAAGGAGCTTAAGCATCACATACGACAAGCCTCATTATGACAATGTCGCAACTAACCTACTAACCAGTATCTCAATATCTATAAGAATGAGTGAGGGAAAAGTTTTGCATTCGGTGACGGGAGCTTAACAATGAAGCTTCACTTTCGTCGCACTGTGATAGAATGACCCGAAGGCCTTTCATAGTCTATCGAGGGGTGAGCTAGCTGCGCGGGAGTGGGATTGGATCCATTTTTTCAACCATATTGCGTACGCCTATCCCCTTGCTGAAGAGTGGTGCCAGATATCTCGGCAGGAAAACGTTACAATCAGGTCTTAACATGGTAGAAAACATAATGGCTGGGGCTAAGCCTAAAGAAGCTCTAAAAAAGCACTTAAAGCGTACATGAGACGAAATCATCAAAGATGCAAAGAGAAAAATGCGTGGTGGCGGGAAGAAGAAGAGTCCTGTACGGAAGAAGAAGACGGGGTTACCAGCACGTGGCGTTAAATGTAAAAGGACATCAAAAAAGACGTGTTTTAAGCGCATGAAACCTATGGTTGACCATTTTTTTGACTGATATAAGCTAAGGACGGTGCTCTCATGAATCATAGACTGTTTAGTGGTTTTTAAGAGAGGTGTCACTATTTCTGGCTCGCCATGGCACGTTTCATCGATCCGTGTAGTTCACAATGTTGTAAATCGGGGCTGGCCCTCATTGACATGCCCCCAACACAAGTATCTATAGAGCACAGTAACTTTATTAGAGTTAATCCGTTAAATACCATTAGCTCACCAAGTGCTCCTATAGAGTTCGTGAGCCCCAGCTCAGGCATTTACTATTTTGACTCAAGCTGTGTGCACATATACGCTAAACTACGAATAGCACATTCAGATGGAACGGACTGCGAAAAGGTTACGCTGTATTCCCAGAAACAAACTTTTTACACCCCATATTCAGTCAGTGTGATGTGTATTTATATCAAGTCAATATCTCGGCAGGGTCTGGCCTACGGGCCTATCTGGAAAATGTCGTCAACTTTTCAAAAGAAGCGAAGGACACCTCTTTAACTACTGAAGGCTATTTCAAGCTAAAGATGAAAGTAGTATAAAGGCCAAATTAAAAAATTCTAAAAAGAAGATATATGATTGCTTCGGGCGCCTACACACAGACTTCACATTCCAAGAGAAGCTGCTTGTGAATGGGGTCGATATGAAAATAAAGCTCACTCGTACGAGCCCTGAGATTTGCTTAAATCTAGGGGCTGACCAAGAAAAGAGCTCGAAGCCTGTCGTCGAGTGAAATTAAGCTCTGCTAAACAAATAGAAATTAACAAAAATTTATTACACGCCACAGTAAAATAGTCACTTAATAGAGTCCAGCTCAAACTATATATGGTGCCCTCAGGGCTAACATCGAAGCAGATAGAAAATTTTGTCCTTGGAGCTCAACCTATCATAAATGCTTATTAATTGGAATGCAGAAACACGCTTCTGTGAATGGAAAAAATAAAAAGAACATTTAATTTCGAAAATTTCGGCCTTAAAAATATAACCCTGTACATCAATGGAGTCTCCTTGGGACATTGGAAACGAATTATTCTACAGATGACGAGTTTACTCATTTGACATCTCGCCAGACTTATCTGCTAGTATAAATGCACACATAAGTCCAAAGCATAGTGGGAACATATCAGTCAGATTGGAGTTCGCCAAAACGCCAGACGCTCCTATTAATGTACTAGTTTACCTCGAATCGCAAGCCCTAGTAGAAATTGATAGGTTTAGCGGTGTAGTCACAGACTTTTAAAAATGGATACGAATACACTCCAGAGAGTAATGAATAGTGACCGTTTCACACGCTCCAAATTTATTGACGTGTTTGCGAAGAATGAAACGCAAAAGCTTCCAACTACGAGACATTGCGACGCACTTATTCTAAATATGGATGTTAGTAGCGGAGAAGGGATTCATTGGATAGCCGTTTATTTTAAAAAATAGGGAACGACTATACTATTTTAATTCACTGGGTGGACATCCTTCGAAGGATGCTATTATTGTAAAATTTCTCGATCAATTGCAAACTCCCCAAATAGTCTGGAATCCATACAGATTTCAGAGCTGCTACAGCATTGTATGTGGCATGTACAGCCTATCCTTTCTCATGCATATGGTTCGCGGGTATGAGTTTACAATTTTTTTTAAATTATTCGATTTGTTTGACACCGAGTGGAATGATGAATTGGTATGCACCCAGATAAAAAGCCGGTTCCCGTTTGTATGCACCAGATGTATTGTGCGAAGTTTTATGCGTATACAGTGCCCGCGAAAAGTATCCGATCACCCTGGAAATTTGTATTTTTTACATAAAAAACAATGTTTAAATGTATACTAACCTTATATTAGTATTTTGTCATCTGTCCTTTGGTTTGGATGACTTGTTCTAGACGTTTTGGCATGGATTTAATCAAGTTTTGACAAACTTCCACTGATATTTCCTTGCATTATACCTTTTTATGGCTTCTTGTAATTTTTCGACTGAGCCAGTGTCGTGGCATTCAACCTTATTTTTTATTATTAGCCACATATTTTCTATCGGATTGAGATCTGGACTATTACCAGGCCAATCCAAAATATCAAATTTATTGTCAGTAATCCATTTTGTCACTATTTTGGCCCTGTGACATGGTGCACCATCATGCATGTATGTTTTTGTCCTTTGGATTGCCATTGCCATTGGAAGTTTATCCTGTAGCATTGCTAAATACCGTGCACCATTCATAGTTGTGTTCTTCGGAAGAAAATATAGGTTTCCACACCCATAGTAACCGAAACAACCCCAAACCATCACACTTGGAGGGTGTTTCATTGTCTTTAGGGTGTATTTAGGGTCCATCCTATTTGAGCCAATGGGCCGGCGAACCTTTTTTGGACAACTTCTGAATGTCAAAAATGTCGACTCATCACTAAATAAAACCTTCTTCCAGTCATCAACAGTCCAATGAATATATTTTTTACAAAATGCGACACGTTTTTTACGCATTTTTTCATTAATGAACGGTTTCTCAGCAGCATGGCGAGATGGTAATCCGAGTTCTTTTTGGAGCCGCTCCTGGATAGTTCGTTCAGAAACACCAGATAACTAATTATTCATATTAAATTTTATTTCTTTCGCAGTTATTGTTGGGTTTTTCAATACTAAACGTTTCATAAGTTTGTCTGTTCGTGAATTTGTTTTTCTCGGTCTGCCAGATCGTTTTTTAGGGACTGGCGTGGTTAGGCCGGCATTGTTCTTAGCCCGTGAAACCCATAAATTAACGGTACTTTGGGATATGTTTAATTCCTTAGCTATCTGTCTCTGTGATTTCCCACATGTATGCAAAGCAACAATAGCACCTCGACAATCACTCTTAAGTTGTTTTTTAGCACACATTATATATAAATTTTATTTACACCACTTCTGTAAAAAATAACAAAATATCAATAAATTTACACAAACAGTGAAATCTGACAACTTTGAGACACAGCCACCCGCAACGAAGGCTACCAGAACACTAATTTGAGAATGCGTTGGATAGCTCTCATATCAGCGAGCAACCTCAAAGTTACCAGATGTCGCTAGAACAAATAGAAAGTGAATTATGTGTCTCTGAATATCAAGGGAAAATATTGTATTTTCTTGAGTGATCGGATACTTTTCGCGGGCACTGTATATATAATTGTGACTTCATCAATTAATTATTGTAGCAATATGTACAGCATAGCTTAAAGGCCTATATTGTGTAAAATTATAAAATGTGCCCCAATAATATTAGTTTCTGTAACGTTTAAGGACGAGGATTATGTTCTGTAACTTATTTAAAATGTAATGGATGCTAATTCTGTAGCTAAATTAAGTTGGAAAAATATATATATAGTGGTTTTAGCATTTAATAAAATGTTGAAAATACAAGGTTTATTCTTACCCGACACACACACACACACACACACCACACACACACACACACACACGAAAAAAAAGAAAAACCTACATCACCTCTGCGACGACGAAGCAATCGTTGGATCGAGCGTGCAGTAAATCTTCAACCCCCATGCTCAAATCACTGTCCACGATTGGAGTTTCTTCAAAGCTATTACTAAGCGTTTCCACTACACGATCCAGCTGCCCGGCTCCTTTAAGAAAAAAGGTACGGGTGTAGACAGAAATTTTAATTTATTTTATGGTTAGTTCATATATTTTTCTAAAGAACGTTTCAGGCCTCTGAATTATGATATAAATTCAAATATAAATGAGTTTTTCGTATAAGCATTCTACTCCTCTATTCGTTTGGCAAATTGCACAGTAGCGCAAACTTATAGTACAAATTATGCTTCAGAGGAAGGTAAACTACAGTTTTAACGTGGCATCAATAGAGATGAGGTTTCTTGAACGATATAATGTAAAACCATATTAAACACTGAGTTGAAATGCACATGATATATATATAGACAGAGAGAGAGAGGTAATCAGTTTAAATCACATTTCATAGTTCTGATTAGGCATTAAATTTATAATGTGACTACTTTAAAACTTATAACTTACGCGTCAATATAAGCAATGTCACTCTTATCATATATATATATATATATATATATATATATATATATATATACATATATACATACACCCACGGAATAACGGAATATATATATATCCATACTTACTTTAGGATATACTTTAGGGGAGTTTTGAACGACGGTTCAGGATCGACCTGCGGTCGACCCCTCTGCAGCATCCAGCCTCATTTGCTGGATTTGGGGAAGAAGGGAATTGCTTTCTAATCTCCTCCTGCCCTCGTAGCCAGCCACGCACGACTGGTCAGGGACTTTGCACAAGAATCTGTCCAGATGGTTCTTGAAGTTATTCAGGTCGGTGTGCTGGAGATTCCTCACTTCGTTTGGTAGGACATTGAAAAGCTTTGGGCCTCGTATTCTGAGGGTATTTTCGATCTTCGTTTTCATGGCCCCTTGTCCCACCGCAGCTGGGAACGTACAAAATCTGCCTCTTCTCTCATTCCAGTTTGTGCCTATTTCATTTCTGACGTTAGGAACAGAGCCCTAAAGTATTTTCCATATGGATATTATTGTGTACCGCTCGCGCCTTCTTTCGAGAGAGTAGATTTCAGGGATTGTAGTCGAGACCAGTAGTCTTCAACTTCCGTTTCCTCTATCTTAGAAGTAAAGGTCCTTTGTATGGCTTCAATGTTCGCAATCTCTCGTTTTCTGTGTGCGCTTGTGAGTACTGAGCAATACTCAATTATTGGTAGGACTAGACTCTTCCATAATTTAAGCATGATGTTTGCTTTTCTACTGCGAAAGCTCCTCCAGATGATTCCCATTATTTTTCTAGTCGTTGTAATTTTGATTTCATAGTGCTCTCTGAATTCTGCATCCGACGACATTATTACTCCAAGATCCCTGACTTGTGAATTTTGTGTTATCTGTTTGGCTTGCAGAGTTTTGTACCCTTTTTTCTGTAGCTCCTTGTTATTACCACATCATAGAAGTTGGAATTTTTCTTCGTTGAACTTCATAGTGTTGTCTTCTGCCCACTGGAATAATGTTTCAATGTTTTGTAATTTTTTTATGTCACCTTCGTTCATATTTCCTTACTTATCTTTGTGTCATCTGCAAAGCATGATACAATACTGTCCTTAATATCTGCATCAATATCTGCAATCATTATTATGAACAGCAAGGGAGCTAATACTGTCCCTTGTGGGACAGAGCTCACGACTTCCGAGACTTCCGATTTAACTCCGTTTACCACCACTCTTTATGTTCTTTGCGTCAAGAAATTAAATATCCATCTTCCTAGCTTTCCAGTAATTCCTGTGTTCTTAAGTTTGTGTGCTATGATTCCATTTCCATGGTGACATTTATCGAAGGCTTTTGCAAAGTCCGTATATATTCCATCTCTTTTCTCCTCGACACAATGTTTCTAATATTTTCTCCTGGTGGTTTAGTAGCTGTGATAAGCATGATCTTCGGCCCAGAAGCCATGTTGATTTGGGATGTATAAGTCTTTTTCTTGTAGGTAGTAGGTAGTTTTGCCTCTAATTATTATACGTTCAAAACACTTTATAAGGTGTGAGGTGAGAGCCACTGGCCGATAATTCTTGGTCATTGCTCTGTTACCACCTTTAAATTGGGGGGCAATGTTCGCGTTCTTTGAGGGGAGTGGAATTTGTCCTGTGTTGAGTGATTTCCTCCATAGTAAGTATAGCTGTTTGGCAATACTCTCTGCATTTCTTCAGAAACGTGGCACTCCATGTGTCTGGCCCTGGCGCTGAATTTTATCGCATCTGTGATAAGGCCGTAATTACATATCTTTCCGTGAACTCGAAGTCCATTAATAGGTTTCTGCCGGAATTTGTTCTTGATTGATCTGTATATATGTCGAAAAATTCGTCTGCGATTTCCACTTCCATCTCGGATTTAGGGGTGCTAAACACAGAGTTAAATAGTTCCCTAAGCAGTTCACTTATTTCTTCCGGGTCATTTGTGTATTCGGCCTCCCCGTCCATCAACGCACCAATACTCTCCTTACACTGCATTTTTCTTTTCGCAAACGTGTAAAAGTATTTTTTTTTTAATGTTTTCTGCTATCTTGTTTTCCTCCTCGTTTGTCTTATGTATGAATGTTTGCTTTAGATCCATTTCTATTTCGCCAAGTTTCCTCTCTAGTTTGAATCTCTTTGCATCAGTTCTGAATCTGTGTCCTGAATTTCCTCTCGAGCTTGCTACGTTTTCTTTCCTGTCTCTCTGGAATATGTTTCAGTATTATAGGTTTGGTTTCCGTCTCTATTATACATAGTATCTCTTGTGGAGTCTTCTCGTGAAGTAGCAATCCCAATTTACCTCCTTTAAATCTCTATTTACGTTTTCCCAATTTGCTTTCTTTGAATTTATGTTTAAGCCTTCAAATATTCCATCTGCCTCTCTAAGATGCGTTTTCGGACCTCTGGGTGCTAACTTCAATTGTATATCGATGAGGTTATGGTCGGAGAACTTTGTGTGCGTTACTTTTTTATTTATTACTATCTCGTTGTTATTTGTCCAGCTTAAATCCAAAACGTTCTCCTTTCTCATGGCTTCACAGATTTTCTGGGTAAGGGCGTAATGTTCCATAATATCTAATAACATTGTTGCTTGGGTTCTATCATCTTTAGTAATGTTGCCATGAAACTTCTCGACATATGTAACTTCGTCATTTTTCTTCCATGATATGAATGGGAAATTAAAATCTCCGAAAATTAGAGTATTTGTTGCTGGTGTTTCAAGTAATTTTAACATGTTTTCTATTTCACTTGTAGCAAATTGGGATTCACTTTTTGTGGCGTTTGATGATCTCTAGATGTTCATAATGGTTAGGTTCAGTTCTTTTACTTCTAATATATGAACTTTAACTGTGCTGTTTGATTTGTTTACCTTTATTTCACATGTATATGTGTTTCACGTAGATACAACACCCTCCCCCTCGTCTAGCCACTTTATTTGCTCTGTGTATGTTGTAATCCAGCAATGCTAATTCAGTATCCTCGATACAGTTTTCACAGCCTTTCTCGCATTTATGCAAGTATGTTTCCGTTAGGCATATAATATCTATGCTGGATTCGGTAGCTAAATTCTGTAAGTATTGTAATTTTCAGCCTGCATGATCCGTGTAGAGGCCTTGAACATTTGTGTATAAAACATTTATTGGGTTTCTAATTTCCGTGTTCAGTTTTCGTACATAGTGGTTGTTTCCAGGTCGATGTCGGTTCTTGTTTGGTGTTATTGGTTTGGCCGCTGCATTTGGGTGAATTGGGGTTGCGGCACCACTTGATACCACTGTGGTTGTATTATCGGAGGTTGTACTATCGGTGGGTGGTGCTGGATAGAGGGGCGATGTATGTAATGGTATGGGGAATAAACCTGTGGAGTCCTGTCCTCTCTTGTTAGCAGGGCAAGCTGTGCTTTTATATTACTTTAATAGCATATATATATATATATATATATATATATATATATATATATATATATATATATATATATATATATGAAAATTATTTCACGAAAGTAAGACGTGAAAAATATTTATGATGAATAAAACCACGAAGGGAAGGAAACATAGAGTGGTGCTTAAGCGCTTTCGTCTAATGACATCCTCAGGAACACTGCAGTAAATAAACGGTTCAAGACTATACATAGGTTAAAAAAAAATATATATATATATATATACAGTATGTATATATATATAATAAATATAGAAATAAAAATTGTGGGAGGAGCATACAAATTTGTAGGAAAAACTACCAATTTTAGCACTTTGCCCGAATTCAACACAAGATCAAATGGATTGTTTACAACCAATTTTATAGATAATTCCTGAATGATATATAGGTCACAAAAAAATAAAAAATAAAAATAAATTGAAAAATAAAAATTGTAAGAGGAGCATACAAACTTATAAGAGAAAATTACCAAAGTTTTAGCACTCTGCCATTCTTGTCTAAATCCATTCTGAACAAATTCAAAACAACGGAATCGAGTTGAAAAAGACCTTTGCTCATGTTAAAGTTATTTGTAAGTTGGATAATAGCAGACTCAAGAATATTTCTATTAACAATGTTGCTAGAGTGAAACAAAACTGAAGCATTATTCCAATCAATACAATGGGATAACTCTGACAAATGGACAAAAAGGGCACTGGACGACTGTCCCGTTCAAACGGAATATTGATGCAAAAGGAATCACATTGTTTACAACCAATTTTATAGATAATGCCTGAATTATTGGTAGAGCTATTTTTTACTATGATATTTTTCACAATATTGTTATATGAAAATACTACATTAATATCCAAAAGTTTAAGTACATTAGCAATGCCTAAAAAGCCAGGGAAAAATGGAAGAACTAAAATATTGTTTGACAAAGTGCGAGTGTTATTATTCACACGATAGAAGGTTCGTTTTGCTTTGTTAAGACAAGATTCCATAAACGCAGGTGGGTAGCACAGATCACTTCCAATACCGTTGAATTTTTCCAATTCGGCATCGATGTATTCTGGACTGGAGATCGTAAGAACGTGTAAAACAGCATCAAAATTCCGTTAGAACGGGACAGTATATATATATATATATATATATATATATATATATATATATATATATATATATATATATATATATAAAATTTAGGGTGGTTCACAAGCATAGGGAAAATTTAACATCTGCGATTTCTCTTTTGGGTTATTGTTGCTTTTGTTCCTACACTTAGTGTGAATAACTGTGTGATGTATGGTTGGTCTACGGTGTCTTTAAGAGGTCGCTCAATCATGCATGACGTGTCTCACTAATGACTGATTACTATAGTATGACTAAATTTGGCTTCTTCTTTTGTAGGAATATGTAGAAATGCCGCCGAAGCAATCAAAAACACGGTCTAGCAGTGAGGTGTGGTTACTAGGGAAGGCGGAGAAGAAGTTAACTAGGGCAGGACTCCCTACTAAGCTTCAAGTCCTCCGGAAATTCATGTTCCACCATCTGGAGGAGAGGAAGACAATATAACAGTGCGGTGATGACCATTGAGGCTTTGATCCCGTTTTGGACAAAAGCAAACGTTCCAATGACGGATACCAGATACGCTGAGAAGCTCCTGAAACTGTACGAGCAATACAAGGGGCTGAAGAAGAACCGCAAAAAGAATTTCCCATCCTACAGAATGAAGGAGGACATATTTCGCGGAGACCTTGACGATGTGTTCGATCTTTCACGTCATGACGCCCTCGAGACCATGATGAATGAGGAGGACAAACTTCCTTGTCGCTCAGCTCGATAATCCCACTTCCTCCAGCTTTGGCCCGATTGACAAGAAAATAAGAAAATGGCTGACCAACAAACGAGGAAGAGGATTCGGTGTGAGGCGGAGATGAACCGAGAGGAGAAGGCCAAGCGCGAGGCGGATGCGATGGTCCCAGGGAGAACTGGAGGCTTCTAGTTCAAGCACATCTGAATCATCAGATTCAGATACTGTAGTTTTTAAGGAGTCAGCACGAAAACGTTCCACTCCTAAGCGATTGAAGTCTGTGATCACGCCTGACATTTCCTTAGCCTTGGATCGCCACAACATCAGACAGGAAAGGAATGGCAGTGGTCGCAGCAACTATTAAATTGCTGGGGCCCAACTTGGACGAAGTGTCATCTCACGCAGCACCATTCGTCGCGTGAGACAATGTACACGTGAAGCGGTGTGCCGCGAAGATCAGGCTACTTTCAAGACCCATGAGCCCCTTCTCTTGCACTGGGATAGTAAGCTGCTTACAGATATCTCCCATGGGTTAGAGGTGGTGGACCGTGTGGCTGTGCTTGTAACCGGTAACGGGGAAGAGGATCTCCTTGGAGTTCCAATGGTAGCTGCTGCAACTGGAGCATCTCAGGCTCAGGCGTGCTGAAGCTTGTGGACGACTGGACGACTTTGAGGGGCAACGTTCGAGTCTTGTTTTTGATACAACTGCGTCCAACACGGGACTTCATCCTGGAACTTGTATTCTCATTGAAAAGGAGTTGGGTATTGATCTGGTGTGGATCGCTTGCCGACACCACGTGGTAGAAATCGTCCTTGCTGCGGCCTTCGGTGCTTGTTTCGGAACATCCAGTGGACCTGAAATTGGCCTATCAAGCGCTTCAAGCAGCACTGGGTTTTCATTGATCGCAGCAAGTTCGAGAGTGCACCCGACAGCCTGTTCATTGAACAGCAGAGCAGAGGAAGGAAATGGTCTCCTACAACAAGGAGGCTGTCAAGAAGAAGAGCCAGCGGGACGACTATAATGAACTGATGCTTCTCTGCCTCCTTTACTTGGGAGGGAAGCTTGATGGTCCTGTGAGAATTCGAAGCCCTGGAGCCATGCACCATGCGCGATGGATGGCCAAGGCCATTTACACGCTCAAGGTGTTCCTATTCGAGGTCAATTCACCTTGCTTCAGACCGAGAAACGGAACATCGAGGAACTAAGCCTGTTTATCACGCTCCTTTACGGCCGCTACTGGAACGAAGCCAGTGTTGCATACATGGCTCCATTGAATGACCTCACTTTCTTGCGCCAGCTGAAAGCTCACCCAGGAAAGACTAACGACGCGGCATTTGCCGCGATGAAGCGCCATTTGTGGTTCATTTCTGAGCACTTAATCCCCTTGGCACTTTTTGATCTTCGAGTTCACGCGTCCACGAAGGAGAGGATTGCTCACAACATCGTAGCTGTTCCCCGAAAAAAGAAAAGGACTCAAGGCGTGGACGGAAAACGTTCTCCTCGAGCAATCCCTTGGAATTCTATGCCACCAAACGTTCAGCAATCTTCTTCAACCTCGTCATGCAGCACGGAAGTGAACAGGCTCAATCATTCCTGTCCAAGACACCAAATGATTGGAACACAGATCCAGCTTACCAAGGAATGAAGGAACGTGTGGAGAAGATGGCAGTGGTTAACGATTGCGCAGAAAGAGGAGTTGCGCTCATTAAGGCTTTCAAACACACACGAAGGATGAAGCGCAAAAGCAGTACCTTCTCCGCGCAGTCGCTCAGCACCGCAAGGAATTCAAAGAGGCGACTAAAACTGGTCTCAAGAAGACCTAAAGATCTTCAACTGTGTGCATTATTTGTCCCGCTGTTATAATTTCATATAATATATTATATATGTATAATATAGTCATAAATTGTCAAGTCATTATCATCCTTGTTCAATAAATGTTCGTCATAAATTGTCAAGTAATTATTCAAATTGTTTCATTTTGAGCGAGTGCATAAAAAGGTCCTAGAGCAAAGATAATTGGCAAGTTATTCTTCTAGGGGAATAGAATAAGGGCAGATGTGACCGAATTTAAAATTCCAAAAAACGCTGTTGTGGACCACCCTAAATTATATATATATATATATATATATATATATATATATATATATATATATATATATATATATTATATATATATATATATATATATATACCCCACGGAATAAAGGAAAAACTTTCCCCTCCCTCATTTCTAAAGTCAAGTCAAACACCTCACTTAATAAATTTCCATTCTGAGTTAATATTTCGAGCACAATCATTTACATACCATTAGAAACATGGCAATGGTAAATCAATTCATACAACCCTGTGGATACTGTAAAAAAGAAACAGATGAATCAAAGTCGATTCGCTGCGATCTTTGCCAGATCTTAGTCGAATTTCAATGCCTGAGGTGGAGCGACGAAGAAATCTCTCTTATAACGGAATCAAGTTCTTCTGCAAAAGCTGCATAATCGAAATAAACTCGTTTACGGTTTTTAAAGCCGAACGAGACTATGAGGAAAAGGCAAAAGAGGAGTTTATTAATAGCGAACAGAGAAAAGAAATGGAAGGAACGAAGATAGTACGAGAGGAACTGCGAAAAACGAACAGAAAAAGAAAACAGGGAAAAGCAGAAATAAAAGAAGCACCAACAGAGGAAACAGAGGCGCAAAACAAAATCCAAAGTTTTCAAACAAAGGGCATTAGCAACAATCGGAAAAACAAGTAGACAATAAGAAACCATACTGAAACCACCAAAAACAAAGGCCCCAAGTAAAAATGGGGAAGAAAATATATGTAAATACTAGTGAAAGGAATATGCAGATATAAGGGAGGAGAATGTATTTACGAACACCCTCCTATGTTCAACTACTTCTACAATAATGGTCACTGCAAATTTGGTGGAAAATGCAAATTCTACCATCCGGACATTTGCAAGACCTACGCGACATATGGAACCTGCCAGTACGAGAGAAAATGCTACAATCTCTGTGGTTTTCAACGCATCAAAAAATCCAGTCCCTACAACTGTCTATTCATCCTCCACACAGCTCTACTCAAACCTTGAACCTTGTTGTGCCCCTTCTTCCTGTATGGGCGGGGGGCAATTTGCAGGCAATAGTCCTTGATCCCTCCTTCCAGCATAAAAAACCCCTGTAAGTTTTTACTATTCCGGCAGTAGTAGAAAACTGAATAGAAAAGTATAAGATAAAATCTGTAGATATAAAAAATGTTACCCTTACCCGCAAAATCCGCTGTACATTTGTGTACATAAAGAATGGAGTTTTAGCACATATATTTTGTTGCTTTATTAATTATCACTAGGTTTCACTAGGCTGCCAATATTAAACAAGTTTTGAGTGTTTGTTGTATATAGAAATCTTCTGTACTAACTATTATTTTTTGCCCTGTGCATATATATATATAAAAGCACCAGTGTGTAGTATTTTTGTATTTGCTTCTACTGGTTGTGTATATTTGATGTAGATATATGTGTTAAATAACTCTCAATTATTCCTGTTTTGCCCCGAGTGAAAGAATTTCCAGAAACTAAGGATCTTTTCGGTTTGACGGCCTGTAATATTTTTTACATTACTTGTTTTGATTGTCCAGTTTCAATCGAGGATTTCAAAAATAGCATTCATGTTTTAGAGAAACAAATAGTGAGGCAGTTATACATTTTAGTTTAGAGAATATCATATACGCTTTAAGATTCCACAATCGGTGAAAGTTTTAGGTCAACTGTAAGCTCATGCTGATTGGTTAGGTTAAGTCATGATATTTTCGTTTGTTTTGACTGTAAACTAACGAAAATATCATGACATAACCTAACCAATCGTCAAGGGCGTACAGTTGACCTAACCGAGTATTCTGTTAACCTAACTGGGCATTCAGTTAACCTAACCAGTTGGTAGAGTCTAGAATTTGACGGTCCCGTAGCCATGACTCGTTTTTTCCGCAGGCCGTCAAACCAAAAAGATCCCAATACAGTTAAAAAATATATTTTAACTTTGTTAAATTGCATATAACTGCCTCACTATTTGTTTCTCTAAAACATGAATGTTATTTTTGAAATCCTCGAATAAACTGGACAATAAAAAAACAAGTAATGTTAAAAAATATTATTGGCCGTCAAACCGAAAACATCTTGTGTGTCAAGAATGTAGGCTGAGTAGGCTGAGTTGCCAACTGTTTTTATTGCGAAGGAAATCAGATGTTTAATTTAAATTATCGTTTACATATACTGTATTGTAAAATAAGGATCCCCTGAAGATCATGGCCCTCGTCCTTCTTTAGTTAGCCTTATAAGGCTAACTAACGAAAATATCACGACTTAACCTAACCAATCATTAAGTCAACTGTACGCCCTTGACGATTGGTTAGGTTATGCAGAGCAGGGCAATAAATACATTGAATGTATTTAAATACTAAATACATGGGAGAAATGTATGTAAATACTAAATACTAAATACATTTTACGAATGTATTTAGATACTAAATACAAAATACATCAATTGCATTTAAATACATTTGTAAATACATTTTAAATATATACAAATTTTAACATATGCATTCACTAATTCATGTTTTGATAAAGTTCTACTTTAGGGGACACGGTGAATTTCGAAATAAATACACCACTCGATAGATCAGACGATTTTAAAAGCTTTTTCATCAATGAATTTTCCATCGCAAATTGGACTGATTGCAACGAGTTAGTTACACAGGCCCACTTAAGGCAGAGCCGTTTTGTACGATTATTCGATCAATTTCAAGATATTTTTTGATGTCTAAAAAACACTTACCTTCAGATGAGTGTACAGATTCGTTGTAGCATTGCTTGCAGCAGAGACTTCGTGTTTACACAGCAAGCAGGTGCACTTTACCTTATTACCGTCTTAGATTTAATTTTAAAGTATTTTCCATCAAACAGAGGGTGCACTAAATGTTATCTGCAGATATATCACTGTTTGATTCACCGGATTTGCTTGTTGAAGCCATGACACGCACACGATAAAGAAATCAACCGCTTTCGACTAAGAATGGCACACAACTGATTGAACTGACACGTTGAACATGAACCATGCTGTACTGCACTGTCGACGCGTCGTACTGTGCTAGTACAGAACGTGTATTAAACCAGTAAAAGTATTTACATTTTTATATTTTGAGTATTAAATACATTGTATTTAAATACTCATTAAAGTATTTAAATACTATATTTAAATACATGAAAAACAATGTATTTATAAATACAGTTCTAAATACACAAATGTATTTAAATACAAATGTATTTAAATACTGCCCAGCTCTGAGGTTATGTCGTGTTTTTTAGTTAGTTAGCCTTATAAGGCTAACTAACGAAGGCTGGGGGCCCTGATCCTCAGGTGATCCTAAAATAATAATAATGTTTAAGCGTATATTTAGAAAACGGCTGTATGTTTGATTTAGTGCTGGCATTTCTTTAAATTTATCTCGCTGAACAATATGACAAAGAAGGAATGCGTTTGGGAAAAATATTATGATTTAAAGGCCTCACTGGCTACTTTCTCACCAGCTGGAATGTTCTGATGTGTATATATATATGTGTATATATATATATATATATATATATAGAGAGAGAGAGAGAGAGAGAGTTACAAGGAGTTACAAGGAAAAGAAGTACCTCAAAGGCCTTGCGGCCCATACCGAGGAGGTACCAATGGCAACGGGTGACAGGGAAAATTTTCTACGCACTCAAATAGTGTGCAAGATTTGGTCTAACCTTTTCTGAACTGATCCACCGAGGAACTGTTCCTGTTATTAAAAGTTTATTTTTCTTTCAACTATCCTAGCAGTAGTAGAAAACTGGATAGAAAAGTAGAAGGCTCTCTCCCCACCCTCCGCTCCCACCCTGCCAGAGGCAGGTATGGAAAAGGTTGAAGAAAATACCTTGACCCTGGAAAAGTAGCCAAGGAAATTTTACAGGAAAGTGGAGAATATATAAATAGCTCTATATTTAGCTTGCTCACAGAGACACCGAGCAAGCGAACTCCTGCAGAGTTTTCTGAGGTTTTAATCTTAAACTATGAGTGTGTTGAGTACTTGTCTAGCCTATTTTTAAACAGATTTACACTTTGATGGAAACAACCTCTGAGGGAAGTTGGTTCCAGATATTAACTAGTTAGAGAGAGAGAGAGAGAGAGAGAGCGAGAGAGAGAGAGAGAGAGAGAGAGAGAGAGAGAGAGAGAAAGAAAGAGAGAGAGAGAGAGAGAGAGAGAGATTTAAATTATAGCCACTCATGTATCTAAAACGACTTACATAAATTAGCGTCTTTATAAAATACGTTTAGAAAAATATTATTGTTTTAAAGGGCAGCGCTGGCAACTTTTTCACACCAGTTGGTGGAGATACTTGCCAGATTATCCGCATTTAAGTATTGTTCAGTAATTAGATCGCATAAGGTGCCATGAAATCTTTGTCAAACAGGTAATTCCAATTAAGTTAGTACATATGGTATGTTCTGGGATATATATATATATATATATATATGAGAGAGAGAGAGTTGTGCTTTGCGTAAATAACTGTAAATAAAGTTATTAGGCAGGACATATATCTTGATACATCTGACAACTTTTCCGCCAGCTGATGGGAAACTGTTTAAAGGAAGTAATATAAAATAAACCTACAGTAAATTATAACCACCCATGTATCTAAAACGATTCACATATATTCATTAACATATTTTGATTAGCGTCTTTATAAAATACGTTTAGAAAAATAATATTGGTTTAAACACCTCACTGGCAACGCTCAATCCAGGTGCTGAGAAGTTTGTCAGATTTGGCTGGTAAAACAATGGACGGCTAATATTCTGCATACTAAAGAATGTGTTTATATATTTTCCCTGTATATATTTGTCTTATACATATCCGTGTATTTACTTCTGAAATTAATTGACTGCTGCTCACCGACTTTTTATATATTGTGAAACACAAGGTCCGATCAAAAAAGGACATTTTTATAAAAAATTAATAAGTTAGCCCTAAAACTAAAATCTAGTTTTATGATACAATTATATTAATATTTTTTATAATAAGATTTAAAGATATATTTCTAGATAAGGGCAAAAATTTTGTTTTTGCTTTAAATTTGGTTTATCATGTTTCAGTTTTTGTTTGAGAGAACAGACAGGATTCCAATACATCACAACGCTGGCCCTCGTGATGGCTTTCTGTCAAGAACTTCATAATTAGTTCTGACTATTATATGTGCTATTTTTTCATACCTTACCGGTCTAATGGGTGGTGTTGGTGCTGTCAATGGTTTGAGGTATGGCATTTATTTTTGATATGGGACTGTGTATGAAAGGGTATGTGAGGTATTGTAAGGGCTTGCATCTATTTTAATATAATACAACTGCTTTAATTCACTGTGTACGTTATGTGCTTGCTGAGATGGGGCTATGTGTAATTGTGAAGTGTTCTAAGGGTTCTCTTGTATTTTTTTTTTGATAGAACTGCGTTAATTCACCTTTACGTGTGTGTTTTTTGAGGCAAAGCGATGCTAATTCTAGTTTATATGTACGTAAATAATTGTGTACGCCCTATACGACTGGCTGTGAGGCAAATGGCTGCCTTCTGAGCCAGATGGTTGTGATGCTGAAGACACCATTATGCGTTGCTCCATGGCTACGAATGGATGACCCTTTTCTCTCTCCTTGTGTTTTTATTTTAGGCTACCCATATTTACATGCATACACACCCACATACATATATATATTTTTGGGTGGCCCTGACAAGCCAAGTTAGGTCATCCCTTGGAATTCACATACATACAACTCATATATATATATATGTATATAAATAAGCTTTTCTATACATGCATACTCACCTACATACATATAGTTTTGTGGGTCTGAGCAGCCAGGTTAGGTTACCCCCTGCAGTTCACATACATAAATATAAATATATATATATATATATAATATAATATATATATATATATATATATATATATATATTGTAGGGGCTGAGGGGCTGGGCTTCGAAAACACTCTCATCGTGTTGCATGCAATGTTGCATTGCAATTGCCCTCAAGCTTTTTGCGGTCATAAAGATAAGAGCTGTCGACATTAACAAATAGTTAGTCCTTTCAATTTTTTACTCTCTTTACTATCTATCTATCTGTTGTGAGTTACAATAACCATTTTTTTATGCTAATAAAGTGTACAGTTTGGAAACTCTTTTTAATGAAAAACATTATCAGTGTGGTCACGATTGACCTCAAAAACTTGATATAAAAGTGCTGTGAAATTTTGAACAGTTAATGCTGAAGTAATTTCTGACCGTTACTCGGGAAGATATGGTAATGGTTGTCTTTGGCCCTTATCCTATATACAGAATATACCCCTCCATCTTAATCCTTGCAATTATTCTTCGCATGGTTACTGAAAGGACAAAGTCTACAGGAATATCCAAGGACAGTTCATCAGCTACAAAATAAAATAACAGCTGTAACAAATGGAATTACAGAAGCTATTTTAGCACGAACTGATCAAAATTTTAGATCACGTTTCAAACAAATTATTGGGGCCAGTGGTGATCATATTGAAAATGTTTTTCATTAAAAAACATTTCAAACTATATATACTCGTAGCATTACACAATAATATACGTATGGAAAATACTAGAGGAATGTGTCTCATCGTGTTGCATGCAATGTTGCATTGCAATTGCCCTCAAGCTTTTTGCGGTCATAAAGATAAGAGCTGTCGACATTAAGAAATAGTTAGTCCTTTCAATTTTTTACTATCTTTACTATCTATCTATCTGTTGTGAGTTACAATAACCATTTTTTTATGCTAATAAAGTGTACAGTTTGGAAACTTTTTTTAATGAAAAACATTATCAGTGTGGTCACGATTGACCTCAAAAACTTGGTATAAAAGTGCTGTGAAATTTTGAACAGTTAATGCTGAAGTAATTTCTGACCGTTACTCGGGAAGATATGGTAATGGTTGTCTTTGGCCCTTATCCTATATACAGAATATACCCCTCCATCTTAATCCTTGCAATTATTCTTCGCATGGTTACTGAAAGGACAAAGTCTACAGGAATATCCAAGGACAGTTCATCAGCTACAAAATAAAATAACAGCTGTAACAAATGGAATTACAGAAGCTATTTTAGCACGAACTGATCAAAATTTTAAATCACGTTTCAAACAAATT
Organism: Bathynomus jamesi; assembly: GCA_023014485.1. Taxonomy (NCBI): domain Eukaryota; kingdom Metazoa; phylum Arthropoda; class Malacostraca; order Isopoda; family Cirolanidae; genus Bathynomus; species Bathynomus jamesi. Next base: position 255,258 of record JAJOZX010004460.1, on the reverse strand, counting down.
ATTGGGGCCAGTGGTGATCATATTGAAAATGTTTTTCATTAAAAAACATTTTCAAACTATATATACTCGTAGCATTACACAATAATATACGTATGGAAAATACTAGAGGAATGTGTCCCAAACTTTAGAAATGAAATACAAACACAGTGGAATGAAAGAAGATTGTGAACTGTCCCAGCTGTGGTGGGACAGGGGTCATGAAAACGAAGATAAAAAATACTCTCAGAATATGTGCCCAAAACTCTTTAACGTGCTGCCGAAAGAACAAAGGAACCTCCAGCACACCATCCTGAATAATTTCAGGAACCAACTGGACAAATTCTTGTGCAAAGTCCCTGACCAGTCATGTGTAGGTGGCAACGAGGGCAAGAGAAGAGGGGAAACCAACTCTCTCCTCCTCCAAATCCCGCAAATGAGGCGGGATGCTGCAAAGGGCCCGAAGACATTACTCTCTTCTCCACCAAATCCCGAAAATGAGGCGAGATGCTGCAAAGGGGCCGAAAGCATTAAGTAAAACTCAAGTAAGATTTTATCGGGATAAAATATGTTTATTTTTACTCACATACAAAATTAATTATTAAAACAATAAAAATAGTCAGCTCTGTCTTGAACGCCCTGCAAATACATAACCTTGGTTAACCTTGGTTTTGCTTCCTCCCGAATTGTTCATTCTGACGAACGTCAAGCTTGTCACTCCACCTTCGACCTACAGTTTAACGTGGAATTCGAACCACGGCCCACCGCAGGCGTTCAGAAATTACAAAGTCCTCGACCGAACTCGATCTCTTCCGATCAGTACCTCAGCGTCTTAGCTACTAGGCTACCTAGTGTAGCCTATTATCTACCGACCAATTTTTTTTTTAATGTTTGGAAGGATGAACAGCTAGGTTTTTCTGCGTGCCGCCTGCCGTCACCGGGTCTCGATCTCGGGGCCGATCGATTCGTATCAGCGATGTTAAACACGACACTACCGAGGCGTATATATATATATTATACCCGGGGGATGTTTTTCCCAGTGAGTTTTTAACCCCCAAGTATAACAGATGTACTCTGCAGACGGTCCGGACTGGACCTACAGAGTGCGCTGACCAATTGATCACCTACTTGGGCCCGAAATAGGAGAGATTTCAGCGAGTTTGAGCGACAGTCTGGAGATAAAACAACCGTCTGCTCTTGTCGTGAAGGTGGGCGTGCTCGTGTACAATGGCCGATATCGGCAGAGACTTGCCTCGCATATAATAGATCGACCCTCTTTTTAAAAAAGAAAAAGAAAAAAAACTCAGGGTGTCGCTTTTCATCAGAATATGGACATAATGGAAAGTCGTGAGAAAAAACGCGACCCTTAACATAGGTACTGAGGTCACTCCAAAGTTTCAAAGAAATCATTCGTAGGAGTGAAGCTCCTCAGATCGGAATCGTTTGTTATAACGTGATTAGCTCATTTACCTTTGTGGTTATTATTCCAAGAAATTCTTTTAATGATTTATGAGACAAGGTAGTTTGAAGATTTTCCTTAAGGGAGACAATCTTGGTTCAAACGAATTCATTCATTGAATTATTGGTTAATTTTCATTTAAGGAAACTGAAGATGAAATGATCTCAGTTTGCACCGGATGTCATGTGACGTCACATTTTCGTTAAGGATTACAGCAGCAGATGATACTAATGGAAATCGTTTAACAAGTAGCAAGTATGTATCTAGCAGTGATGTAGTCGAGACCACCAAGTCCGAGACTGAGACCGAGACCGAGACCTGATCCTGTGAGACCAAGATCGAGACCGAGATCAAAGGTTCAAGATCGAGATCTACCTTCCGAGATCGAGACCCTTAAAATTCGAGACCGAGATCGAGATCGAGACCAAGATCATGCCCTTTCAATTTGTTTTACACTACTATGGAAATTAGACTATGTTAAGTATATTAATAAACTAATAACTACTTTCTCAGATGTAGTGTGTTGAATGCAAAAAGTGTAGCCTATAAATTAACAAATGAATATATATATATATATATATATATATATATATATACTTTTTATTTATTTACTTTTATATCTGTTACAGAAGGTTTAATGAACGTACCCACTACCCAGTTTGACTTGTGCATTTATTTAAAGTATGATAGGTGCTCATTACATTTAAGGAACATCAGCATGCTCAGAAGATCTGCTGAAGTTCGATTTCTGTCGGGCCTCATCATTATGCCTCCATGGCTAAATACACGCTCAATTGGAGCACTAGAGGCAGACACTTTTAAAACAGTCATGGCAATATTGGCCAGTGATGGGAATTTATCCCTTTTCTGGTGCCAAAACTTTATTGGAGAGCAGTTGTCTAAAATATGAGATTCATCGATCTCTAAAGGTACCGCCGCAACTGTTCCCTGTGGTTCAAAATCTTCCCAGTTTCAACGTTCTTCTGCTTGAACCGATAGCTTTCATATTTTGCCATTAGTCTCGGAATTTGGTTTGACTCTGTTTTATTTCGTCATCGCTGCTGTGAAAATGAGCGCTGTCTCTCTGTATCTGCTCATTCTCCGTGCTTGAGTTTCCTGTATAGCATTTTTCCAACACCATTAGTGATTAGTGAATACCTAGAGTCCCTTACTTTTACAAACTTTCATAAACATTCTGAATTGTGTCTGTTCAACCAAGCCGCCATCATGAGTATGCTAATAACATTTATTTTTCATTACCGTCTCGAGAGGTCTCGAAAGGTCTCGGGGAGAAAAACCGAGACCGTGTCTGTCGAGACCGAGATCGAGACCGAGATCTAAATAGCGGAGACCGAGATCGAGATCGAGATCTGCAAATTGGGTCTCGAGATCGGTCTCGAGACCGAGACCGATCTCGAGACCTACATCACTGGTATCTAGGCTACTAAGAGAACTGCAAAATAACTCAGGATAAAGGTAAATCCAATTTGAAATTAAAAATAAGAATAAAAAAAAAAAAAATTATAAAAACAGTTTAGCACATGCAGTAAATCAAAATTATTGAATTTACAATGGAATCGGTTACGATTTTAACATGGGTCTCTAATCGAATGTAAATTCAACTCGTTCTAAATTAAATTTCATTTTAAATCGGAATAAATGTAAAAGTAAATAAATACAAATACGACCAAACATAGGTCGCTGAATAATTTAAATTCAGATTTATCATGTAATTTAAATGTCATAAAACAATATAACGAATTCAGAGTTAATTATCCATTACAAGGATTAATAAAAATCGACTTACTTTAAATTCAAAACCGATACATAAATTCAAAATTAGCAATAATAAAAAATTAAGTATACGATTATGGATTAACATGAAAATTAAAAATTAATTTATTTTGAAATCAAAAGCAATAACAGAATCTATAATACAATAACATAGGAACATAAAAAATAAGAGCTTTCTCTTTACACAATTTCCTTTCTCGTTGCAAAATGAAGGAAAGGTTTAACTTAAAATTTTAAGATGCGGATTTAGGGCATCTTGAAGTTTCGAACTATAGTATAGTGGTAGAATCTCGAAACGTCAGCAGGTGGTAAAAATTAAAATTTCTTAGAGGACTTTTTAGCCTGAAAAAGTATGGAGAAAACCTTTAGGTTGATTTAATGTGACATGAGGGACCTCTATATGTTACTTCTTTACTTATGAACAATCATGAAAATTATAGCAGAGAAGTGAGGTATTCTGAATAATAAAAGAGAGTTGTTATAATTAGTATTACTAGGTGGGAAAAACGATTTAGAGAATCTGGCTGTCAGGAGGGGTAACTAAAGCAGTGTCACGGAAAATGAGCTTACTTAACTTTCGCGTTTTTCCATTATACGTCTTCTCCAAATTCAGTGACAGGGACTAAAAGGTGTCAAGTTCTTGGGTTTATACCATATGTCCCACAAAAAAGTACACCCAACTTTAGATTGTACTAACTCCTCCAAAAATTGAGATATTTTGGATCTGTTTGTTTGATTTAATATAGCAAATTATTCTTTGTTAACGTTCAAATTTATTCATGTTTAAACGATTTAGTGTTTAAGCATCTGCTTTTAACTGAAGGGTACAGCAAAATGGGTTGCGCGGAATGATCATTTCTCCCAGCCAGATAGCTCCTCTTGCTTTAACCAATGTGCTACTTTTTACGTCGAAGGATATTGCAAATATTTTTTTTAAATAATTCGAACTTTTGTATCTAAGATACGAGTCATACATATAAATGAAGAATCTGAATTACTAAATTTATAAATAACTTTGAAACCCTTATCATGCAGTTTACACGAAGGCAGCGCGTTCTCATGGTCACAACTTATCTGCAAACTAAAAGCATAAAACAAGTTCAGAATACCTTCGAACTGCAATTTCCCGATAGAGCTTCTCCAACTAAACATACAATTTTGAAGAATGTTTGGAAATACAAAGAAGAAGGAACGGTACTCAATTTGAACAAAGGACGATCAGGCTATCCGAAGACGGCAAGAACAGACGAGAACATTCAGCATGTTCGGCATTTATTAGAGAGACATCCAAAAGTGTCCACCAGGCGAAATGGTACAGAACTCTCACGCATGTCATTTCATCGAATAGTTCGTGAGGATTTGAATTTGTACCCATACAGAATGGAAATTCGACATCAACTCATTGAAGGAGATCTACCTCGCCGCCTAAGATTTGCCCAGTGGTTTCTTGAAAAACCAGAAAGATTCACGGAACAATTAGTGGTTGAGATGAGGCGGCCTTTTTTATGAATGGTCTAGTGAACAGACAAATCTGCCGTCAGTATGCACCAAAAAATCATCCACCTGACAATTATATCTACGAAAAGAATAACTCTAGACAAAAACTGTCTCTCTGGGTAGGACTGTGCGGTAAAGGAGCGGTAATTGGCCCGGTCTTTTACGATGGTAATCTAAATGGTGAAGCTTACCTAGAAATGATAGACCGAGAAATCCTTCCACAAATACGTATTACTTATGGAAACCGATTTAATCGTATTTGGTGGGTGCAAGACGGAGCTCCTGCTCACAGGAGAGTTATTGTGAAGGAACGCTTGCAGGAAGTCTTCCACCAAAGAGTAATTGCTACAGGCCATGACATTGAATGGCCTCCCAGAAGCCCTGACTTGACCCGTGTGATTACTTTTTACGGAGTCATTTGAAAAATAGAGTATTTGCATCACAACCTATCAATTTAGATGATTTGAGGACTCGCATCACAGCTGAAATCAACTTGTTAAAAGACAATCCAGATCTTATCAAAAGTGATGGGAATATGAGAGCTCGACTCCAGATTTGTATCGATAGGAATGGCGGTCATGTTGAAAGAAAACGAAACTAAGCATAACTTTTGCAATAAGGAATAAAGAAAAATCTGCTTTGTATCTTATTAAAATTATGTTAAAGTATCTATTATTATGTATTTGTCTTTTCATTACATCGATAGCACACACATTATTTTTTCATTGACCAATTTTGCGCAATCCATTTTGTTGTACCCTTCAGTTAAAAGCAGATGCTTAAACACTAAATCGTTTAAACATGAATAAATTTGAACGTTAACAAAGAATAATTTGCTATATTAAATCAAACAAACAGATCCAAAATATCTAATTTTTGGAGGAGTTAGTACAATCTAAAGTTGGGTGTACTTTTTTGTGGGACATATGGTATATATAAAAAGGCATAGGTAATTCCATACATAAAGCGTAAGTGGTTAGATGACAAAAATATTGTAAAAATGGAATGAAAGAATACAATCTAAACTCTCTAGGGCTTGTTAATGGTACCTTTTAACATTAAAGAGGGTACATTACGTTGTCAGATTTAGGGGAATATATGAAGAATTTTTTGGACCCTGCCGGGTCATTAAAAAATTTGTATCTAGTCACTGCGTGATAAAGTAGACTCGTTTATACAAGGTTTACATTACAACATAAATATAGCTGGGGATTTCAATAGGAGTTGAAAAAAGGTGAGTTTCGAAAATTTGAAATTATAGTTTCATCTGATTTATAATTGGAAGAAGGAAAGAGTAATTTGTCATAGGTTTTCAACGTAATTCTGGTTTCAGAACTGTTTTAAGTTTATTTATTAAGAGGTACGGGTAACTAAAGAGATTTCAGTTTTAATTTATAGGAGACAACCTTTTAGGGCACATTGTCCTAGAGAGGGATTAAATTTTTTAATAATTTTAATTTAAGAAATTTCAAATTATTTTAGAAAGAAGCTAGTAGGAAAGGAAATTCATAGTCGTGAGATAGATGATAATTAATAGGGTGTGACAAGGCCATAAAAATATAATTCAGGGGCACGTGAGTTGTTGCAAATTTATTAGGATTTTTAAATCCTTTAAAAATTTTAGTAGGCTTGTAACACTCCCAAGATCGTATTTTAGCTACCTATGTTGCATATATAGCAGTGGTCTCAATCATAATTAGAGAGGATAAGCCTCTTAATTTATTTTGGATAGTCTAAAAGGATTTCAATTAGTGAATCATAAGGGAAATGATTTCAGGAAGTATACCTTCGTTCCATCTAGGTTTAGTAATCAAGAGAGAAGTTTCACTTCTATTAAGGACTAACTTATTTAATTAATTTTTGGGGGGAGAGTCTTTGTGAAGCTGACTCGTTTGATAGGGAATTAAATGAAAGAAAATAGTGTACTGTTACACATAGGAAAGCAGTAAGTTAGAAGATAAGCACATAGTACAAGTAGATCTTACACGTTACCTTTTTTCGAACAACGGCCTCTGGTATTTTTGATGAGAATATTAAGACATTCCAAACAATTTGAGGGAACATTAGAGCGTTTTACAACAGTAGTTGGGGCTTGCCTTATGACGCACAACACGAAATTCAATAGTAATACTCAAATTTTATAAGAAAGAACAGTTGAGAAAAAGAAATACAAAGTACGAGAATAATGTTTCCGGTTCAGAATGCAATGCCATATTCAGGGTTCTTTATAGAACCCTTTTCAAAAATGCGCATCAGTAGAATGATGTGTGTTCCTGTATCTACTCTTTCTTGCAGAGTTTAAATGGTCTTAAGAAAAGTTCTATCCTCACTACTGAATTACTCCTTAAAATTGGAGGCAATTATTATTTTAATTTACATTTACTTCTTCAATTCTGGTGCCTCTCTTTGTTATGTATTCAGTTACATTCCTTAGGGGAAACTTTAATGTTTTATTTGCTTCAATGAAATTACGCGAAACACTATATTTAGTAAGCTTCTACTAGAGGCTTGATGTTAATTTGCGTCGATTGATTTGATACTAAATGTTCTTCTGTAATAGGGCATTGCATAATGTTTTTTGACAATAAGAAAGGTTATTTTTGAAGGTTACAAATTAATGTTTACGAACTCTCAGAACTTAACCATTAGGAAATAATTCAAGTTGTAAACACTCTGAAGTTAAAAACAATTTCTTATCAAAATTATGACGTCATGATCATAGAAGACTCGTTCTTAAGGATAACTTATACGTTTGGTAATAAAGAAAAGAAAAAGACAGCTCTGAAAATAAAAAGACAGTGAGAGTGTAATTCTGAATTTATTATTTTTTTTCCTAAGTTACATAATCTCTAACCTGCCCCATCACCGTGGGTAAAAGTCCTCATCATGCAACGAGTGGTATACAGTCTAACCTTATGTGGTCGCAATGGATACTGGTTCGAACCTCGTTTGACATTTGGTAAATCCCATAATTGTAGTCCGTGTCAGCTATCCTTTTGGTCTTGGCAACCTTCTCGATAAAGAAAAATTTGAAGAAGGTTAAAAAGCTCATTCGAAGGCACAGGTGCGACAAAAACCCTTTTGTAATTTATCCAAGCTATAAAATAACCTAATTAATCTTTTAGAGGGATTCTCACCGCTAAAGATGATATTATTGAATATTAGGACTTCTAGCTTTTTTACTTGACATAGGCTACTTAACAAATCAGAGGGTATGGTGGAGTTTGACAATTGTAATGTCTTTATGAAGGGATAACTATTGAAAAGTCGGAGGTGGATTTTCTCCGATGTACATGAATTTCACCCTGTCTAATTGCAGAGTGGTATCGAATGAAAACGTTGTAGAGCTTTTAAACTCTGTTCTTTCAAGGACACGACGACCAAAGGGCACAGATATCTCTAAAGTTTTGATATTTAAACTTAAAGGAAGGTAATTTTTAATGACAAACAAAAGTTGCTCATTCGGGAGCTCCTTGAAGGCCAGAAGTTCACTTTCCAAGGTGGGCAATACTATTTCTTCCACCTGATACAAACAAACCTGGGGATAAACTTCTGGTCCTGTAAATATTGAAAAAGATGGACCAACATTTCTGTAGGCAGGTCGTTTATATTCATGGCCTTGGTGGATTATGATTCTAGTCTGAAAGAATAAATTGCTATTACTTCATATACACTAAGGCACGGTAGTTCGGCTGCCTTCACTCCTTATTAATTTATCACTATTTACTCATTTATTACTAAATTATTACACCACGATTTAGCGGGCTTTCTCACTATTTTCTGACACTAAAAATTTACTGTTTTCGAGCCTCAATTTACGCAGAGCACTAAAATCTTTAAATACCAAACATGTAGGGGGAGACATGAAGTTAAATTTGAGTATTAAACTAGGTCATGGTTGATTCTCTTCCTCAGGAGGACCTCCCGGAGGTCGTTCGTCGGACAGATCGTGTCTGCTTCCTGCTGGGCTCCGGACTGGCAGGGGGTTCCTACCGTGGTGGCTCTCGTATCACCGTGGGTGGTTTGAAGAAGACGGTGCAAAAAGGCTCGAATGGGATTCCATGAATCTCAAGGGTTTGCGCCCCTGGGTTGCTTGCAACCAATACCAAGAGAAGGGCAACCACTTCCTTTAGCAGGGCTTATTATTATTAAATTGGGGGCTTATTATTATTAAATTCAGTAAGAAATCTCGTAATATAAAAGGGGAAATGAATTTAGCAATGTTCTTTTTTTTTTTCTAAAAGGAATTAAAGTATTAAATTATATTTTGTATTACAGTATTAAATTGAATTATGAAAACAGCGTTATTATTAAAGTATTAAATGAGTTAGGAAAGTGTTCCTTTCTACTATCCGTCTTGTATTCCTCTCCACGTTTCGAAACAAACTAATTTATTCCCTCCTTGTCCAAAAGGACAATAAACAAAAATGAATTAGTTTAAATGAAAATGTATACAAAACACTAATAGGAATTACTTTACTTCTGACGTTTAGCTGTGACTCCGCTCTTCTCGTTCGGCATCCGCTCCCTCGTTGAACGCTCTTATCATGATTCTTCTTGTTAGACAGAATCCTACAACTTTTAACATGAAACTCATTTGGGAAATTTATAGATTATCGCCTACTTTCTTTCATAAAAAGCCTACATCTTGAAAAGCCTACAACATAAAAGGGCCTGTTTTATGAGTCTACATATTTAAAGGCCTACACTTCCATGTGCCTATTTGCATTTCGTGAATGGATATAGATGAAGTTTGGTTTAATCTTTTTTACATGTTAATTAGCGTTATCTTAAATTTGTAATTGGGTGCGTGTTTTCGTTCTAATCTCTCGTATTTGAAACTCCTATTTTATCCTTTGGGTTTAATTATAAAGCAAGAAAGCATCTTTTATTTAGAAAAACTTTATATCTGCATAATCAATTTTAGTGCCCAACGAAACGCGATTATAATGAAAGATTATTATTTAGCGATTCGTCCATTTTTCGTTTAGCGATTTATTTTTCCTTAATGCCACGTGCCATAGTGATAATTTGTGTACAGAAATTATTTATTTCCAATATCAGTCTGGCGGTCGCGTGCGCCTCCATAAACGCGGTGTATCACTAAACCTACTCCTATATTTTTCCGGTTCATTTCTCAACTCCTTGCATCTAACTTTTGTATGAGATTTTCTTCCAGTGTCTTCCTTTCGGATGATGTTTTAATCCTTTCGTGCTGTTGCCCAGGGTATCTACATCATCTAATTTTTTTCCACTTTTCTTCGTTTATAACTCCTTCTGTTGGTTGCCAAGGGTCTTTACATCATCTACTGTCTTTTTCGATTTTCTTTGTTTAGACAAAACCTCTGGTAAGACGATCCGCGGAGTAGAGGTTCTTTCACTACAGCGAATTTTAATTTCTCTTCAACGACCGATTCGTTTTCCTTCATTACTACAGTATGGTTTTTCGTTTGAATTTTCCTCCTTTATTTCCTGAATGACCGGGTAGGAAAATATTCGAATACAGTGGGTCATTGGAGGAGAGACCTGCTCCCTTAATAGAAAAATCTCCATTGACTTTAAGGAGGGGACTCTCCTGGTTGCGTTTTTCCCTTTACTACAGGATTCTTTCAGGCTTACTTTCTTTACTTGAGTTTTCCCACATCTGGGGGCTTATCAGGGTGATTTACCCAATTTGCGATGGGCAGGTAAACGCGTCTAGCGCTTTAAAATATGAAGCCGCACCAGAAAAAGAAAAACCACACCAATTGACCTTTGCTCTTAATTTTTTCAATCGGGTTGGTTTATTATCACTCTGAACTGCTCTTCGTGATTTACACTTACGACTTTATCTCCGATTTTCGCATTTCGTGAGACTTCATTTCGGCTTCCGTTCCATGAAATTCAATGTGTTTTGTTTCATCATTGGTTTTCCACATACTTACGCCATATACTCCGTTTACACGATATGTTTCCGTGAACATAATATCCAAACTTTTGTTGGCACTTCCGTTCCCGTCCACTGACGATGAATCCTTTCCGGATTTATTTCCACACGCGCTTAACTTATAGACCTTATTCACACACGCATTTTCCTTAGATTCATTGTCCCAAGCATTTACTTCGTAACATGACTCACTTACTTGCTCCCTTTCAAGTCGTTTTCACGCGCGTCCAATTGACAAATATCGATCACACCGTTTTTCTCCGGAAATTCACTTTTGCTTGCGCGTGAGTCATAATAATCATTCATACCATTTCGCTTCTCTTGTACTTTATTTTAATTTTCATTTATTTCTTCCTCGCACTCTCGGATCACATGTCCCTTATCTGACCTTGAATTACTCGCATTTGTTACTTCTTCTCTATCGGTATTTGTAAAAACATTCTCACTTACGGGTGCATCAGCCTCAGAATCTAATCTTATACTCAAGGCCGCGCGACTTCCGCTAAGTTCAGCTTCTCTTCCATTGATAATTGAGGCACACAAATTTATCTCGCTCACTCTCCTTCCCCTCGTTCATTCTTTCAGGTTCATTCATTGCATTTTTCTCCTTAAATGTATTGTCGTCCGCATTTGATTCATAAATATTATTCACCCAATTTGGCTCTCTTTGATTTGTATTTTCTGTTTTGTCCCTCTTGCAAATTTCATTCACTCTCTCGCTCCCTAATATCGAGTCACTCTCGTCAATTCTCTCCTCTTTTGAAACAGCTGTGCTGGCTCTTTCAGTAATTTGCTTATCTGCTTCAGACTTCGAGCTGAAGGTCGAATTGCATCCGTCAGCTGTACATTCATTCTCGTTATATACTTAAGTCACACAAATTTACTTCGTTTGCGTGAAATTTTTTCTTCTTCTTCTCTCTTCTCGTTCCTTTGGGGAATTTATTTCGCTAGTTGGAACTTCCAGTCATGATTTATTTTCCGAGCCTTCATTGGTTTTAAAAGAAACCTTTCGCGGAGCTTCGTCTCTATTTGGCGACGTGTCGCTCCTACTAGGCCAGGGCGAGCCGCTTCGGCGGCCTTCCCAACCGCCTGTCGGGGACCTTCCACGGTCACGTTCCCGATTTTGATAGCCTCCGCTGTAGCCGTCCCGCGTAGAGTCGTTTCTTTGGTTGTAGTATGGTGAAGGGGATCGGTTCCTTGGGTCGTATCGTTGGGACCCCTGTTTACTCCCGCTGTCCCTTCGGCGTTTAAGGCGAAAGTGATCTTCCACTTTGGGCTTCTCTATAATGAAAATAATCATTTCTTCTCCCTTCTCGTCGGGGTTCATATGGTGATGACGATCTTTCGTTTCGGTTTTCCCTATATTGAAAATAGTCATTTCTTCTTCGCTCTCTTAGAGGCTCATATGGTGACGGAGACCGCCCGTTTCGGTTCTCCCTGTAGTGAGAGAAACTTTCTCTCTTCCCTCCTCGGTTATCGGGATAATCGTCCCTTCTATGGTCATAATAATGGCCATTTTGGTCATTTTGCGTTTCTCTTCGTTCTGTCGGCCACCTAACCTATCTTCTTCTCTTCCCCGGTTTTTATGTGGTCGATAAGGTGAAGAGTACCGCCGTCGGTCCTCGTAACTTTCTTCCCTTCCTCGGTAACTATTTTGTCGGGACGGAGACGCATATCGTCGCTCTCCTTCCCTGAGGTACTCTCGAGCCTTATTTTGGTCTATCTCTGAGGCCTTCATTTTTTTCAATCATTGGGCAAAATTTTACCCTATGCTCGACACTTCCGAAGATGTAACATTGGGGCTTATAAGCCTGGGTCGGTGCTTGCGCTTGTACAACATTCACACTTGGTACATGGTTTTGCATAGAAGGACCAGGATGGATGGATAAATCGTAAGGCGGGGTACTATTGTAGGGAACCTGCCTCTGAGGAATGTTGAAAGGGGTAGCTTGGGAATGCAAGTTTTGTCCCACGTAAGAGGACGTGTTTAAATGCGGGGAGGGTGATTCACTAAATAATTTTGGTTTTGATAAATGGGAACCTCGGGGGTCGGTAGAGATCCCATGTTTTGGATGGAATAGGGTACTGAATAAAAAGGGGTGACCGGTTCGGAGACGATTCGATCGTCGCACCGGATGCGTTTGATTTTTTCATGTACTTCCTCATCCTGGTCTCCTTACTTATGCCAGAGTTTACGAGGTATAGAATTTAAAATTACCTTATTTAACACGAAAGGCATATCTAAATGTTGCATCATATTTCCCGCGTCCCTTTTTAGCCCTTTGACCTGCCTTTGGATTCTATATGCAAATGATGTAAATGACTCATCGGGTCTTCTACTTTCTCTTTCTATGTTCATCAGTCTGTTTGTGATCTCGTCTCTTCTATTTTGGCAATAGAGATTGGAACAAATATCTAAGAATTCTTTCCAAGTTTTCACGCTCTCTTCAAATTCTACAAGCACCAGTCTACTGGGTGGAACCGAGCATCGTATTGCCAAAGCGATCCGCATCCTGTCGGAATTTCGCCCTCGCTCGGGAATTAACCGTGCGACCTCGGATACGAAATCCTGAAAGGATACGTAACTTCGAACCACTCCTTAAGCGGCAGCAATTTGGTACTCGGCAAACGTCCCACAAAATATGGGACAGATTTCAGCCGCGTGACGCAGCTTTTTCCCCTCCTCGGGAGAGAAATCGTTTTCCTCCCCATAAGAAGATAGTTGGAATGATCGGGTAGCTGGTACTTGAGGGGGACGCATAGGAAGAGAGTTTGGGGGTGACCCGCTGCGCCTACCAGCCGCTTCCCGGCTTTCTAAGCTAGCTTGTCTACTATCATGACTAAACGCCATTTCTTCCCAGTCTAATGAAAAAAGCCAAAATTCTAGAAAATCCCTGCCTCAAATCGGCTTGCAGAGGGCTATTTCCCTGTTTAAGTTCGCCTTGAATTTCCTCAGGAGGAACCCAAGAGGGGGTGTGAGGTATTCTATTTATGTCAAAGTTTGGGGAGAAAAATTTTAATCCTGAAGGAGATTGTTTAGGGGTGCTTCCTGCTACAGGAAATTTGTCTTCCTGTCCCCTAAGACCGGTTGCAATACAAACAGGTTTGCTCACCTTGGATTTTCCTTCGTCTTCGGAGAAATGGATTTTCTCGTCCTCGCCTGTTGCTTGGAGTCTCGTTGCCATTTCCACTTGTGCCTGAATAGCTGCTCTTGACCTTGTGAATCTGGGTGGTACTGCCGTTTTTCTCTTCTCCGTGTAGATGGTCCTCATACACGCTTCAGTCGGCTTCTGGTGCTTCGACAAGTGTCTAGAAAAGGGGGTAGGAAATACTTACCTAACCCCACACCTGACACCACTCTATTATACCCGGGGGAGTTTCCCGGTGAGTTTTAATTCACCCCCAAGTATAATAGATGTACTCTGCGGACGGTCTGGACTGGACCTACAGAGTGCGCTAACCAATCGGTCACTTACGGTGCCCGAAGCTTTAGCAGCCCGCTTTCACACTCGTCGGAGTTACGTTTATTATGATGGGATTGAATAAGAGTCTACTTTATTTTCAGGCACTTTAATTATATTTAGGTAAGCGGATTACAGGCGGTAGTTTACAATGCTTCGTTTAAGTCTTTATTCCACAAGGTCATTTAAGTTCACCGGGTTAAGATTTAGTTATTATTCTAAGGGTGACAATTAAGGTCACCAGGAAATAAATGAATTTAAGACCACTGGCGCTTCCTCCAGTCATATCATTTAATTCCCATATTCCAATTTAAGCCTTAATTTCTAATGTGAAATTTACCCTTCACCCTGGGTATTCCTTTCCGTTCTTTTAACCAAAAAATCCCGACGGCCCTGTTCTCGCGACATTACCCTCGTGCCCTTTCTTGAGGTCCGTCAAAACGTGGACTAATCTGTAGTCACAAAGCGAAGCTAATCATACGGAGTAACTCGCGCCTTCGTTACTCGCGGGGACCGAGACTTGAGCCTCCTCTCTCAAAGTTAGAATCTACAAGCTCCTCGTTCAATGGCCGGACCCCTTCTTTTATACGAAGCAATCCACATCTCTCATACGTCAGATGTGTACGTCACAGCTCTGGACGGATGTGAGGTTTTAGCTGGGAAAGTACATGGGCCAACAGCCAGCGAACGATGTCACGAGAGAGCGTCAAAGAGTTCTTAATTAGGCTGAATATTGCATTTTTCAGTTTTACGGGCGCTAGTTTGAGGGCGTAGGAGAGATTTGAGCGAGTTTGAGCGAGAGTCTGGAGAAAAAACAACCGTCTGCTCTTGTCGTGGAGGTGGTCGAGCTCGTGTACAATGGCCGATATCGCCAGAGACTTGCCTCGCGTATAATATATATATATATATATATATATATATATATATATATATATATATATATATAATTGTCGTTGATACTATACAAGGGCTGTAACGATATATAATGAGGTATTTTATACCTCTATTGTACAGTGCTTACAAGAAGTCTCACGCCTGTGTCTCGTCCCAAGCTAGTCTGTTAGGTATAAAATGGGCGGTCCTTATGGCAGCGGATGTGTGTTCGGATTGGTGCACGTAATTGCTCTAACCCCATCAATGACGTCCACATTATCTTTGTGTTGATCACTCTATCTATTTATATATAGAGACATACTATATATAGATATATCTAGAGTATGCAGGGGATAACGTGTCTCAGTCCCAGCTATGGTAGTTGTCTTACAATTAACAGTCCCAAGTGCAAGTTACGTTAACACCTCCATATAAACTACCCTGGACTAAAATAACATACGTGAGCCCTTACCCACAAACCATTTAAAAGGTGTGATTTAAAAGCTCTCTCTCTCTCTCTCTCTCTCTCTCCTCTCTCTCTCTCTCTCTGATCACACCGCATCCCATCAGAGGTCTTCAGCAGGGACATCGGCAATGTATCCATATAACGTTAATAATAACCGAAACTCGGGGAAAATATACTCTCTGCCTTCCGCTCTACCCAAATCCTTTTCTCTAGTGACCTCTTAATACAAACTAATCTATCATATTTTGCGACTTTTTAACTCTGGTAGGATTCAATTCCATTCTATAGTGTAAGAGATACTTAAATTCATGTTTGTATTATGCCATATGTGTGCGTAATAAATAATCATTTTTAAATAGTTGGAGCGTTCGAGGTCATCTGTAATAATCTATAGACTACCCCTCAAGCCCACTCTCAACACTTAGATTCCCCTAAGACACAGGCGTCTTCAAGTAACATGAATGCGTAGAGATCTAAGGTGTTAGATTCCATATTATATAATTTATGTGCTAGGTTTAAGAACGCTGGCATTGAAGGATGGAAGGAAGGGACAGTAAAAGCGATAATAGGTTTAATGAAGGAAGTGGAATGAGGATGGAGGTAAGCGTTGCTATGTCGAAGGAAACGAGGTTGGGTGGGAATTACGAAGGGAGGAGGAAAGGGAGAGAGGGGCTAAAATGAACGCGGGGATGTGTTAAGGGAGAGGAGAGAAATTCATATGAAATGCTAAACACAAACTCAAATATTTATTTTAATGCCCTAGACCTAGAAAGACAAAGAGCAAAATACCTTAAACTAACAATGAATTGACAGAAACAGAAGAGTCTGGTCTTAGACGCACTGATAGGTTTAACGTATGTGGCTAGAGGCCGCCACTCAGAATTACCACTACTACCTAAGTCATAATAAGGTTATTTACTATGACAGAGTAGTCATGAGTAGTTATGGAAATAAAATATGATTATACTGTTGATGGCTGACTATATTCAGTTGGGATATAAACTATTGCTGACAATCTTTGGATCCTTGGCTTTTAAGACGAATTTTTTATGCATATGTTCAACAAAATAGGAAATTGGCTGATTACACTAGGCAACAAAGATTTTGTTACAGAAGACCAAATAGGTGCTCCTAGCTAATTTCGGTATGCTGATTTCAAATCTATAATTAGATTTTTTCTATCACGTCTAGATTTTGTGTAAAATGCAAATCACTTTTAGTAAAATTTTCTACCACGTCCAGATTTTGGTTTTAATCGGCTTAATGCCAGTAATATGAAACTTGCTTTTCAAGGTTAAAGCAATTTTTTTTGCCAACTATATACAAATTCGAACAATTTTGATAAATAAAATTTATCCCGAGTTGGCAACACTGAGTCAAGAGCATAGTAACGGGCAACGGCCCAACGGTCAGTCGCTACGTGACAGTCAAGCAGAACGGTTGTTGAAGCTCTCTGCTGATGAGCAAGTGACAGGTTGTGGTGACTTGTGTGTTTTTATAGCATTTGTTTTGTACTACGGTGTGTATTTCTTTTTATTTTGCACATCGTAATAATTACTTTCTACGTTTTTTCAGATATTGTATGGTAATTCAAAATGGCATCAAATAGACGTGCTTGTGTAAATCACCCAGACAACTTCTGCTTTGTCTGTGGACAATATACACCTAAGCCACAACGTAGAAACATAACAACAAAGATTAAACTTGCCTACAAGTGTTATTTTGACTGTAAGTTAGGAGACCAACAGAGGGACTGGGCACCACATATTTGCTGTGCACAGTGCAATGCAATGTTAATAGCTTGGATGAATGGTAAAAGAAAAGCTATGCCGTTCTCAGTCCCCATGGTTTGGCGTGAGCCGAAAAATCACTTCAATGATTGTTATTTTTGTTTGACAAAGATTGCTGGTTTCACAAAGAAAAACAAATCAAAGATCACGTACCCAAACTGCGAATCAGCAATGAAACCAGTACCACATGATGAAACAAATCCACCACCAGTTCCACCAGCAACGATAACAGACAGCAGTTCATCTGAAGATTCTGCTAGTGATATAGAAACAGGGAAAGATGGCATATATGTTCCAGATGCAAATATTTCCCCACATTTGTTAAGTCAAGCGGAGTTAAATGACTTAGTGCGCGATTTGGAATTACCAAAAGAAAAGGCAGAGTTGCTTGGTTCAAGACTTCAAGAATTTAATCTTCTCCAACCAAACACCAAAGTTTCCCATTTCCGCCATCGCCATTTGCAGTTTTCATCATTTTACTTACAGGAAGAAAACGTTTGTTTCTGCCACGATATCAGTGGTCTGATGCAAGGGATTGGCTGTCGCTATGATCCAAAAGAATGGAGACTGTTCATTGACTCTAGTAAAGCTAGCCTTAAAGCTGTATTACTGCACAACGGCAATGAAAAACCTTCAATACCTGTAGCACATGCCACTGGCCTTAATGAGACTTATGAATCGATGAAACTGCTGCTAAGACTCATCAAATATAAGGACCACACATGGAATATTTGTGGCGACCTTAAAGTTGTATCATTACTTCTTGGGTTACAGTTGGGCTACACAAAGCATATGTGCTTTTTGTGTCTATGGAACAGCAGAGATGACAAGAACCACTACAAAAAACATGATTGGCCATCTAGAACTGAACATGTTGTTGGTAAATACAATGTGAAACACCCAGCACTTATTGACCCTCAGAAAGTACATCTTCCACCACTTCACATTAAACTTGGCCTTATGAAAAATTTCGTGAAGGGTATGGATCATCAAGGTAGTGGTTTCCAATATTTAAAGGATAAATTCAAAGGAATATTGACAGATGCTAAGCTAGAAGCTGGAGTTTTCACTGGACCACAGATCCGCAGTGTCATCCACGACTCATCGTTTCCATCTAACCTAAATGAGAATGAACTAGGAGCATGGACATCTTTCGTTGAAGTTGTCAAAAATTTTCTTGGAAACCACAAAGCTGAAAACCACCGTAAACTCGTAGAAAACATGCTTAAATCTTATGAAATAATGGGATGCAGAATGTCTTTGAAAATTCATTTTTACATTCTCATCTTGACTTCTTCCCGGCCAACCTTGGGGCTGTAAGTGACGAGCATGGTGAGCGCTTCCACCAACAGATCTCAGTTATGGAAAACAGATACCAAGGTAATTTCAACCCAAATATGATGGGAGATTATTGTTGGTTCCTGCAGAAGGAGAGCTCGTCATCCTACAAGCGACAAAGGAAGAGGACACACCAAAGTTTCACTTAAGAACAGGAATTTGCCTTTCAGTAGTAACAACAAAATACTAACGCGCTTTGGGTGGATGGTTGGGCGCAGGGGTGGTAACTCCGCCAGCGGAATTCCGCTGTCTGTCTTAAGCCAGAATAAAGGAGGAAAGACATCCCTGTTCACTAATTATTTAAGTATGCTTAACATAAAACGTGGCACGGAAAAGTAGCTTAGACGGCTTTCGTAATAGAAGCGGGTGAGAAAAAAAATGAAAAATAGGGGTTTTCGGTTACACAAAATCTGGACGTGATAGAGAAATTTTGATATCAGATCTGAAATCAGCATCAGCGCTTTAGTAGGAATCAGTAGTTCACGTGTCTGTAACAAAAAAAAAGTTGAAATTTGTTGCCTAGTGTTATTATTACCATTCGAAGGGTTGGTACCCTTCACAACCGAAATTAATTTCAGAAGGGGTGCATGGTATCCTCATTTCCTTTATCGTCCCAGCACGCTTCACATAAGCCATTTACACAAAGATGGAAAGGCCGTCTGTGCACCACGAGACGACCCAGGCAATGCGGGAGCAATGGTGACATTGCATGAATATGGTGTGCCAATAAGAGAAATATCAAGACGACTAGACGTTCATCGAAGCACCGTGGAACGGTGGATTCATCGGTATGAAGCAGAAAACTCAATCGCTACTTTGCCGAGGTCTGGTCCTCCGCGTTCAACATCTCAAGAGGAAGATGCTGTGATTGTTAATCATGCCAGAGAGCATCCGTTTGTTCCAGCGACGCATATTTACAGACACCTGAACCTTCGTTGTAGCGCAAATACAGTGAACAACAGACTTCACGAGGCAGGGTATTTTTCTCGCCGTCCAGCTATAAAACCTGCATTGACGATTGAGCATAAAGAGGCGCGGATGGGATTTGCCTTGCAAAACTTGCCGCAGGAGGAAGAATTCTGGAGAAAAGTTGTGTACTGTGACGAAAAACCATTTTCAACAGATAGTCGTGGTTCCCTGTATTGTTGGAGGCAGCGCGGAAAACGCTATGAAGAAGGAAATGTTTTCCCGAGCAAACGTAGTGGTCTCATCAATATCGGTGTGTGGGGCTGGATGTCTGGCTATGGTGTCGGAGAATTGACTCAAATAGATGGACGCTTTACTGGACAGCAATATTGCCAGATACTGGAAGAGGTGCTGCTACCCAGTGTTCGTGCGTATCTGGTTCCAGCACCGGAACCATTTACTTAATGGAAGATAACAGTCCCATTCATAGGAGTAACATTGTGAGAGCGTGGTACGAAGATCACCCAGAGATTATTAATCTAATTCTGCCACCACGTTCTCCTGATTTGAATCCGATTGAAAACCTTTGGGCAATAATGATTAACGAATGGGAGCAACGCAATGAAAGAACATTTGAAGCACTTTTAGCTCACACGAGGAATAGTTGGGAGAGCTTACGCCGAACACCAAACATTCCCTACAATCTGGCCTCTTCTATGCCGCAACGATTTCAAGAAATTATTGATGCTGGAGGAAGCTATACGAAATACTGATGTTAAAGCCATGACGTAAATGTGTATCGAATATATATTTATGTTACTATATAATTTTATTATATTTTTATGTTTCACATCTATAAAAGTAAATATTGTGACCATGAAAGAACTTTACTTACCCTTAGTTAGAATCTTTTCTTGCAATGTCTACGCTCGTGGAGATCATAATATATGCATTGTTGAAACAAACTATGAGAAGGTAATAGTTTCAGGAAAAAAATAAAAACTGGCAACATCGAGGTCATCACATGTTTATGGGAATTGTCATATGATATGCTACCAATAAACTCTTATATACTACTACATACAGTATACTATATTACGTAATAATTACGATGAACAAATAAATCAAATGCAAATTTCTCTGATTCACGGCCCACCAGTCTTGCTTTAGACTAATGACTTTCATAAGATGGAATAGGTTTAACATAGTTCGCTTAATAGGTTACCACTTAAAACAATGGATAAACTATCTATTAGTGAGACGACCGTGACTTCCTCAAAATGCGAGCGCGTGAGAGGTTCACTGAGGAATTTGGTCATTAGATTCTTCACGTAGGATATGTATCACAAACAACAATATTGACAACAATTCCCAACAATTACTTAATATCAATAATTGCATTTGAGCAAATAATTTAGATCTGCGTCAAAATAACTTAGGTATCATGCCATGATTTGGGATATTTGCCGAATTAGTCGTTCTCTATAGTCTACAGTATATATTGAGACGGTATAATGTAATGGCCAGCTAATATTATGATGACTAGGATTGCTCCATAACCATCCCAACATCCCGAAACATGTTCATTCTGCTTCTTAATCATTTGTATTTTAAACAGTGAAATGTAGCAGAAGTGACGTAATAATGGACGTCATTGATTGAGTTAGAGCAGCTATGTGCACCAATCCGAACACACCTCCGCTGCCATAAGGACCGCCCATTTTATACCTAACAGACTACCTTGGGACGAGACAGAGGCGTGAGACTTCTTGTAAGCACTGTACATCTATTTAAGTATTATTATTATTATTATCAGTATCAGTAGTAGCACTAGTAGTAGTAATAGCGTGTGTATCTTCAGGATAAGGTAGCGACTGTTACTTGCTGAGCATCACGTCACCGTCTTAAGAAAAAGATTGACTGAAAAACACAATCACAAACAAAAATAAATCAAAACAGGACCAAACACGAAAAGACAATTAACTTCCGTTATGACTGATCGTACGTCAGCAGGACGCAAGTTTAAATAGCTACGTTCAGTAAAAAAAATTAATTGGCCATGAAACAGTTCCATTTTTTCTAGTCTTAGTACTTTTTAGATAAAATAATATATATATACAGGGTGGCCCAAAAAAATGGCACCAATTTTGAGAAGTGATATCTCAATAACCATTGCAGCTAGGGACTTAAAAAAACAACCAAATGAAAGATAATTATTTTCTCTTTAAATACTTATTCTATGGCTTGATGGTTATAAGCCCATATAATGCCCAAAATTGGCTTCCAAAAAAAATATACAAAAAAAAGTTGCGCATTTATATTTATTCCTTGATCCTAATTTTAAATGAAATTTTTCTATTCCAGACCCCTCAAGATGGGATTGAGAGAATCTGATAAGAACATTATACATGCACTACGTGAAGAAAAGGGATATTCATTAAACAGAATCCTTTACGAATTTCCAAATAGAAATTGGAAAAAAAGAACTGTGGCACATTTTTTACAAAAACTTAAAGAAACGCAGCAGTCAACGGCGTCCGGGAAGTGGTCGACCAAAAAAGTATTAGAACGCCAGAAAACATTGAAAAAGTAAATGAAATGGTTTTAAGTCAAGAGGAACAACCGGGAACAAGTAAAAGTGAACGTGAAGTTGCGAAAGAAACCGGGATTTCACGTTCATCAGTACAGTGAATAATTCGAAAAGATCTTGGGTTGAAAACATTTAAGAGGGTGAAGGTTACTGCTTTATCGGAGCCTGTGAAAGAAAGACGTTTCCATCGATGTAAAAATCTATTGCGAAGATTTCGGTCAAATGAGTCTGTGAAAAAAATTTGGATTTCTGATGAGAAACGATTTACGGTCGAAACACCACGAAATACCCAAAATGATCGGGTTCGTGCAGCAGTGGCGACAAAAACTCATGTTGACCCAAAACGACTTTTGCGTGAAAGAAAACACTTTTCAGATTCGATAATGGTTTCCCTTGCAGCGTCATCTGAGAACAAAACATCCATCATTTTTATTCAGCGAGGCGTTAAAATTAACTCAATTTACTACTGTAATGACATTTTGTCTCCAATGTTGTCAGAGATCAAGGAGACGAGCACTGATTTTGTGTTCATGCAAGATGGAGCCCCATCTCATACAGCCAAGGAAACAATAATATTTCTCAATAATAATTGTCCTGGTTTTATCGAACCAAATAATTGGCCACCATGCAGCCCAGATCTAAACCCCATTGACTACTTTGTGTGGTCTGCCTTAGAGAGAGAAGTCTACCATGGTCAGAAAATCCGTGATGGGAACCATCTTCGTGAACGAATTCAGGCTGCATGGGAAAATCTCTCACAAGGGACGATCTCAAAGGCAATTTCAAAATGGAGGGCGAGATTACAGGCTGTGGTTGACCATAATGGAGGGCAGATTGAGCCATTTATTGAAAATTAGGTTTAACTTAAAACCACAGAACTTCGTTTAAAGACCGTAAATTAGAAGATAATTAATTAGAAAAAATAAAAGGAATAAATATAAATGCGCAACGTTTTTTTGTATATCTTTTTTGGAAGCCAATTTTGGGCATTATATGGGCTTATAACCATCAAGCCATAGAATAAGTATTTAAAGAGAAAAGAATTATCTTTCATTTAGTTGTTTTTTAAGTCCCTAGCTGCAATGGCTATTGAGATATCACTTCTGAAAATTGGTGCCATTTTTTTTGGGCCACCCTGTATATATATATATATATCAGTGGCGACTCCAGCTCTTCAAGTCTACATATGAGCCGACATTTAAATGCATGACAATAACTTAAGATTATTATCAAAAATAAATAAATACATACCTCGGTAAAAAAATTATTTGAATTTTATTTACTTGAACATAAAGTCCAAGCGTTTTGGTTTTAAAGCAAATTCCTTTAATATTCGGTCATGTAATTCCGTTTGCTTTCTAAATCAATAAGTATTTCTTTTTTCAATTGAAATCCTAGCCAGGAACGAGAGCCGTTCTTGAGCCATTGTGTTTCTTAAATATGATCGAATTCGATCAAGAACAGAGAAACTTCTTTCATTTGAAACAGAAGTTACAGGTATGGTAAGAAGGAGCTGAATCAGCTTTGTGGTTTCCGACATCGCAGACAATAATCCTAGTTCGTGAAAGACTTCTAAAATTTCATTTGCAGATTTGCATTTTCTAAAGTCACTGTCACGATAAAGATATTTCAATTCGTTAACTAAGGATTTGGGGTCAATTACATTTGGATATTTAGTTTATAAAGCATTAAGATGATGCATTGGAAAATTTTCAGCAAATTCTGGAAATTTGGTCACATCAATCAACTCAAAGAACGCAAACTCCTGAATGCAATCAAATCGTTCCCTCATTGACATTAGTATAATGTCAATTATTTCGAAATACATTGCTTTATAGTTCATTTGTTTGTCTCTAGCTCTTTTTCTCGGGCGAGAAGGCAGGTCTTCGGATTGTTCGAAGTCTGCCATTGTTTCTTGAAAAACTTTATTATATGCTTTATCAGTACGAGCGCACTCAATAAATTCAATAAAGTCATTTACTTTCTGTTGTGCAAACTTCATTTCAAGCTGCTTGCATTGCAGAAGATCAAATAGTTTTTCGGCTTGTGACAATATATTTTCAAAGCAGTTAATAAAAAACAAAAGTTAAATCATGCAATTTTATAAGTAGATTATCAGTTTGATTAAGAGTATCTTCATCCCATCTTGCACTGTCATCTAAAATCTTTTGAAATGCATTTTTCAGAGTTTCACGCTGCCTTTATATTGCTGACACGGTTCTAGATCTATAACACCACCTTGTTTCACAAAATGATGGAATGCTGATATGAAACTCTCTAAATACAGCTTTTCGTTTCGTACATGAAGAAGCAAATTTACTGAAAGTACATACATTGGAAAAGAACATTTTAGCCCCGTTAACTTTCTCTGACATTTTACTTAACACTAAATTCAACTTATGTGCATAGCAATGAATAAAATAGCCGAATTTAAAATCTTTTTCTCTTAGGCAGTTGAAGGCACGCTTATCGAAACAGTAAAAAGTTACCATGTATCGCCAGAATTAAAAATTGTGTCTCTACAAGGCCGAAGGATATAAGCCCGAGTTGAAATGTTTTTTCTTTATAAAAAAAATTAATAGGAGGAAAAACGTATTTTATTTAATGAAAATTAGAAGAAGGACTATTATGTAACCGTAGGCAAGCAAATAATTATTCATTAAAAGAACTTTAAATATACGATATTACTTATACTTTCTCAGGCGTAATGTCTTGCGCCCGAGTAAAGGATCTTGAAAGATTACACGAAAACTTAATGTGTCAATGTAGTTTTTTATAGGTAGTAAGGGTATCTAAATGCGCTCAAAATTTGCTTGCGTGACGAAGGCTAGACAGAAAAATAGTAACTTACTACCAGCCAAAAACCATTTTTACAATTTGTATTTAAAACGTTTTTTTTTAAACTTAAATCTATAAATACACAATTTTATCTCTCATGCTTCTCCTTGCCCCTTGCCTCTCGGGCTCAGCCCGAGAAGCCCGAGTGCAGGAGTCGCCACTGATATATATATATATATATATATTATACTCGGTGCGTCTGTGTGGTTTTTTGGCTAGTCCCACCGGGCATAATAAAAATACTCCTTTAAACAGAGTGCTCCGACTTTTGTCGTCGCTTTCGGAATCCGGGAGCTTTCCTTAGCCCTTGTTTCACTCGTCGAGTTTGGATTAATTATGATTGGATTAACTGACAGACAACTTTAGATTTAGGCACTTTAATTAAATTCGAGTAAGCGGATTACAGGCAAAAGTTTATAATAGATTGCTTTCCTGTTTAAGTTAACAAGGTTATATTTTAAAGTAAGTTCACCGGGCTATAAGTGAATTGTTCTTAAGTCTACGAGTGACAATTAAGGTCACGATGAAATAAATGAATTACCGTATTTTATGCCTCATAAGACGCTACAAGTGGTAAGACACACTCTATATTTAGGAAAGAATATTTAGGAAAAAATATTTCGAAGATTTATCAGCCTGACAAAAAACATATTCCCATAACTTTCTTAAAAGAACATTAAACGAAACAATAACATATGAGCCCTGAAGTGATTTTTGGAGACGTTTTTCCGGAAAAAAATAGCGTTTATGAGGCGTAAAATACAGTAAGTCTGCCGGCGTTTCCTTCAGTCAGATTCTCAATTCCGATATTCCGATTTAAAGCTTAGTCCCTATTTGAGGTGAAATGCACCCTTCACCCAGGGTTTAAATTACGTTAATTCAAAAGTCAGACGACCCTCTTCTGAGGCTACCCTTTTGCCCCTTCTAGGATCGCCTAAAAGCACACTAATGACATACAGGGCAACTCGCACCTCGTTACCCGCGGTAAAATGAACAACGATTCCCTTCTGAGACTGATCCGCAGTCCCTTCTAGAATCGGAAAGCAAAGCTAATGCATAAGAGGTGACTCGCAACGGTACTAGGGCAATTGCGTCCTGGTCAAGTGCGTCCCGGACAAATGCGTCCCGGTCATTCGCGTCCCTGGACAATTGCGTCCTGGACAATTGCGTCCCGGACAATTGCGCACTTCTCCAACTACTATATGAAGTTTATTTATTAGAGAAGTGAATAGAAAGTTAGTATCGGAATTTCAAATATACTTTTCATTTTAACCTATTAAACTTGTTATATGTTCATAAGTTCTGTTCAAAACTGTTCTCTAAAACTTTATCCATCATCAGCAACATCATTGTCAAATTTTATGGGTTACGTCCACTTAAGATAAAGTTAGTTTCGTTAGTTTTAACGAAAATCACAACTTACCTAACCAATCGTCAAGGGCATACAGTTGACCTAACTGGGCATTCAATTAATCTAACCGGGCATTATACCCATTCAAAATTACAATAACAAACATACTCGTCCTCGACATTGGCGTCCCTGGGCAATTGCGTAGGTGAAGTCACAATGAACTTTCTATTCACTTCTCTAATAAATAAACTTCATATAGTAGTTGGGGAAGTCGCAATTGTCCGTGACGAAATAAAACCGGACGCAATTGTCCAGGGACGCCAATGACCGGGACGCATTTGTCCGGACGCACTTGACCAGGACGCAATTGTCCTGTCACCACTCGCAACCCGTCACCCGCGGAGACCGTGGTAAGCAGAGCTCTCTCGGGATCTGCTCTCTACCCAGAATCTGCTCTCTACCGCGAATCTGTCCTTCAATGGCTGGACCCCTCCTTATATACGAAGGAATCCATTCTCACATACGTCAGAGAGGTGAGTCACCATGAGACCAAAAGAATTTGTAATTCTCAGAGTCAAGGTTCCCATCCTGAAACTCGAGACGACGGATGCGAGGTGTTTGCTTGGAAGGCAGACATGCGACCAGCGAGCGAAGGATGTCGCGAAAGAGCGTCTGGGCTCTCTTTGATTAAAATGAATGGCTGTTTTAATATCATATTTCATATTTCGGGCGTGTACTTGAGGGCTTAGAAAAAATTAGACAGATTCGCGCGTGAATCACTGAAATAAAGACGAGCGCCTGCTCTTGTAGGATATTTAGGAAGGTGGGCGTGCTGGTTTATAACATTTTGTCCATTCTTTAAAAAATCAAATAAAAAAAACTTAGGGCTTCGCTTCAATCGGAAAATTGGTACCGTGAAAAGTCGTGAAGAACTCGCGAATTAGTAATATAAACACTGAGATCACGTCAGTGTTTTATAAAAATTTCATTATAGGAGTAAAATTTCAAAAATTGAATTTGTCTGTAGAAATGAACAACGTATGTAATTTCGCTTTTATTGTTCCAAGATAGCTTAATTAACAAGTAGGGAAACAAGGTATTTGAAAGATCTTCCTTAGAGGAAGTAATCTTATATCAAAATGAATTTACTAATTGAATTATTGGTTAGTTTTCATTAAGGGAGACTAAATTGAAATTATCTCAGCTTACACAGGATGTCATTCATGTGACGTCATAAAGAAAATAGCTTCGTTTACGAATTACAACAGCAGACGAAAGCAATGTGAATCATTTAATATACGACAAGTGCTTTATCCACATTAATTGAGGTAGACTGTAAAATAAATCAGAACAAATGTAAATTCATCTAAAAATTAAAATTCAGTACATGCAATAAATCAAAATTGGTTAAGTTTACAAATGAATCGATTATGATTATAATATAGATCTTCAATTAATTTAAATTCAAATTTATTTTAAATCAAGTTTCATACTAAATCGGAATAAATGTAAATGAAAAGTCAATGAATACAATAAATCAAGATAGGTTAAGTTTATAAATAAATCAAGTGTGACCATAATATAGATCGTCAAATAGTTTAAATTCAAATTTATTTCACAAATCAAATTTTATTAAATAAAAACACAAAAAATTTTAAGTTTATCATTCATTATATAGACTAACATAAAAATAAAAAATCAACTTACTTTAAAAATCAAAAAGCGGTAAATAAATTTAAAATAGCAATAATATAAAACATCAATAGATTTAAGAATAGGAGCTTTCCTGTACACATTTTTCTACTTTATGAAAGATAAAAGATGCAAATTTAACGTTCAATGCCAACATTTTGAGATGTATATTTCAGGCATCTTGAAGTTTAGGAATTATGGCATAATGTTAGAATCTCGAAACGTTATTTAGATGGGAAAATTGAAAATCATTTATGGGCTTTTATCCCGAGAAATATAAGTACACAAAAACTTTTGCGGTAAGTGATGTGATGCAATAGATCTTTTATCTGCCATTTCTTTATTTATCAGCAATTATTGAAATTATACTAAAGAAACGACGTACTTAGGGTAGAAGAAAGCAATCACTTTAATTAATGTTAATATGATTAATTAATTTGGAAATGGGAATAAGGGAATTTGGTTTCTAGGAGGAGTAACTAAAATAATTTTATAAGGGAAATGGTTCTATTAAACGTTTCGCATTCTTTCATTACATGTTTCCTCTGAATAGAATAACAGAAACCAATATGTCATAAAGCTTAGGGATTAACAAGAGATGCAAATTGGGTTTTCTTTGGGTTACACATAGAAAATATACAGGGAAATTCGTACGTAGAAACGTATAGGTTTACACAGAGAAATAAAAATAAAGGAATATAATATAAACTCCCTCGGACAGGTTAGTGGGTACCTTTTAACACTAGCAAGGGGTACATTATGTTGTCGAATTTGGAGTAATATATATAAGAGATTTCGGAGCCAGCCGGCTCATCAAAAATATTGTATCTCATCAATGCATGATGAAATACAGAGTCTGCAACACTGCCATAAGATAGCTGTCTAAGACAGAATCCCTGCTATGAAACAAGAATTACAATATAAACATAGCTACATTTTTTACGAGAATCAGAGATTAGGTAGACATATAACATTTAAAATATAACTTCACATGATTTAAGTTTTGAAGAAAGGAAAGTTAATTTCACATAGTTATTTAGCATAATTATGATTTTAGGATTCGTTTTGAATTCGTTTAATAAAAGGTACGGGTAACTAAAGGATTTTAATTCAAATGGTTTTTAGGGTGAAACACCCTGGGGAAAATTTCAAGTGGCAGAGTCCAACTTCGAAAGCGTCAATTAGGCCGGTCAATGGTAAATTAGGGAGGTAATGCTTTTAGGAACATCTGAAATTGCTTATTTATTTCAATTAGTGGTTTCTAAAGGGGAATTAGTTTGGCAAAGAATGTGGATGGCTACGCTTTTTACAATTATAATTACAATACACGAGTAGAATTTAGGGATAACTGTTACGAGAGCGATTTTTGTTTGGTTCATAGAAAACAATTTGTAGGGCACACTGTCCTAAAGAGAGATGGAATGTTGTAACACTTTAAATTCAAGAAATTTCAAATTATTTTAAAAGAAGAATAGTAGGAAAAGAAACTCATAATTGTAAGAGAAATGACAATGAGGTGCAAAAAGGACATAAAAAGGTAATTTACTGTTATGTAGGATATCGAATGTTTTATTAGGACTCTTAAGTCCTTTCAAAACTTACAGTGGGTTGGAAAACACCCGCAGGATTGAGAATAGCTACCTACGTTGTACATAGCAGTAATTTCACCTACAATTTTCGAGGATGAGCCTCTTGGTTTGTTTTAGATAGTTTACAGGGATATTATTGAGTGAATTATAAGGGAAGATGGTTCCTTAAAGAACACCGTCCCATCTTTATTTGGTGATAAAAAGGGGAAAATTTGCTTCTCTTTTAGTGTTAACTTAATAAATTGTTTGTTGGAAAAAAATCCTTTTTGAAGGTTGACTCGTTCGATGGGAAATTAAATAAATGAAGATTATCTCCTGTTAGTACGCATAGAAAAAGCAAAAAGTTAGAAAATAAACACATAGTCAAAGCAATATATTATACAATTACCTTTTTCAAACAACTGTCTTTGTCTCTTGACGAAATTAATGAGGTATTTTAGACAGTTAGAGGGAACAGTAAAATGTATCACAACATTATTTCGTGGTTTACATTATAACACAAGACATAAAATGTAATAGTAATACATAAATTTCATAAGGAAGAATAGCTGAGGAAAAGAAATACAAAGATTAAGAGTAATATTTCGGTTCACAATGTTCTTTTAAGGGTTCTTTAAAACATTGAACCCCTCCAAAATAAGGTAAACAACAGTAAGACAATATGTTTTCAGGGTGTGAAGTTCTTTCAACAAAACTTTAAAAAGTTCTAGAAAAATTCTAAGTTTTCAATGCTAAATCATTAATTAAATGTAAAGACATTTGTTATTTGAATTACCACGGGTTTATCCAATATTAATCCTTCCTCCCGTTAAGCGGGTCGGTGTATTTTTTACAGGTGACTTTTAATTTTATTTTTTCTCAACGAAAATAGCGCGAAACATTACACTGGGTAAGTTTATACTAAAAGCTCAGCGTATTATATTACACCGAATAATTTTATACTAAAAGTCTTTCTGTAAAAGAACATTGCACGATGTTTTTTGATAATAAGAAGGATTATATTTAGAATTCTCAATGTAATAATAAAGAAAACTGAGAGTTCAGTCATTAGGAAAAAATTACAATTATAAGCATATTTTAAGTTGAAGACATCTCTTATCAGAAATTATGATGTCACATCCCTGCTCATTCACAGAAAGCTGATATTTCAAGGATAACTTGTATATGTTCTTTATATAAAAGGAAAGAAAAGTAGACATGAAGATAAACGTATAGTAAGAGTGGTATGTAGACATGATTTATAAACGTTTTCAGGGGATTAATTTAATGTATTAAATTATAGGAGAAATTTACACTCAGCTATAAACAATATTTTAAATTGATTTGTAAATTATTACTAATTTTTATCTTTACACTATGGCATCGCCTTTTCTTTATTTTCATTCTACATCATTTTACACTCTAATTTTAAACACGTAAAGAGCACTTTCATACTTTCCGACTTTGAGCACGTAAATTTACACATTTTTATTTTAGGCTAGTAGTATAGTTAACTAATTTTTATTTAAATATTAGGAGTAATAAAGAATTTATATCTTATTTAGGCCGACTAATTCGGCTGAATGTTAACTTAGCTTCAGTTTTGGAGGATTTCTCTTGCTGGTATTCCGGAGGTCTTCCGTATGGTCCCTTTTTCCGACAAGGTTCCACGCCGCTCCGATCGGCGATAACGTTGATAGGTAGGTCTTTCGATGGTGGTCGAGCTGCGTCACCTACTTCGTACTGTATAGATGAATAAACTTTAAATTTTACAGGCATTTGAAAATGTAAAATCAGGAAGTGGTGTAGATGGACGTTGTAGCCTCACTAGTACAAAGCTTCGTTGTTGGAAAGGTTCGCGCCCCTGCTTGGACTTGCGCACATTGATAAGAGCAGGGTGACTATTTCCCTCAGCAGGAGTCGTTGATAAATTTATTTATTTATTTATTTAAATAAGTAATACCAAAGGGAAAAATTAATTGGGCAATTCTATGCTTAAAAAACTATAAATTTTTTAACTTACTAAGTCTCACTATCCCTCCTGTTTCATTCTCACAATTCAAAACGAACTAATTCAATAGCTTTCTGTCATTTTAACAAACCTAAATAAATATAAATTTATTCGTGACGTCAGTTAATTAGTCTACGCTTCTCGCTTTCGATCTTCATATCCTGTTTCTTGTCAAGGTCCTTATCTCGGTTCTCATGTCAAACACGATCTCATACTTTTAACACGAAAGCTTATCTGGGAAATTATCGCTCGAGTTACTACCTCACCTACACTTTTCTGTGAATGTCTACATTCTGAAAGCCTATATTCCGAAAGTGCCTATCGGTATCCTGTGAATAACACCTACATTTTTCTATGAATGCCTACATTCTAAAGGCCTACACACCGAAAGTGCCTATCTGTATCCCGTGAATAAATATAGATGAAGTTTGGTTTCATCTTTCTTCGCATGTTAAGTCGTGTATCACCCTCGTTTGATTAAATATGTGTTTTCATTTCTTACTTAGTCTAATATTTATTTTTCTATCCTGACTATACACATTTAAACTCCTATCTTATCCTTCGATTTATACAAGCTTGAAAGCGAGAAAAATATTTTTACTTAGCGAAGCTTTACATTTTCTTCATGCGATGTATTCTTTTTAATACCAAGCGCCATGATAATCATTACGTACAAAAGTCGTTCATTGATAAAATCAGTCGGGTGGCCTTGTGTGCCTCCACAGACACTGCATGTCATTAAATCTATTTCTGTATTTTGCTGGTTCGTTTCTCAATTCCTTGACTCTGATTTCGGTATAAATACTTCTGGCATCATTTTCTTTTCGGATATTGCTTATATCTTCTTCGAGTTGGTCGCTCAGGGTCTCTACATCATCTAATGTCTTTTTCGCCTTTTCTTCGTTCAGACAGATATCTGGTAAGACGGTTCGTGGAGAAGTTCTTTCCACCACATTGAAATTTAATTTCTCTTCCTTCACCCATACACTATTTGCGTGAAACGTCCCAACGACCAACTCGTTTTCATTCATTTCTATGTTTTTTTTTTTTAAATTTTCTTCAATCATGTAATCTGTCGCTGTATTTATTTTAAGGAGGGGATATTCCTGTTTTCCACCCCTTCTTTTTTCATCCTTGCTACAGGTTTCTTCAAAGCTCATTTCCTTTGTTGGGTTTTTTCCCATATCTGAGTAAGCTTTAGAACTATTTACCTCATTACAATCATTATTGCGTGTTTCCGCGCCATGTTTCTCATGTACCATTTTATTTCTGATTTGTGAATTTTCTGAGACTTCATTTTTGTTTCCGTTCTCATGAACAGTTAATGTGTCATGCACATTTTCTGAGATTTCATTCTTTTTTCCGCTCTCATGAACAGTTAATGTGTCATATTCTCTATTATTTTTGTCCCACGTTCTCATGTCGTACACACCATTCACACGATAGCTTTCCGTTAGTACCGCAAGAGTACTTTTATTCACACTTCCGTTCACACATACTAACAGTGAATCCTTTTCGCATTTATTTTCACACGCGCTTAATTTACAAACATCATTCACGCAATTTCTTTCTCCTTGGACTTTATTTATATTTTCATTTATTTCTCTTTAGCACGCTCTATTCATACTCTCATTATTTAATATTGAATCACTCTTTTCATTTACTTCTTTCGAGGCAATTATAAGGGCTCTTTCATTCGCTTGTTTCTCAGCTTCAGACTCCGTTCTCAAGGTCGAACGACCAGACTCTGAGCTCAAGGTCGAGCGGCATCCTCCCGCCTCGCTTTTACTTCATTGATACTCGAGTTACATAAATTTATTTCACTCGCATACTGTTTTTTCTTCTTCATTCGCTCGGACTCATTTACTTCATTTTTCTCTCTTCCTTCTTCTATTACGGGATTTTTCCTGCTATTAGAGGCCTTTAGTCATTATTTAATTTTTGTTTCTTCATTTTCCTTAAGAGACTCTCCGGGGAGACTTATCCCTATTTTGGGGGGATTCTATCCTTCTTAGCCAAGGGGAATCATTTCGGCGACCTTCCCAATTTTTTGTAGGAGACCTTCCTCGGCCTCGTTCCTGATTCCGGTATCCTCCATCGGGGGGTATCCCGGGGAAAATAATTTCTTTGATTTAAGTATGGCGAAGGAGATCGATTTCTTGGGTTGTATTGTCGGTAATCCTATCTACTCCAGTTCTCTCGTCGACGTTCATAAGGAGACGGTCACCTCTCATTTCGGCTTTCAGTATAGTGAGAATAATCATTTCTTCTCCCTTCACGTCGTATTCATAGGGGACGGTGACCCTCACTCGGCTCTCCCTATAATGTGAATAATCATCTTTTCTCCATCCTCGATTGTCAAGATAATCATTCCGTCGTCGGTCATCGGAGTAATTATTTGAGTTTCTTGTTGTTTCTCTCCATCCTCGATTTTCATGATAGTCGTTACGCCGTTGGTCGTACGAGTAGTTATTCGAGTTTCTTGTTGTCTCTCTCCAATCCTTTGGCTGTCTACTTCCTTCTCTTCCTCGATTCTCATTTTTCCAATACGGTGACGAGTACCGTCGTCAGTCCTCATAATCTTCTTCCCGATCTCTGTTTTCACTTTGCCGAAATGGCGACGCAAATCGTCTCTCTCCTTCCCGTATGTGCTCTCGCGCTTTATTTCTGTCTATTTCTAATGCTTTTACTCTCTCGATCATGGGACAGAACTTAGCCTTATGTCCTGTCCCTTCGCATATATAGCATCGTGGGTTAAACGTTTGCATTTGCGCCTGCACTGCATTCACACTTTTTACGCCAGTTTGCATAGAAGGACATGGATGGGTTGATAAATCGTATGGTGGTGTACTACTATATGGTATTTGCCTTGAAGAAGCATTTAAAGGGACGTTTTGGAAATATGGGTTTTGTCCCAAATAAGGGGACGCATTTAAATAAGGGGAGTAGGTAGATTGATTGGGCAAATAATTTTGATTTTGATAATATGAGGGATCTGGGGATGGTATGGACCCCAAGTTTTGAATTCGATAATTTAAAGGATTTAAAAGGGTGACTGGTTCAGAAATGATTCGATCATCGCACCTAATGCATTTAACCTTTTTATTTA
Source organism: Bathynomus jamesi (assembly GCA_023014485.1). Taxonomy (NCBI): domain Eukaryota; kingdom Metazoa; phylum Arthropoda; class Malacostraca; order Isopoda; family Cirolanidae; genus Bathynomus; species Bathynomus jamesi. The sequence continues at coordinate 220,613 of JAJOZX010004460.1, read as the reverse complement.
CCTCCTCGGTCTGGTCACCATATTTGTTCCAGAGCTTACGAGGTATTGAATTTAAAATTACTTTATTTACTACAAATGGAACATCTATATTTTGTACCATATCGCCTGCGTCTCTTTTCAGCCCTTCAACTTCCCTTTGTATTCTATACGCAAATGAAGTGAATGACTCATCCGGTCGTCTACATTCTCGTTCGATATTCATTAACCTATTGGTAATCTCATCTCTCCTATTCTGGCAATAGAGGTCAGAACAAATGTCTAAAAACTCTTTCCACGTCTTAACCTTTTCTTCAAATCCTACTAACATTAATCTACTCCGGGGGACGGAACATCTAATTGCGAGCGCGATTCGCATCTTATCAGCATTCCGTCCTCGCTCGGGGATTAACCTCGCGATTTCGAATACGAAATCCTGAAAAGACACATAGCTCGCAAAAACCCCTTCGGCTGCGGCAATTAAATATTCCGCGTACGTCCCACAAAATATGGGACAGATTTCGGCCGCATGTCGCAGCTTCTTTTCTTCATTAGGGGAGAAATCGTCTTCCTCAGTATAAGGGGGATATTGAAATGACCTAGTGGCTGGTATTCTATGGGGAAAAGGAGGATGAGAATTTGGGGGTGACGGGCTACGCCGTCCAGCCATTTCTCGACTTCCTAAGCTAGCCTGTCTGCTGTCCTGACTAAGAGACATTTCGGCACTAGGGGTGTTGTCTAACGAAAAAAGGCCAGAACTCTAAAAAATCTTCACGTAAATTTGATAACAAAGAGCTGTTTCCCTTTTTAAGTTCGCCTTTCATATTCTCAGGAGGTGTCCAGGAGGGAACGTGAGGTATTCTATTGATATCAAAATTTGGTGGGAAAAATAGTACTCATGAAGGGTGTACATTAGGTGTGCTACCTGCTACAGAAAAATTGTCTCCCTGTCCCGTAAAACCGGTTCCAATACAAACAGGTTTGCTTACCTTTGTTTCTTCTTCTTTGGAAAGATAGATTTTCTCGTCCTCGCCTGTCGCTTGAATTCTTGTTGCCGCTTCCAATCGCGCCTGAGTAGCTGCTCTCGACCTTGTGATTCTAGGTGGAACTTCCGTTTTTCTCTTGTCCGTGTAGGTAGTCCTCATACACGCTTCAGTCGGCTTCTTGTACTTCGACGAGTGTCTAGGAAACAGGGGTTAGGAAATACATACCTACACCCCACACCTGACACCACTTTATTATACCCGGTGGGAGTGTGTGGTTTTTTGGCTAGTCCCACCGGGGATAATAAAAATACTCCTTTAAACAGAGTGCGCCGACTATTGTCGTCGCTTTCGGAATCCGGGAGCTTTCCTTAGCCCTTGTTTCATTCGTCGAGTTTGGATTAATTATGATTGGATTAACTGAGAGACAACTTTAGATTTAGGCACTTTAATTAAATTCGAGTAAGCGGATTACAGGTAAAAGTTTATAATAAATTGTTTTACTTTTTAAGTTCACAAGGTTATATTTTAAAGTAAGTTCACCGGGCTATAAGTGAATAATTCTTAAGTCTACGAGTGACAATTAAGGTCACGATGAAATAAATGAATTACCGTATTTTATGCCTCATAAGACGCTACAAGTGGTAAGACACCCTATATTTAGGAAAGAATATTTAGGAAAAAAATATTTCGAAGATTTATCAGCCTGACAAAAAACATATTCCCATAACTTTATTGAAAGAACATTAAAGAAAACAATAACATATGAGCCCTGAAGTGATTTTTGGAGACGTTTTTCAGGAAAAAAGTAGCGTCTTATGAGGCGTAAAATACAGTAAGTCTTCCGGCGTTTCCTTCAGTCAGAGTCTCAATTCCGATATTCCGATTTAAAGCTTAGTCCCTATTTGAGGTGAAATGCACCCTTCACCCAGGGTTTAAATTACGTTAATTCAAAAGTCAGACGACCCTCTTCTGAGGCTACCCTTTTGCCCCTTCTAGGATCGCCTAAAAGCACACTAATGACATACGGGACAACTCGCACCACGTTACCCTCGGTGAAATGAACAACGATTCCCTTCTGAAACTGATCCGCAGTCCGTTCTAGAATCGGAAAGCAAAGCTAATTCATACGAGGTGACTCGCACCCCGTCACCCGCGGAGACCGTGGAAAGCAGAGCTCTCCTCGGGATCTGCTCTATACCTAGAATATGCTCTCTACCGCCAATCTGTCCTTCAATGGCTGGACCCCTCTTTATATACGAAGGAATCCATTCTCAAATACGTCAGAGAGGTGAGTCACCAAGAGACCAAAAGAATTTGTAATTCTCAGAGTCAAGGTTCCCATCCTGAAACTCGAGACGGATGCGAAGTACTTGCTTGGAAGGCAAACATGCGACCAGCGAGCGAAGGATGTCGCGAAAGAGCGTCTGGGCGCTCTTTGATTAAAATGAACAGCTGTTTTAATATCATATTTCATATTTCGGGAGTGTGCTTGAGGGCTTAGAAAAGATTAGGCAGATTCGCGCGTCAATCACTGAAATAAAGACGAACGCCTGCTCTTGTAGGATATTTAAGAAGGTGGGCGTGCTGGTGTATAATATATATATACTGGTGTGTGTGTGTGTGTATGTGATATATATACCCCACGAAATAATGGAATATATATATATATATATATATATATATATATATATATGTATGAATGAAAATGAAAATGAAAAGGTTTTTGACAGACTATAGTCCATATGACAAATATTATTAATACAATGACAGTTCATATACTAAGGATAGAAATATATATACAAATGATTAGAAATAATACAGTAATGTCGAAGTTAAGTGTAGCTAAAGACAAACGTTTTCGTACCGAGAGGTCCATAGCTTGGAGGATAAATGGCAGGACTCATGGATAGCTTGGATAAACGGATTGATTGATTTTTTAATTCTTTGCATTAGACTGTGTTGAACACGTCTTGTTACCTCCGGGAAGCTCGGGACATTGCGGGTAGCAAACATTTGCGAAGCTGAGCATCTCGGGGGTAATTTATGTAAGAGTCTAAAAGACCTGTTGTACAGCAAATTTAGAGTCCTGCCAGAACCTTTTTTATAATTCACCCACAGTTGCTGTCCTTATATATTACTGCAGAAAGTACGAAAGAGAGTGTCTTTAGCTTCACTTGTACAGAATCGAAAGTTCCTTATGGTCATATTCGCTTTAGCACACAGGCTTCGAGATTGTTTTCTTATATTCGAGTCATCACTCAAGGAGCTGGTAATAGTTTGACCCAAATACTTAAACTCTTGTACTTCCTCAATTACTTCACCATTCATTTTAAACCTTATATCAGCTGGCTGATTACAGCTTTCAGGATGAAATTGCATAACCTTAGTTTTTGTAACAAAAAGAATATCATGTTTCTGCGAATAAACTTCGCAGACTTTTAGTAGCCGATCCAGACCTTTAACAGAGGGACTTATTAACACCATATCATCGGCATAAACTAAGTTATTTATCCTTGTGTTATCTACACAACATCCCACTGTTGCCTCATTAAGTGAAGCAATTAATCCGTCGATATACACATGAAACAGCATAGGGGAGAGCAAGGAGCCTTGTCTCACCCCGCAAGAGGAGCCAAAACACTCGGATAGTACATTGCCCCACCGAGCAGTGAAAGATTGGTGGGAATACCAAAATTTCAATAAATTTAATATGTACATGGGAACTTTCCTGTCTTCTAGTTTTGCAAATAAAATTTTGTGGTTCACCCTATCATATGCCTTACTTATATCTAGGAAACAGCTATAAATAGTTGAATTACTGTCAATGTACTTAGATATTGTTTCTTTGAGTACATAGATACACAGGTCTGTTGAGTGGGACCTTTTAAAGCCAAACTGATTAGATGTCCATAGTTAATCATTTAATCGGCGTAATAAGAGTTTTTCTAGTAGTTTCGAGAAGCAGGAAGCAACAGCAATAGGCCTGTAATTATTGCTGGACAGAATGTATCCGTACTTATTTTTGACCAGGGGCAAGATATATACCCTCATGAACTCTGCAGGGATAAAGCTATGAGCAAGCATGGCTGATAGGAGCAATCGTTTCGCTGCAATCTATCTTAAGATTATCCCTACTCACACTGTTAAGAATGTTAGAATAGTAGTTTTTCCACAGCTTTGCAATTTCATCTTTCCCCGACACCCCATACATACTTACTTTAGGATATAATTTAGGGGGAGTTTGAACGACGGTTCAGGATCGACCTGCGGTCGACCCCTCTGCAGCATCCCGCCTCATTTGCGGGATTTGGTGAAGAAGGGAATTGCTGTCTGATCTCCTCCTGCCCTCGTAGCCAGCCACGCACGGCTGGTCAGGGACTTTGCACAAGAATCTGTCCAGCTGGTTCTTGAAGTTATTCAGGTCGGTGTGCTGGAGATTCCTCACTTCTTTTGGTAGGACATTGAAAAGCTTTGGGCCTCGTATTCTGAGGGTATTTTCGGTCCTCGTTTTCATGGCCCCTTAACCCACCGCAGCTGGGACCGTACAAAATCTGCCTCTTCTCTCATTCCAGTTTGTTTCTATTTCATTTCTGAGGTTAGGGACGGAGCCCTCAAGTATTTTCCATATGGATATTATTGTGTACCGCTCGCGCCTTCTTTCGAGAGAGTAGATTTCCAGGGATTGTAGTGGTCTTCAACTTCCGTTTCCTCTGTCTTAGACGTAAAAGTCCTTTGTATGGCTTCAATGTTCGCAATGTCTCGTTTTCTGTGTGCGCTTGTGAGTACTGAGCAATACTCAATTATTGGTAGGACTAGACTCTTCCATAATTTGAGGATGATGTTTGCTTTACTACTGCGAAAGCAGCTCCAGATGATTCCCATTATTTTTCGAGCCTTTATAATTTTGATTTCATACAGTAGTGCTCTCTGAATTCTGCATCCGACGACATTATTACTCCAAGATCCCTGACTTGTGGATTTGCTGTCATCTGTTTCGCTTGCAGAGTTTTGTACCCTTTTTTCTGTAGCTCCTTGTTATTACCACATCTTAGAATTTGGAATTTTTCTTCGTTGAACTTCATAGCGTTGTCTTCTGCCTGCTGGAATAATGTTTCAATGCTTTGTAATTTTCTTACGTCACCTTCGTTCAATATTTCCTTACATATCTTTGTATCATTTGCGAAGCATGATACAATACTGTCCTTAATATCTGCATCAATATCTGCAATCATTATTATGAACAGCAAGGGAGCTAATACTGTCCCTTGTGGGACAGAGCTCACGACTTCCGATTTAACTCCGTTTACCACCACTCTTTATGTTCTTTGCGTCAAGAAATTAAATATCCATCTTCCTAGCTTTCCAGTAATTCCTGTGTTCTTAAGTTTGTGTGCTATGATTCCATGGTCACATTCATCGAAGGCGTTTGCAAAGTCCGTATATATTACATCTGTTTTGTCCTCGACACAATGTTTCTAATATTTTCTCCTGGTGGTCTAGTAGCTGTGATAGGCATGATCTTCGGCCCAGAAGCCATGTTGATTTCGGGTGCATAAGTCTTTTTCTTGTAGGTAGTAGGTAGTTTTGCCTCTAATTATTATACGTTCAAAACACTTTATAAGGTGTGAGGTGAGAGCCACTGGCCGATAACACTGGTCAACACTCATTTTATTGCCAATCATATTAAAGTGATTTTGGGGTAACTTTGTGGTGCTGATTCCGAATATGACATCGGTTTTGCTAGATTGGCTCTAATTTATGAGATAATTGGTACCCCATTGAAACACGTAAAAATGCAAAAAATTTAATGTTCAGGCGGAGCCTACTTACAAATCGCATTGAAATTGTCTCAAATCATACAAAAGTAAACACATGAAATACATAATGGCATTTTATTCGGTATAATAACAGATAAACACAGTAAGCTGATTCGCATAATTACAATTAATGTATTAGTAAATCTCTGTTTGTACGATTCTCTTTTATGTGGGTTATCAGGACAATCACGTTGGAGGTTCCAGCAATAGTCTGCCATCATGTGTCTGTCCCATCTGCCTTGATACCTTTCCTCCATCACCTTGATATCTTGATGAAACCTCTCCCCTTGTTCCTCGCTAAAATCACCAAGATTATCCGGAAATCTGTGTAAGTGGCTATGGAGAAAGTGTACCTTTATGCTCATATTAGTACCCAACTTTTCAAAGTTTGTGAGCATGTTTTGCACCAGTTCTTCATAATTGTCTGCTTTGTGGTTACCCAAGAAGTTCTTAACAACTGAGACATAACTGCACCAGGCAGAAGCTTCAACACCATTCATAAATTTTGTGAAATTAGAATCCTTGATAAGTGTACGGATTTGAGGGCCATCAAAGATTCCAGCTTTTAGTTTTTCCATACTTAGTCCAGGGAACGATCTACAAATGTATTTGAAGCAATCGCCATCTTTGTCCAAGGCCTTAACAAATTGTTTCATTAGTCCCAGCTTGATATGAAGTGGTGGGAGGATGATTTTTTCCCTGTCAACCAAACTACTGGTTGGGTGGCCGATGACTTATATACGGAGGGGGAATATTCTAGAATGATCGCGGAGTAAACACTAAGAATATTCGCGTGTCTCACCATCTAGAATGTTCCGGTAGTTTCCCATATGCACGCGTTATGGTTACGTTTCCTATTAATTGAGGGTATTCATTATCTCAAGAACTAGAGCCGAATCGGAAAAACTACTTTCATTTTGGAATTCAGCAACCCCAAAATACCCTAAATTCGTACGAATTTCCTTGGCAACGAAACAAAAAAATTTTTTTGTTGAGCTGTGTAATTCTTGGGCATTGCTCTGTTACCACCTTTAAATTGGGGGGCAATGTTCACGTTCTTTGAGGGGAGTGGAATTTGTCCTGTGTCGAGTGATTTCCTCCATAGTAAGTATAGCTGTTTGGCAATACTCTCTTTGTATTTCTTCAGAAACGTGGCACTCCATGTGTCTGGCCCTGGCGCTGAATTTTCTCGCATCTGTGATAAGGCCGTAATTACATCTCTTTCCGTGAACTCTCGAAGTCCATTAATAGGTTTCTGCCGGAATTTGTTCTTGATTGATCTGTATATATGTCGAAAAATCGTCTGGGATTTCTACTTCCATCTCGGACTCGGGGTGCTAAACAAAGAGTTAAATTGTTCCCTAAGCGGTTCACTTATTTCTATCGGGTCATTTGTGTATTCGGCCTCCCCGTCTATCAACGCACCAATACTCTCCTTACACTGCATTTTCATTTTCGCAAAAGTGTAAAAGTATTTTTTTTTTAATGTTTTCTGCTACCTTGTTTTCCTCCTCGTTTGTCTTTTGTATGAATGTTTACTTTGGGTCCATTTCTATTTCGCCAATTTTCCTCTCTAGTTTGAATCTCTTTGCATCAGTTCTGCATCTGTGGAGATGTTTTACGGTTTGTCTTCGTTGCCTGAATAGTGTCCTGATTTTCCTCTCGAGCAGTATTATAGGTTTTGTTTCCGTCTCTATTATACATAGTATCTCTTGTGGAGTCTTCTCGTGAAGTAGCAATCCCAATTTACCTCCTTTAAATCTCTATTTACGTTTTCCCAATTTACTTTCTTTGAATTTATGTTTAAGCCTTCAAATATTCCATCTGCCTCTCTAGGATGCGTTTTCGGACCTCTGGGTGCTAACTTCAATTATATATCGATGAGGCTATGGTCGGAGAACTTTGTGTGCGTTACTTTTTTATTTATTATTATCTCGGTGTTATTTGCCCAGCTTAAATCCAAAACGTTCTCCTTTCTCATGGCTTCACAGATTTTATGGGTAAGGGCGTAATGTTCCATGATATCTAATAGCATTGTTGCTTGGGTTCTATCATCTTTAGTAATGTTGCCATGAAACTTCTCGACATATGTAACTTCGTCATTTTTCTTTCATGATTGATATGAATGGGAAATTAAAATCTCCGAAAATTAGATTATTTGTTGCTGGGGTTTCAAGTAATTTTAACATGTTTTCTATTTCACTTGTAGCAAATTGGAATTCACTTTTTGTGGCGTTTGGTGATCTGTAGATGTTCATAATGGTTAGGTTCAGTTCTTTTACTTCTAATGTAATAACTTTAACTGTGCTGTTTGATTTGTTTACCTTTATTTCACATGTATATGTGTTTTTCACGTAGATGCAACACCCTCCCCCTCGTCTAGCCACTCTATCTGCTCTGTGTATGTTGTAATCCAGCAATGCTAATTCAGTATCCTCGATACAGTTTTCACAGCCTTTTTCGAATTTATGCAAGTATGTTTCCGTTAGGCATATAATATCTATGCTGGATTCGGTAGCTAAATTCTGTAAGTATTGTAATTTTCAGCCTGCATATTCCGTGTAGAGGCCTTGAATATTTGTGTATAAAACATTTATTGGGTTTCTAATTTCCGTGTTCAGTTTTCATATATAGTGGTTGTTTCCAGGTCGATGTCGGTTCTTGTTTGGTGAATAGAATAGAATAGAATAACCTTTGTTAATAAAAAAAAAAATATTTTTTTTCAATTTACAATGACATGAATAATTGTGAAGCTCGACTATTTATTTTATTTAATTTGGCCCTTAAGCTTTTGGCTTTACTTGGTGTTATTTGTTTGGCCGCTGCATTTGGGAGAATTGGGCTTGCGGCACTTGATATCACTGTGGTTGCATTATCGGTGGTTGTACTATCGGTGGGTGGTGCTGGATAGAGGAGCGATGTATGTAATGGTATGGGGAATATACCTGTGGAGTCCTGTCCTCTCTTGTTAGCAGGGCAAGCTCTGCTTTTATATTACTTTAATAGCATATATATATATATATATATATATATATATATATATATATAATATATATATATACCCCACGGAATAACAGAAAAACTTTCCCCTCCCTCATTTCTAAAGTCAAGTCAAATACCTCACTTAATAAATTACCATTCTGAGTTAATATTTCGAGCACAATCATTTACATACCATTAGAAACATGGCAAGGTTAAATCAATTCATACAACTCTGTGGATACTGTAAAAAAGAAACAGATGAATCAAAGTCGATTCGCTGCGATCTTTGCCAGATCTTAGTCGAATTTCAATGCCTGAGGTGGAGCGACGAAGAAATCTCTCTTATAACAGGCGCTAAACAAGTGAACGGAATGAAGTTCTTCTGCAAAAGCTGCATAATCGAAATAAACTCGTTTACGGTTTTTACAGCCGAACGAGACTATGAGGAAAAGGCAAAAGATGAGTTTATGAATAGCGAACAGAGAAAAGAAATAGAAGGAACGAAGATAGTACGAGAGGAAACTGCGAAAAACGAACAGAAAAAGAAAACAGAAAGAGCAGAAATAATAGAAATAAAAGAAACACCAACAGAGGAAACAGAAGCGCAAAATCAAATCCAAAGTTTTCAAACAAAGGGCATTAGCAGCAATAGGAAAAACAAGTAGACAATAAAAAAACCCTACTGAAACCACCAAAAACAAAAGCCCCAAGTAAAAATGGGGAGGAAAATATATGTAAATACTGTGTGAAAGGAATATGCAGAAATAAGGGAGGAGAATGTATTTACGAACACCCTCTTGTGTGCAACTACTTCTACAATAATGGTCACTGCAAATTGGTGGAAAATGCAAATTATACCATCCGGACATTTGCAAGACCTACGCGACATATGGAACCTGCCAGTACGGGAGAAAATGCTACTACCATCATCTCCCGACAAGTTCGAAGGACAAAGGACAAGTTTCAAATTACAACAGAAGGAATGTGAGAAAAAATAAAAAAAAATATGTACCCACATAGCAAACAAAACACAAATAGCACTCAAAATTTTTTCAACATCTCGGACACAATACGGCTGCTAAGTCTTATACAGAACATGCAGCTGACACAGCTGGGAACTCTCGAGCCGGACCGCTACATGGCAAGAAGCTACTAGAAGAGGTAGGCGGGAACGGATCCATCTCGGAGGACCACAAAGCTACAAAACACGCAAAATCAAAGGACAACGAACTTAAAATGCACAAGGGGCAATGCAAAACAAAGAACATAAACATTGTCCTGGCAAATATTCAAGGAATAAAACCGAACAATTCGCTAAACAAAATTTCGTGCCTGAAAGGTTTTATGGACGAAACAAGGGCGGACATCGCATGCCTCACAGAAACACATCTTAAAGACTGCCAAGGAAACTGCGATAACTGCGAACACTATCGATAAGAAAGAATTGCATATCGAAGGATTCAACTTACTAAGAGCGGATAGAACAGCGAGACGTAAAGGTGGCTGTGCTACTTCTATACATGAGAGGCATATGACAGAGACGGTAATAAGTAATTCCAACAGTTTCGTGGAAACCCTTGCAGTGAAAATAGAAAAACTAAACGTGGTACTGATAGTCATCTATAGACTTCCAAACTCTCAAATGAAAAATTATCGGATGCCATTGATATCAGAACTCTAATAAAGTCCATAAACTCTCCATCCCCTAATATAATACTCTGCTGCGATTTTAATTTCCTATTTATAAAATACAAAAAGGTGGGTAGAAATATATTTATACAGCAAGATAAGGGGGCACAAGAGGACCAGGAGTAAGCAAGCGAGTTTATGCTGACACAGTAGATAACAGAAAATACCAGGAAAAATAACTGCCTAGATCTGGTATTCACAATCTGGTGATTGCCGATATAAAAATAACTCCAACTATTATCTCAGACCAATACATAATTGAGTTATCAACAAATATGGGATTAAATTTAAAAGACAATACACATACGAAAGGAAGAAGCAAATTTGGGGCTTTTAACTTAAACTCCAAGATCATAAATTGGGAAGAAATCAGATCACACACGGCCCAAATAGTGGAGAACAGTTTTAGAAAACAAAACAACTGAGGAAATACTAATAACCTTGGAAGAAAAGACACTGAGAGTTTTAGAAAAATATGCTCCGAAAGCACAGCCAAAAGGAAAAAGGAACTGGCTTGGAGGCAAAAGAGAGAATATTCCGCAAAGAGAGTAGCGACAAAATTAGCTAATTGCAGACACAACAATGCCAGGAAAGTAATGCAAGAAAAACTGGAGAGAATCGATTGGGAAATACAAACTCTGATAAATGGTCATACAGAGAGAGAAGAGGAAAAGACGATAGAAGCAATAAAGGAAAATCCAAAATACTTCAACAGCTATGCGAAAAGGAAAAAAAAACGCGCGCGACTATCGGGCCCTTAAGGAAAGGAAATAATGAATTAACCAACGATCCACAAGAAATATCTGAAACATTGAGAGCCCAGTATGAATCAGTCTTCAGTACTCCAAAAAGTGACAAAGCAATACCTGACATAGATGCATTCCTCAAAGAGAAATTGCAAAGAGAATATATAACAGACTTTGATTTTACCCCAGAAGATGTAGCGAGAGCTATAGAACAAATGAAATCATATTCAGCTGCAGGTCCTGACAAGCGGAACGCACTATTAATTAAAAACTGCAAAAATGAAATAGCTACACTCTTATACTGCATATGGAAAGATCCCTAGACACTGGGGAAATATCGAACATCTTGAAAAGAGCAAACATTCTCCCTATATATATATATATATATATAGGCGATAGATCTCAAGCAAAGAACTATAGACCAGTGTCCTTGATGTCCCATCTCACCAAAATATTTGAAAGAATAATCATAAAAAATCTACGACTTCTTGGAGATATTGGAAAACTTCAACGAAAATCAGCAAATTCGAGACACAAAATCAGATAGCAATAAACAAAGCAAAAAGAGTCGCGGGACAGGTACTAAGAACGTTCAAAAGGATTGACGAGACAGTAATGATTCTCCTGCTAAGAACACTGATCATACCAAAAATTGAATACTGCTCAGTTTTGACGTCTCCATATAAAAAGAAAGAAATTAAAAGCTAGAAGAAACGCAGAGTCATTTCACAGCAAAGATTGATGGCTGCAAAAACTCAACTACTGAAAAAGACTATGTAAACTAAATATGTACTCCCTGGAAAGAAGAAGAGAGAGATATACCATAATCTACATATGGAAAATTATCGAAAAACTGGTACCAAACCTCAAACTAAACCCAATTACCATCCAAACAACGCTGGAAAATAAGAAAGGCAGAATGTATAGTGTTCCCAAATTAAAGGCCCGAGAAGGGACCTCCTCAACTCTGAAGGAAAATAGACTGGTTGTCAGGGGGCCAAGAATTTTCAACCAGCTTCCAAAAGACCTCAGAAACGTTACAGGGGTCAAAGTTGAAGTCTTGAAGAGAAGACTAGATGCCTGGCTCAGGACGGTACCAGATGAGCCACGTGTGCCTGGCTATGTACGGTGAAGAGCGGGCAAGAAAGCAACTCGCTCCTCCACCAAGCCAGGACTAGAGGCAGGGACACCAGCTTGACTTTCGTGTGAAGAAAGACCAACGCACGAACCCTAACGAGGTGTGTGTGTATATATATATATATATATACACCTTACCTTACCTTTGGTAACCTTTGGTTAGCTTCCGCCCGAATTGTTCATTCTGACGAAGGTCAAGCTTTTCACTCCACCTTAGACCTACAGTTTAATGTGGAATTCGAACCACGCCACATCAGCGGTCCAGCATCTTAACCACTAGGCCACCTAGGGTACCCATTTATCTACCAACCACTTTCTTTATTGTGTGGAAGGATATATATATATATATATATATATAATATATATATATATATCGTAAAGAACGACGCTTGTATAGGAGATATTCCGCGCAAGACGAGAGAGAGAGAGAACGAAACAAATGAAAAAATGAGGTAACCACCCGGGTGGTTACCTCATTTTTTCATTTGTTTCGCTCTCTCTCTCTCTCGTCTTGCGCGGAATATCTCCTATACAAGCGTCGTTCTTTACGTTATTTATACTGCGTGTTCTTTGCAGTTGAATGTGTGTATATATATATATATATATATATATATAATATATATATATATGTGTGTGTGTGTGTGTGTGTGTGTGTGTGTGTGTGTATATATATAAATATATATATAAATTTTGATTGCATTTACCGCAGCAATATAATATTACTCAAACTCGCAAGGAAAAATTTATAAAACAGTGTTTGAGAAGGTTAATTAATTTCAGCCGGTCACAACCAAGCCCTTTTCAAAGCCATAAACTATTTAAAATGTGCAAAAATGTTATAAAACTTCCGTCCCGCGGAAGATTTGAAGTTAAAATGACTGTGTTAAGGCATAATCATGGACAGAGATATGGTGGCTGTCGTACATCTGGCAGTTGGCAAAGGCAAAAAATTGCTCAGATTTCAAATATTCAAGATGAGAAATCTAAGTAAAAATCAATCCTATACATCTGACAACCGGTCACAACCCGAAATTGCCCTAAAATATTTTAAAATGTTAAAAATAAAGCTATCCATACTCTAGGACAGCTTAATATTTGAAATGGTGTTTACTCCTAAAATATAAAATACCTCGTAAATGTGTTTTTGTTCCTGGTCCCTGACCTTCATGATAGGTTTAGAATCCTGGAAGTTAAAAATATGATTATGATGTTCCGTATGCTGAACCAAGCTACCATAAGTATTACCCGATTTCAGGTCACGTTTGTGGGAATTAATCCTTCTCTGAAAATCAATTGTCTCCCCGATGTATTTTTTAGAGCAGCCTCCACATGGGATTTCATAAACTACGCCAGCATTATTGAAGCTTTTGTAATAGGATGACGGATGAACGAAGACAATTTATTTGGCACAGCGGAGACCAACTTAATCTGCTGTGGCAAGAGTGAGGAAAGCTCTTTGTTAACCTCAAAGGGCACTTTAAGGAATGAAACGTCTTTATCCTGGTTCCTAGTTTTGGGAGAAAAGAAAGATCTCCTAGTGGCGAAATAAGCTTTATCAATGAACAATTTGGAATAACCCAAACCTGTAAATATATTGTTAATATGTAAAACGTCATCGTCAAGATAAATGGGGTCACAAATCCTGAAAGCTCTCAAAAAGAGACCCGAAATAATGCCTGTTTTAGTACAGAGAGAATGATTGGAAAAAGCATGAATGTAGCCGTCTGAATGCGTAGGCTTTTTAAATACTTTGAAAGGTCTTTGGCTGGGATCTCTTAAAATAAGAACGTCCAAAAACGAGAGAGATCCACTAATCTCAACTTCATACATAAACTGTATTGAAGGTACGAAACTGTAAAGAAATCTCACCAGTTCATCCAAATCCACATGAGATTCCAAAATAACACACGTATCATCAACGTAACGGAACCAGTTGACCCCCGGCACCAAAGATTCTGGCAAAAAATTAACTTAAAAAAATTCCATAAAAATGTTAGCTAAAATTGGAGAGAGCGAAGAGCCCATCGGTAAACAACAAGTGTCTCAGTTGATCCTTCTACTGTACGAAGGAAGCTTAATTCAGTAGATCTCAGATGTCCAATACTTGTGTTCCAAAGCACATTTTTCTCTTCTCTTTATTTCCATTCCTTAAAAGTGGCTATTTTGCTGCAACATGTCTTTTAAGACCTACTGAGTTAAGTTTTCTTCATACAGTAAAGGGATCAACTGAGACACCTATTGTTTTTTCGAGATCTGCTGCAAGTGAAGTACTGGATTTGCGTCTGTTTCGAAGGGAAGTAATCTTTAGATATTGTAGATCAGATGGAGAAAGCTTAGAGGGCCTCCCTGATCTAGGGCGATCAGCTGGGGTTCCATTTGAGCTGTGACGAGCCAAGATTTTTTGTACACCAGTTTTGGAAACGTGTGTAGATTCACTTATTTTTCTTTGACTCAGTCCCTCACCATGCAAATGTATTATTTTATATCTAATCTCATCAGAAATTGTACTTTTTGTCATTTCTTAAGCCTGTGAAAGAAAAAAACAGCATGAATTAGGATTATAATGAGAAACGTTTTGGATAAATTTGTTTTGTAGAATTTAAGTGAATATGTCAATACCTTCAATTGTAAATATTGATATAACAATAGCTTAGGAGCATTTACTGCAGATCCATCAGTAATAGTTCGCCAGATCTTTAAACACATGCGTTATAAGTAATATAATGAATCAACCCTCAAGTCCAATTTATACAGACTAAAGGGTCATCCAGCTCATACAACTTTATACACTTAAGTAATAACTCAGTTATACGTTAATATGAACCAGAAGTTCTAGTTAATATGTATTTTAGTATCAAAACCAATTTTCATACAACAGATTATCTAATAGTTATCAGATCGACAGTGGTCTTTGACTTTTCCACAGTACTGTGTGTATATTATTCTTCCACACTCTCCTCGCTGGGTAACTCTTCATTGAGAACATCTCCTTTAATTAATTAAATAAATAAATAGCGCTGTCTGGCAAATATTCTACTGTGTCACTCTACATATTGTATTAATATATATATATATATATATATATATATATATATATATATATATATATATATATATATATGTGTGTGTGTGTGTGTGTGTGTGTGTGTGTGTGTGTGTACACTACTTCTATACAAGCAAATTAAGTCTTCTATGCCAGCTGGCTGATTACATCTTCTACTGTAAGCCAACTGAGGCGTAAGAGCGTCAGTATGCGACGAGACATGCCTGCGAAAAGATCTTCTTCTCTCCTCCTCTCTCCTCTCTCTTAGGTTATCTTCCTAAGTCAGGTTAAGGTATCCCTTTTGGGGTGGGGAGGTCATTCGCCCGGGTCTCCCTTCAACCCCTCTCCCCCCTTCATGCAGCTTGGGAGTAAATCCGCTCCCCTTTGTTTGCATGAACCCTCTCCCCTTGCAACATTTGATCAACATTGCAATTGATTTGCACTAATCCATTTTGCGGTCATACTACTAGATGAGTGGCGATTTATTTATTATTTCAACCTCAGGAAAACGGCTATGCTGCTTTTATTCAGACACAATTATCCTTGCACCCTGGACAGCACGCCCTTCAGTTGAAAAGGTTGTCAGACATTCGCTTGGCCTTCCAAGAAGCAGCGCTGAGAACACTGAAGAAGGTTTTCGCTGCAGTAGTGCAGTTCCTGAATGCAATCCACCCGACTCAACAGCTGGTGATGCAGTGATGCTTTTTCGATGCATTAACTTTGAATTCCTCCTTTGCTTCAAAATTACTGCACCAGTTTTGAAATTGCAACTGCCTCAGATGCACTTCAGTCTAAAGACCTCGACCTTGCAGCATCTCATACAGTTGTGGACGGAGTGATAAGACGACTAGAACAGTTAAGAACAGAACAGAAGAGTTCAAGGTGTGGTTTGAAAATGCCAAAGAAAAAGCAATCAAAGCAGATATTGATATTTCAAAGGACATTCCTGGACAAACAAGACGATGCAAAGTTCCAGCAAAGTACAAATACAGTTGTAGCTCAGCAACACAGGATTATTGTTTCCAGACAGTGGAAGAGTACCATTGTGCAGAAGTGTATTACACTTTCTTGGACATAACCAAACATGAAATGCAAAGACGATTTAGATGGAAAGACGTAAGTAGTACAGGCAAAATTTTGAGTCCCCTACACTGCCTAACAGTCCCACGAAAATGGAAAGACGTGCAAAATGTCGCTGTTAAAGCTGTTATAATGTTATAATGTTATAATGTTTCAGACCAACAAAGACCCTAGGATCCACTCATGGCTGGTCTACCTAACTGTGTTCGTAATTGTGTATTGTGTATGTCCTCCGTGGTGGCGGAGGGGACCTACAATTTTACGTGGGTTCCGAACCACAAGAACATAAGAAATTTATGTAAAAACTGCCTGTACATTGGCAACGACTAATTTTTACGAAACTAAATAATTATCAATTTAAAACTAATTAATTATCGATTTAAACTAAAGATAGAATCTCTGGATCCAGAGGATCAAGTCATAATAGACTACTATCCACAAATATGTTACACTCTATATCTATTTATAACCGACATGCAAATATATCAGATCCAAAGGATCCAGTCAATTACATTACGGTATCCATCCAACCAAAAATAAGTCACGATCCATATCGATTGCGGACCAAGTCAAAATTTACCACCATATACATTACAATATATATATATACTTAGGAGGAAAAGTGTAGGTGTGGCTGTAAAGACTGTACAGTAATGTAGAAATGTGTGTGCACCCATTTTGGGTCTCCCATTTAAAGGTGTTTGTGTGGCAAGTGAAGATCATGAGTTTTTCAATACCTCATAGTACTATGGGGGACACCGCTCGGCAGAGGAATCTCTTTAAATGGGGTGTGTAAAGACAGAGAGTATCTCCTAACCCAAGATGCTGCCTCCCTATATCCCACAACACTTGTGTTGAGCTGTGGGATCTATCCCCACAAAGCCTTAATTTTACTACCTTAAACTATACCCAATCTATGAACATATGCGTCTAATCGATTTTTAAACATATTTATAGACGTGCTACTAATTACTTCTATCGGCAAACTATTCCAGCTATTTACTATTCTGTGCGTAAAAAAGTTTTTGGCAAGTGTTGTCTCAAACCTTCTACTTGTCAACTTACACCCGTTATTTCTAGTCCTATTATATTGAGATATTTTGAAAAAGCTATCTCTATCTCTATCTACGTTATCGAACCCATTAATAATTTTGAGCACCTGGATTGGATCACCCCTTAGCCTCCGAGTCTCGAGTGTAGTCAATTTTAACTCCTTAAGCCTATCCTCGTACGACTTTGACCTAAGCGACGGAATCATCTTAGTTGCTCGTCTTTGAACTCTTTCGATTTTGTCTATATCTTTGCGCATATGCGTATTACAAAATTGAATCGCGTACTCCAAATTGGGTCTACAGTAACTAATGATTTATAAAGAGGAACTATAATATCGCGCGATTTGTACTCAAAATTTCGAGCTATAAAACATAACACTTTGTTCGCCTTATTGACCGCTGCTGTACTTTGTTTCGCTACTTTTAAATCACCAGTGACTATAACTCCTAAATCTTTTTCCTGCTCTACGCTTGTTAACTCTTTCCCTGACATACTATACGCAAAATTACCGTTACGCGAACCTATATGCAAAATTTTGCACTTATCGACGTTAAATCTCATTTGCCATGTGACTGACCAATAAACGATTTTATTCAGATCTTCCTGGATTTTACCTCTATCTTCGTCATTAATCGCCCTACCACCCAGCTTCGTGTCATCCGCAAACTTTGAAACTGTACTGACTAGGCCGACATCTAAATCGTTAATATATAAGAAAAAGCAAGGGGCCCTATACAGAACCCTGAGGAACGCCACTCACTACATTAACCCAACACGACTCCGCTCCATCAACGACCACCCTCTGTTTCCTACCTCGCAACCACTCTTCTAGCCAATTTATTACTACACCCCTGATTCCATGAGCCCTAGTTTTTTCAATGAGTCTTTTGTGCGGCACGGTGTCAAACGCTTTTTGAAAATCTAAATACACTACATCAACCGCCCGATGTCTATCGTAAACGTCAACCACGCTTTGGAAAAATTCTAAAAGATTAGTTAAGCAAGATTTGTTTCGCCTAAAACCGTGCTGCGTATTTCTAACTAGTTTATGTAATTCTAAGTGTTCGACTATACGATCCCTAATTATTGATTCCAGTAGCTTACCTACAACAGACGTTAAATTGATTGGCCTATAATTTCCCACCGCACCTTTATCGCCTTTCTTAAAGATAGGTGTTAAATTTGCTAACTTGAAATTATCCGGTACGCACCCCTCAGAAATAGACGCATTAAAAATCTTTGTTAGTGGCACAACAATGCTATCTTTTAATTCTTTTAGTTGTATGGGATATAGGAATCCGGCCCCGGTGATTTACGCGTTTTCATTTTATCAATATAGCGCATTACCTCCCTTTCACTAACCACTATATTATCCAAAATATTACCATTATCAAAAGGTATTATATCTATGACCGTAGGGATATTCGTTACATCTTCTATAGTAAAAACTGACGTAAAAAATTCGTTTAGCAAGGTAGCCATTTCCTTTTTTTCAGAAACTAGATCTCCGTTTACATTTTTCAAAGGCCCCAAGACGCTTTTTACTGGATTTCTATTGTTGACGTATGAAAGAATCGCTTGGGGTTTTCTTTACCGTCACGAGCTATGGAGATTTCAAATTCGCGCTCGGACTTTTTTATTACACTTTTCGCTTCACGCCTTTGAGATATGTAGTTGTTTCGTAACCACAAATTGTCTTTATCGCACTTATGTAGCCTATAAGCCCTATCTCTACTCTTTATAATGTCTCCTACTCTAGAAGTAAACCACAAGGGCTTGTTGTTTACTTTCGCACGCTTAATTTTTGTACGGTACACATTCCTCATTTATAGTCCTAAATACTGTTTCGAACGATTCCCACATTAGTTTTGCGTTGGAGTTCCCCATTACGTTTTCCCAATTGACGTGTGACAATTTATTTCGAAATTTACTAAAGTCTGCGTGCTGGAAGTTAGGAATTTTAGTCGAGTTAGCTGGTTTCGAGTGACTTACTGAGAGGACAAACTCTACCATATTGTGATCGCTATTGCTTAACGGTTCTGTTACTTGAAGATCAGTAATTAGCCTATCATCCGTAGTTATTACTAAATCTAAAATACTGTCCAACCTCGTAGGTTTCCCAACCTTTTGAATAAGAAAGCTATCCTCGAGAAAATTAACTAAACGATTATCTTCCGCGTCTCCCTGCATTGTATCGTAATTTAAGCAAGCGCAATTAAAGTCACCCATAACTAAAGCCTGCTCACTACCAATTATTCTCTTTAGTTCACGATATAACGCTTCGTCCGCATCAGCTGTTTGATTAGGGTGCCTATATATAACCGCAACAACAAGTTTGAAATCGTTCAATTTAAGTTCTGCTATAGTCGAATCTATCGGTTCTGGAATTGTGTGCTTTACTTCTATAACGTTCGCTATATTATCTTTGATATACAACATAACACCGCCTCCTCGCCTACCTATTCTGTTTTTAACAAAAAGTCTATAACCTTTAATTTGATACTCTCCTACAAAGTCACGAGTTTCAGTGCTAAGCCACGATTCATTTATCGCAATTATATCATAGTCTTTACAAGCAATTAAAGAAAAAAATTCGTTTATTTTATTTCGTAGGCTACGAGCATTTAAGGATAGAACCTTCAAATTATTTGTAATTGCGACACCTTCGCGAGCGCAGTGGAAATTTATGGAATTTATGCTGGGACCGTTCGAGTTACGGCAGCCTGAAAAGAAAAGACAGTATTATGAAATAGTCTTCCTAAACACGCAGCTCCAACGTCATTAAGATGAAGTCCATCTCCGAGGAAGAAGCCCCTCCTGCCGTAGAAACTGTTCCAAAAATTCGCAAAATACACTCCTTCCCGTTGGCAAAGAGACTTTAGGTTATTGTTAATATAGGTCGCCTTGCTGTAGAAATCGTTACGATGGATAATTCGAGAAGTATACCTGTTAAACAATCTTATTAGTTTTTTTCCTTTAATCGTTCTAGTAAGTCCCTGTACCTAGCCAGCAGTTCTTCCGATCTAGAATTTAAAACTTATAAGTACCGACATGAATAACATACGTTGTGTCCTCGGAGGTACCGTCTGTAAATTGGTCAACACTATTAGTTATATCCTCCACCCTTGCACCAGGGTAGCAGTAACGGCGCCTAAAACAGAAAACTTATGTTTGTTATTACTGGTAGACATGTCTTAGGTTTTCTCAATGGGGCTCCATTACGCACTCGAACGAAGCGTTGGGAACGAGGAGAGAGAGAGGGCTATTAATGCTATTTATATTATTAGTAGAAACTGAGGCAGGAGGGGTCGTAACTGGAGTCTGAAGGGATTCTAATTTTTCCGTCAGGAGCATCACCCTTTCTTCAAGCATTACCCTGGCCTCCTTCTCACGTTCTAACTCGTTCCTCAGCACTTCCAAGTTTGAGCACCACCTGCAAACTAACTGTTCATTATTATTAGCCATTGTAAACGCGTAAGCGGCAAATTTCCCTTCACAGCGACAGCAAGTACTTGACGGAGGTGCCATGCTTTTAATTAGTTAAACAACAAAAAACAAAAAAACAAAAAACGCGTTTGGAAATTAATAAATTACAACGTAGGTCTACCGCGTTTTTGAAACGCAGAAACAGGTTCTTGTAACACAAATTTATACTAAATCTATATAGAATTAAGCTACCGACAAAAGATCTGTAAAAGAAGAGTATTTATAACACTTATCTGTCCGCGATTCGATCCGACTTTTCTCCGTTTCTTCACACGGTGTGTGACCAGTCTAGGGTGGATCACTTTTCACTTTTTTTAAAAAATTATAGCTGGTCAAAGTTTTTCCCATGATTTGGTTCAGTGGAAGTACACTGACACCATTTTTACCAAAATCGATCAATATTTACGGGTCGCGCATCGACCTTGAAAATTTCAATTTTGGAAATTTGGCCAAATTGACAATTTTTTACTGAATAAAGATAAATCATCAAATGACCATATTTTCTGTCCTCTCAGTGAAAGAAATCCTCTCAGATACTTACCAAGTTGATCGGACAAGTGGTTTAGAAGGTACACTCACCTAGAAATAACATTAAAATTTAAAATACCGTATTTGTCCCCCGTTATGGACGTAATCATAGCATCAGTAGCTGGCGCATCCTAAAATCCCAATTACACACACACGCTATGTCTATGACCAATATTTTTACTAATCACAGTTTGCTTTTTACAGATCAACTGTGTCAATTGATTCTTGTTTGATAAATCTAGACTTTAGTACAATGGATAAACTGTTAACAACCAGGAGTGGGAAGACTCTGAAAGTTACTTATGCTGGAAAAGAGAAAGCAGCAACAACAACACCACCTTCTCTAAGGTCAGCCACGGACGTCTTCTTAATTGGTCAGCCATCTTCCTCGATCGGTGGTGCCAAATTGCCAACCACCCATCAAGTATTATGAAATAGTCTTCCTAAACACGCAGCTCCAACGTCATTAAGATGAAGTCCATCTCCGAGGAAGAAGCCCCTCCTGCCGTAGAAACTGTTCCAAAAATTCGCAAAATACACTCCTTCCCGTTGGCAAAGAGACTTTAGGTTATTGTTAATATAGGTCGCCTTGCTGTAGAAATCGTTACGATGGATAATTCGAGGAAGTATACCTGTTAAAACAATCTTATTAGTTTTTTTCCTTTAATCGTTCTAGTAAGTCCCTGTACCTAGCCAGCAGTTCTTCCGATCTAGAATTTAAAACGTTATAAGTACCGACATGAATAACATACGTTGTGTCCTCGGAGGTACCGTCTGTAAATTGGTCAACACTATTAGTTATATCCTCCACCCTTGCACCAGGGTAGCAGTAACGGCGCCTAAAACAGAAAACTTATTGTTTGTTATTACTGGTAGACATGTCTTAGGTTTTCTCAATGGGGCTCCATTACGCACTCGAACGAAGCGTTGGGAACGAGGAGAAGAGAGAGGGCTATTAATGCTATTTATATTATTAGTAGAAACTGAGGCAGGAGGGGTCGTAACTGGAGTCTGAAGGGATTCTAATTTTTCCGTCAGGAGCATCACCCTTTCTTCAAGCATTACCCTGGCCTCCTTCTCACGTTCTAACTCGTTCCTCAGCACTTCCAAGTTTGAGCACCACCTGCAAACTAACTGTTCATTATTATTAGCCATTGTAAACGCGTAAGCGGCAAATTTCCCTTCACAGCGACAGCAAGTACTTGACGGAGGTGCCATGCTTTTAATTAGTTAAACAACAAAAAACAAAAAAACAAAAAAACGCGTTTGGAAATTAATAAATTACAACGTAGGTCTACCGCGTTTTTGAAACGCAGAAACAGGTTCTTGTAACACAAATTTATACTAAATCTATATAGAATTAAGCTACCGACAAAAGATCTGTAAAAGAAGAGTATTTATAACACTTATCTGTCCGCGATTCGATCCGACTTTTCTCCGTTTCTTCACACGGTGTGTGACCAGTCTAGGGTGGATCACTTTTCACTTTTTTTAAAAAATTATAGCTGGTCAAAGTTTTTCCCATGATTTGGTTCAGTGGAAGTACACTGACACCATTTTTACCAAAATCGATCAATATTTACGGGTCGCGCATCGACCTTGAAAATTTCAATTTTGGAAATTTGGCCAAATTGACAATTTTTTACTGAATAAAGATAAATCATCAAATGACCATATTTTCTGAATCCTCTCAGTGAAAGAAATCCTCTCAGATACTTACCAAGTTGATCGGACAAGTGGTTTAGAAGGTACACTCACCTAGAAATAACATTAAAATTTAAAATACCGTATTTGTCCCCCGTTATGGACGTAATCATAGCATCAGTAGCTGGCGCATCCTAAAATCCCAATTACACACACACGCTATGTCTATGACCAATATTTTTACTAATCACAGTTTGCTTTTTACAGATCAACTGTGTCAATTGATTCTTGTTTGATAAATCTAGACTTTAGTACAATGGATAAACTGTTAACAACCAGGAGTGGGAAGACTCTGAAAGTTACTTATGCTGGAAAAGAGAAAGCAGCAACAACAACACCACCTTCTCTAAGGTCAGCCACGGACGTCTTCTTAATTGGTCAGCCATCTTCCTCGATCGGTGGTGCCAAATTGCCAACCACCCATCAAGTTCTCCAGTACTTCTTCTATGCCAAGCAGGAAACTACTGACAGGAAGGCCGCCGTAAAAGACACGGTGGCCAATGTTCTGGCATTTTGGAACATGGCACGTATAAAGACGATCACGAGGCGTAACTGCGAAAGAAAACTGGAGTTATTGTGGGAAGAGTGGCGCTCGCTGCAGAAGAGCAAGATGAGAGACAGTGACGCGGGAAAAGGCAGGGAGAAGTTTTCAGAAAATCTGAACAAGCTCTGGGACATCGGAGCTCCCGATGCTATTGAAGAGATACAGAAAAGTCGACTGCTCTCAGAAAACAACAAACAAGAAGATATTAAATTTTATGAGGATCAACGGGGCCTGCGCCAGGCAACAATGAGTGGGAATGATAAAGTGTTCGTTGTCAAGAGAAAACGGCAACTCTCAAGACAACAATCTCGTGATGAGCCAGGCACCTCAAAAACGAAATTAGGAACCGAAGCTGAGAGCGATGATGAATCTATAGAAAGCAGATCATCGAGCAACTCCGAGTCACAGCTAGAACCACCATACCGACAGCAGAGAGAATCAACTGTATCAATCAGCCTTCCTCACCGCATCCTCAATGCACCGACTGTTATTGAAGTGGCTGATCGCTTCCGGATGTCCAATAATCAGGTGTGTTTATATCAGTAATGATCTTTCCTTGACAAAGATATAATAGACGTAACAACGGAAAATTTAGTGATTATTTTGTCACATAAAAACCATACGCATCCTTGTCAATTTCCTTTCAATTTCGCACATAGGTGGCAAGTGTCGTGGCGGCAGTCCTACGTTCGGCAGATCCGCCCGCAGACCTGGACAAATTCAGTATCTCGAAGGACACGTCTCGCCGTGGAAGAGTGGCACATCGTTGTGAAGTGTCGACAGCTGTGCAGAAATCCTTCGTATCTCCGAGGCATGCTGTCGTCCACTGGGACGGTAAAGTAATCAAGGTCAGTTTTGCCCTCACCGTGGACGACAGTGAATTAACATGTTCCAGTGACGACAGTGGATTGACATATTCCAGTGGATGATAATGGATTGGCATGTATGACATACGTTTCAGGACTCTCTTGGATCATTGGAGCACCGCCAGGCGATTCTCATCTCCGGAGCTCCCAATGCACAGAAGGAAAGTTGCTGGCCGTTCCGACTGTTGCTGACGGCACCGGTCTGTCCCAGGCCCAGGCGACCTTTCGTGCTCTCAAAGACTGGGGATGCGAGAACAACGTGATTGGACTGTGCTTCGACACAACTTCCTCCAATACGGGGAGGGTGCAGGGTGCGGTGGTCCGGCTGGAGAACATGCTTGATAAACCGCTCTTCCAGCTGGGCTGTCGCCATCACGTTATGGAGCTCATCGTGGGGGCAGTGGTCATTACCGCGTTTGGAAGAACCACAGCACCAACTGAACCTTTGTTCCAGTATCTGAGGAGAAGGCGAATTTCAAGTCTAAGGCGCATTTGTTTTCTCCAATGATTTTTTGCCTTCAGAGCAATTGAGATATCAGCGTCATTCTACTAATGATGTTAATAGCAGTCGAAAAGGGAAACTTCAGTCGTTTTCATGCAATATTTTCATAACTCCCCTTTCAGGTGGGACAAGCTCGACCTCTCGACTTATCGCGAGCTGGAGATCGAGCATTTGGCGGAGGTGACGTGGCTGATGGAGCTCCGAGATGAGGCAGTCAAGTTCCTCGGCACCGCTTCTGGTCTTGTCAGAGAAGACTACCGAGAAGTGGCGGAGATTACACTCCTGGTACTCGGGGCCCAGCCACGTCGTGGCACACACTTCATGCGCCCAGGAGCCTACCATCATGCGAGGTGGATGGCCAAGGTTGGTATTTTGAATTAGAAGTTAAATATTGTATTGCCTTCTGCAAACAGAGGAGTTCGACGACGAGCTGGTACAGAAACTTCAGAGAGTGGTACTATTTACTGCACTCCTCTACGCACCTGCCTGGCTGGCGGCTCCTGTCGCAGCTGATGCCCCGCTGAATGATCTTGTGTTGTACCAGCGTCTTCTGCAGTACAGGGCTGTGGATCGCGAGATTGCAGAGGCTTCACTGGCAGTGATCAGGCGGCACTTGTGGTATCTGAGGCCTCAGACCGTCGTTTTCCCTCTGCAGTGACAAAGTGGAAGACACTGTGAAGCACGAGATGGCAAAGAAGCTGTGCCGCCTCGCTGTGCCCGAGGACTTCACGTATGACAACGTCTCGGTTGATGACACGACGCGCCTTCCGGACCTGATCGATGAGTCATCGTGGTTCGTGTTCACAGGCCTGCAGGTGCGCGTCTACGTGGCTCACTCTGCCGGTGAATAAGTGGGATCAAGATAAGAACTACTGTGATCTGAAGAATGTCATCTCGCATCTGAAAGTTACCAACGACGTGGCAGAGAGAGGGATAAAACTGATAGAAGATTACGCGAACACTGTCACAAAAGACGAGTCACAGCTGCAGGGTCTTCTCAGCTCGTGGAAAAGAGCCGGAAAGAACTCGGTGACTTCAAGAAGTCGTCACTTGCCAAGATGACGTAGCGCAGAGGGAAAGGGAGTTAGCAGAGAGAGTACATGGCGCACGCCTTAAGATGACTAACCACGATTCATACAGTTTTTGAACCTAGTTAGGGGCACCTGAGTGCCTTTAGTGATATCGGTAAACCGTTTTAATACAAAATACATTTGATCTTTCCTTATTCGTTTTATCTTATCCTAAAAAGCAGACAATGCAGAGAGCATATGGAGGTACGGGGACAAATACGATATTTTAAATTTTAATGCTATCTCAAGGTGAGTATAACTTCTAAACCACTTGTTCTATCAACTTGGTAAGTATCTGAGAGGATTTCTTTCGCTGAGAGGATTCAGAAAATATGGTCATTTGATGATTTATCTGTATTCAGTAAAAAATTGTCAATTTGGCCAAATTTCCAAAATTGAAATTTTCAAGGTCGATGCGCGACCCCTAAATATTGATCGATTTTGGTAAAAATGGTGTCAGTGTACTTCCACTGAACCAAATCATGGAAAAAACTTTGACCAGCTATAATTTTTAAAAAAAGTGAAAAGTGATCCACCCTAGACTGACCACACTCTACCTGACCTCTCGAAAGAAGGAAAAATGAACCTTATGTCTCCACGTTTTCTGATAGATTTGAAAAACAAACAAGGCAAGCCACGTGCAGTAGCCTTGGTTTGATCAAATAATATAGTATTGAATAACGTCAATAAATGAAATATATTCGTTAATGAATGATTAGTAGCACGATGTAATTTAGTTATGAATGCACCGAACACTATTTTTTTTAAAACACTTCAACGAAAACCACTTATTCAATTGATAACACTGGACACTCGATAAAACACGTCTGTTCACAAGGAAAGACTGATCACAATAATGAGAAAGACTGATCACACGGTCTGCAAATTCTATGGTTTTGAGGATGAACATGACAAACTTTTGGCTGAACTTAAGGTGTTCTACTCAGCATATCTAAGTTCTAAAAATGACGCCGTCAATGCTCAGATGCATGATGGAAAACAACCTCAGTATTGTTTTTCCTACTCTGCTCGAGTTGATCAAGATCTACGTCATTCTTCCTGTATCTACTGCCACAATGAAGCGCTCTTTTTCTAAACTAAAGCTAATCTAATCAAAGCTTCGCAATTTTACGAGGAAGTCAGGCTGTCAGACCTCATGCTGCTGGCCATAGAAAAGGACATTTCTATTAACCATAATGAGGTTATTAACATCTTAAAGAACATGACCCAAAGGAAGTTACTGTTGTAAAAATTCTAGTAAGTACATCTTTTTACCTCTACAGAAAATTATAACAGTATTTAAAATTCGCTGGTATCCAGCACTCTTTCATGTTTGAAACAATGGAATTTAGTTTTGCAGATTATTTTCACTATATAATGCTGAGATGTAAGTATTCACCCACATGGCATAACTGTACTGAATTATTTGTTAAAAAACTTGTTCAAAGAGATTATGCTGTTTTTATCTGTTTTAGTAACAGTGATTGCAGGAATTAATACAATGAAATTGAGAGCTACAGCGAGGAGGAAGGGTGAGTTGAGGAGGGAGTCAGCAAAAAGTCTGTACAAAGTTTTAAGTGTTTCTGGAGGAAGAGTATTGCTTACCTTGTAATATACGTATTCATTGTTACTTGAATCACTTATCATTCATGTTTTTGTATTGTGATTGTATTGTGATTGTTAAAATCAGAAAAGCTTTGCACTTTAGTAAACGATAATCATTGTTTTTGTGTTATAATTTTTGTCAATAAAATATGATTGTATTCTTATTGTTTATTGCACTAACATTTTAAAGAAATCCAGAGGTTTCCCTATATTTAGTAACTTGTATAATTAATCTGTAATGTGAAAAAAATCCGAAAAACACAATAAAATTAATAGTTTTACATTAAAACTCCTCTCTCAAGACACATCACAATGTACCACGTGACTGTGAAATTATTCCTGACCCACAAAGAGGTGCCCTTTTTTGGCCTTAAGTCCCTGTCCCTTAAATGTTCGCTGCATGGCACTGCTCTTTGAGGTGAAAAATTTTCTATCTGAATTTAAAAATTTAGATTCAGAAGGAAAAAAAAGGTATTCTTCGTGAAACTAAGACGACTAATATCAATTCTCGATGGAGGAATTATTTGTAGGGTCCTGTTATAAATGAGTTTGCATGAAATATTAGGTAACACTCGGCCACAGGACACGAATCTGTAAATGATGAACAAAAATACAATTACAGTATATGCATTTATTTTCCTTTACGCAGTTAATGCATGCATGATAACACAGACTATAATAGATATGCAAATGGCTCATTATATCAAACAACTATTTATTAGGCTCCGTATATCGATGAATTAAGTAATTATTATTATTATTATTATTATTATTATTATTATTATTATTATTCCTTTTTAATTACTTCTTTGTTTGAACAGACAAATGCCGAAGTCAGAAATCTGAAATTTCATAAAATTTATGTTTAAATTATCGTCGTAAAATTGGCACTTTGTAATAAACTAATAAAGAAAATTAATGTTCGTCTTATATAAAGTATATTTATTAAAGTTTATGGTATTTAAGATTGGGAAAATTAGCTTAGGGCCTTAAAATCAGGCACATCCAGGGAATTTATTTTTGTTTTTATAGTCATGTATTCATTGCGCTTGTGCATGTTTTCTTCGCTTTGCACCGAATCAGGGAAAACTGGCATTCATTTCGAGTATCTTTGGAAAAATTATCCATCACAGCAAAATTGAAAAAAAAGTTTAGACCCAAAATTATGTAGAGAAAAGGTCCATCCATTCGGGT
This sequence comes from Bathynomus jamesi, assembly GCA_023014485.1. Lineage (NCBI taxonomy): Eukaryota > Metazoa > Arthropoda > Malacostraca > Isopoda > Cirolanidae > Bathynomus > Bathynomus jamesi. The sequence goes on along the minus strand of JAJOZX010004460.1, from coordinate 191,605 downwards.
CAATGGCGCATAACATGATGGTGTCTTCAGCATCACAGCCGTCTGGCTTATAAGGCATTATTTAAATAAATTAGCTATTACTGTTTTAAATATATATATATACATAAAAATTTATATAAATTAGTTGTTTATATATACACTGAGCGGCAGAAAAATCGACCCACTTGGAATACCGCGAAAAGCAAAAAAGTGGGCAAGCTTCTGTTTATAAAAGTTTTAAAATTCGAAATAACGAGACAATAACGAGACAAAACAACGTCAGTTGCGAACACACTAGCTGTAACGAATTTTCGACTTCTTTTAAGAATTCCACAGTCTGACATTCAGTTGCCCTTAGACTGCTAGTGCCAATTTTTTCTTCCACTAGTGTGAGTAAGCATTTGCGTTTAGCAACAGATAGACTTTTAATTCTTTTGGTTTTCAGAATTGGACATTTATAATGGATTTGACTGCCGTGAACGTCACAAGAGTCGTCGCCCTAATTGAAGATGGTCGGAGCCAGCGTTACGTCGCCGATGCGCTAGGAATTCCAAGAACAACGGTTCGACGTGTCTATCAACGTTATATAGAGACAGGAGAGAACACTCGAAGACCAGAATCTGGAAGATCGCGCTGCACATCTGCCCATGACGATCGTTTCATCGTCTTGAGTGTTTTGCGAGATCGTCGCTTCTCTGCCACAAACGTCCGCAATGAGCTGGAAAGGTTTCGAGACGTCAGTGTATAGGAGCGAACCGTTAGAAGGAGACTTATGGAAAGTGGCTTACATGCTAGACGTCCAGCAATGGACCCTGAATTGCTCCTACACCACCGCAATGCTCGCCTTGCTTTCGCACTTGAGCATGTCAATTGGAATATGGTCCAATGTGGACGAGTATCGTTCACGGACGAATCAAGATTTAATTTTCGAACATCCGATGGACGGAAAAGAATGTGGAAAAGAACAGGAGAAAGTCCGTGAAGAATACTCGTCCCCATTGGACCATAGTCTGTAATCTCATAGATTACAGAGAATTTTTTTATGTGAAAATCTTGCATTCGAAGTTTTATATATAACGTTAATTTTGTACTCATCGAATTTTTTGTATATTGAATTGTGTTTTTATTTCGACAGCAATGGGTATTTCGTCAATGATCGCCAATGATCGTCAATAGCTCGCTATTCCTTACCAGTCGTTTTCTGAAGGTGATATGCTGTAAGTAATAAATCGTACAGTGTTTCAGGAGGAAAGGTCAACACTTCGGGAGATGATAGTATCGGTCATTGTGAGAAAAAAAGTTCATATGAACATGTGTCTAATTCTGAATGGTTACGGAGATAGAGCTGTTTGAATCTACAAATACAAAAGCATTGTTAATGGTAACAATTACTGTTTCTAACATTTAATGTTTAAACATTGGCATTTTGAATGGTATCAGATGCAGAAATGACAAATTTGTTACAGTTTACAATACGTTTTCGAAACTCTCACCGTCAACCTCAATGCACTTTGCAACTCGTGTGCGAAGATCACGTGTTGTTCGTCTGAGTTGATCTTGACGTTCCTTTATGCGGGCAGCAGCATCCAAAATGCGCGCGAGCAATTCGTCTCGTGTATCCACCTTTCTTTTGTAAACTTGACTTTTCATCCACCCCAACAAACAATAATCTAACAGAGAGAGGTCTGGAGACCTTGGTGGCCATTGAATGGACCACCGCGGGGGAGGAAGAGCTGCGTGCGCATCAGATTCAAACAGCTCTATCTCCGTAACCATTCAGAATTAGACAAATGTTCATATGAACTTTTTTTTCACATTGACCGATACTATCACCTCCCGAAGTATTGACCTTTCCTCCTGAAACACCTATATAATATATATATATATATATATATATATATATATATATATATATATATATATATGTGAAAAATGTGAAAACTGCGAACATTGTATTGATAAGAAAGAGATAAATATAGAGGTTTCAACTTACTAAGAGCGGATAGAACAGCGAGACGCAAAAGTGGCTGGCTATATATGTGCATGAAGATCATATGACAGAGACAGTAAAAAGTAAATCAAACAGCTTTGTGGAACTCCTACCAGTGAGAATAAAAAACTATAGAGTCTCCTATAGAGTCTATTAATGATATCAGAAACCTAATAAAGTCCATAAACCCTCCATTTCCCAATATAATTATCTACGGAGACTTTAACTTCCAATTTATAAAATACAAAAAGGTGGATAGGAATATATATATATATATATATATATATATGTATATATATATATATATATATATATATATATATATATAGTTGCTTGTACCCTGTGGTGAATGGACGTGCTGTTTAGCTCTCTCTATTTAACACCCAAATTAGAAGGGAATAATCTACTCGGCGGTTTATTCTGTTTGCACCCGAAAGTGTATAAAGTATCAGTGAATCCGTGCATATAAATTATAAAGTGAAATTCATTAAAATTAAGAAAATGCAATACAGTTTACATAATTTATCACCAATTTTAACATATATATTCAAAACGAAATACGGTTGGCATTCGAAAAAGTTTGAAACAAAGCAGGAAAAAGGTCATAAAACGCAAAGGTCAAAAAACCCTCGAAATACCCTCGACCATCGAAAGGAAAGAACCAGAAATAAAAATAAAAATAAATAAATAAAGAATTTGTGTGGGTATTTCTTTTTACGCTAATTAAGGAATAGCATGGATATGGGTCCAAATTCTCACTTAATCTGTAATTTGTGCAATCTAGTAACAACGGTAAACTTAGCGATTAGATGTGGTTTCTGCCAATGACTAAACGACTTTATCTGCATGAATTGGAATGATAGGGAAATAACTCTTGTCTCGAACGCGAAACACGTCGTGGGGATCAAATTTCTATGTGGCGCATGTACACAGACCGTAAATTCTTTCGCGGTCTTTAAAGAAATGGAGATAGCAGACTCGAAAGTTACAAAAAAGAATGAAATAATGGGGACACATGGGTCCGGAATGGTCCCAACGAAAAACCGGGTGGATGAGAGAGAAGACGAAATGACGAATAACAGCATAATAACGAACAACAATTTAATAACAAATAACAATATAACAATATAATACGGAAAGAAGACAGATGAAAGAAAAGAAATAAATAAAAGTTGCGAAGTAGACAAACGATCCAACGAGCGAAATGATAAAAAGATAATAACTAAAAACGTAGAAAATAAACAGCCAAAGAAAAATAATGATAATGCAAAAATTAAGAACTTTGAAAATAATAAGAAAAGAAGCAGAAGCGTAGAAAATATCGTATGTAAATACTACGCGAAAGGAAACTGCAGATATCGGGATGGGCAATGCATATATGCACATCTCACATTATGCAAAACGCATTACACAAGTGGATACTGCAAATTTGATAAGAAATGCATGTTCCACCATCTTACGGTCTGCAACACTTATGAAAGATATGGGAGTTGCAAATACGAAAAAAAATTCCGATACCACCACCCTCAAAGGAACGCAACGAGGGAACAGAAAAAAAGAACATCAAAGAAGAGTGCCAATTTTTTAGACGCATCCAACACATTTCAGCTGCTAAATACTCTCCAGCAATTACAAAACCAGCTGACAAATATAAATATAGGAATCCGACAGCCGGACAGAAGGTACGAACAAAGGCACTTCATGCGTTATCGGGACAACAGGTACCGACAAAGATAAAAAGAGGTAAATTCTCGGAGGACCACAAGGCAACGAAACCCGCACCCCCATTGGAAAACAAATCGGAACCACCTGTATGCGAAAAAGAAAGAGAAAAAATAAAAATAATCCTAGCTAACATACAGGGCCTTAAATCAAACCATTCCACGAACAAAGTTGTATACCTGAAAGGACTCATGCAAGAAGCCGGAGCAGACTTTGCATGCCTCACGGAAACTCATCTACAGGACTGCCAGGCGAACTGTGAAAATTGTGAGTCCTGTATTGACAAAAAATAAATACAAATTGAGAACTGTAACATCCTCCGAGCCGACAGAACAGTGAGACGTAAAGGAGGATGTGCTATTTACACACGCGAAAGGCACATTGCAAAAATGGCTATCAGTACCTCAAACAACTACGTAGAATGTGTAGCAGATGGTACTAATTGTAATGTACAGACCCAAAACACACCAACCTCAAAATTTTCAGATTCCATTACAGAGGTAAGAAACTTGGTAAAAGATCTACATTCTCCAACCCCAAATATTTTTCTCTGTTGTGATTTTAATTTCCCATTCATGAAATATAAAAGGATAGGAAAAAATTTATGTATACACCAGGACAAGGGGGGCACACGAGAAGACCAGGAGCAGGTAAAAATGCTACTAGCTTTAGCTGATGAATTTATGTTAACGCAAGAAATAACAGAAAACACAAGAAAAAACAACTGCCTAGATTTGGTATTCACAAACAACAGTAATCTAATTGATAATGTAGAAATATATCAAACTATGATATCGGACCACAACATCATTGAAATAACAACTAATATAAAGGCAACAGGAAAGGAAAGAACACGCACAACAGAAAGAAGCAAATTCGAAATTTTTAATTTTCACTCCAAAGCTATAAACTGGGAAGATGTGACATCCAGCATGGAAGTAATAGATTGGAAAACCATTTCCGAGGCCAAGACAACGGAGGAGATGCTAATGACGTTAGAGGAGAAGACGTTAGAAATTGTGAAAAAAAATGTCCCAAAGATACAACAAAGAGGAAAGAGAAGCAGGTTCGAAAGACAAAAGAGGGCATTGTTCCGAAAGAGAAAAAGAGTGACTGCAAAATTAAGTAATTGTAAAGATACGCGTTCGGAACTTTCGCCGCCGGACTTTTCGCCGCCGGACTTTTTGCCGCAAGGAATTTTTGCCGCAAGGAATTTTCGCCGCCGCAAAAGAATTTTAAAAAAATTAAAAATAAGTTGACGATTGGTTAGGTTAAGTCGTAATATTTTCGTTAGTTTTAACGTTTTATTTGATGGATTCATTTAAAAAATGTCTCCTAAAGATTCTAGCGTAGTTTACGTTCTATTATGTACTTTTGCAACATATCCATATTCTTTTGCCTCCATTTTCTAATATTTCTTGATGAAGTTGCAATTGATGGCATTAGATAACAACCTGCAATTTTTAAAAAATAAAAAATAAGTTGACGATTGGTTAGGTTAAGTCGTAATATTTTCGTTAGTTTTAACGTTTTATTTGATGGATTCATTTAAAAAATGTCTCCTAAAGATCCTAGCGTAGTTTACGTTCTATTATGTACTTTTGCAACATATCCATATTCTTTTGCCTCCATTTTCTAATATTTCTTGATGAAGTTGCAATTGATGGCATTAGATAACAACCTGCATCATCTAGGCTTGCAGAAGCATCGGCAATTAGTGATCTTGCAGATAATTGGGAGTTAGTAGCAGTCGTTTTCATACTTGCTATTGTGGCGTACACTTTAGGCTTTGATGGGTTTGCAGAATGACTATGCTCACCAAATGTTTTGCAAATTACTATTTTAGCGTCACTTTCTAAAATTGTATGCACTCTTGCCTTGCAGTTTTTTATTTCACACTTCCAATACGATTTTATAAAACTTTGACAGTATCTGTTATTGCATGTGCAGTATCACTTTAAACCATCAAAAATGGTTTTTAAAAACCTAACGGTTCAAAACCTTTGAAGTACAAGAAATCACTTATTTAAGAGAATGAATAAATGAAAATTTCCAAGTCATCCAAACCCGACGTATTAGAGAGTTCAGAAAATTTGGTAGGCTTATATTTATATATCTATACAAATTATATATTTTGCGGCGAAAATTCTTTGCGGCGGAAATTCCTTGCGGCGAAAATTCCTACGGCGAAAAGTCCTGCGGCGAAAAGTCCGGCGGCCAAAAGTCCTGCGGCGAAAATACCTAGATTGGTAAAGATAACATCAGAAAAATATTAAATGATAAACTACAAAGTATCGATATCGTCAGACAGGAACTAATCGAGAAGCATACAGAAAAAGATGACGCTATAGAAGCGATAAAGGCTAACTCAAAGTACTTCTATAATTTCGCAAAAAGAAAGTCGAAAAACCAAGCGACTATCGGACCTTTAAGAAATGAGAACAGTGATTTATCTGATGATCTAACAGAAGTATCTGAAATATTAAAAGCTCAGTACGAATCATCTTTTAATATCCCAAAAACTGACAAACTGATATGCGATAGAAACGCGTTCTTTGAAGAAGAACCACACGGGGAAAGTATAACGGATTTCGACTTTACGACGGATGATATTACACAAGCTATAGGGAAACTAAAAACACACTCAGCAGCAGAACCGGATAAATGGAATGCCACACTGATCAAAAACTGCAAGAATGCAATCGCTCAGCCCCTATACTGGATATGGAGACGATCACTAGACATGGGAGAAATACCGGGCATCCTGAAGAGCGCGAACATAGTCCCAATATATAAAGGAGGAGATCGATCCGAGGCCAAAAACTATAGACCTGTATCACTTACATCCCATCTCACTAAAATATTTGAAAGAATAGTTAGACAGAAAATCTATGACTTTTTGGAAACTCAGAAAAAATTCAATGATAACCAACATGGGTTTCGGTCAGGCAGATCATGCCTATCACAACTAATGGAACACTACAACAACATTATTGATTCACTTGAAAGTAATGAAAACTATGATGTACTATACACAGACTTTGCTAAAGCGTTCGACAAGTGTGACCACGGAATCATAATACATAAACAGAAATATATGGGAATAACAGGAAAAGTAGGGAAATGGATATATAATTTCCTTAGTGAGCGGCGGTAAGTCGTTATAGTACAAGAATTATCTTCATCAGAATCAGAGGTCCTCAGCTCCGTACCACAAGGAACAGTATTAGCTCCACTACTCTTCATAATCATGCTAACTGACATAGATGAGGACGTTACCAGAGACAGCACAGTAACATCCTTTGCAGATGACACAAAGATCAGTAGAAAAATAAGAAACCCAGAAGACATAGGATCTCTACAAACCGACATAAACAGAATCTACAAGTGGACGGAAGACAACAATATGAAGCTTAACACCGAGAAATTTCAGTTATTACGGTACGGAAAAAGAGAAGACCTAAAATCCATGGAATATTATACCTCAAGTGGAGAGGAAATTCAGAGAAATTCCAGAGCAAAAGATTTAGGGGTTGTAATGACAGATGATGCGAAATTTGAAACACAAAATAAGATAGCAGTAAACAGAGCAAAGAGAATAACGGGTCGGATATTGAGAACCTTTAAACTAAGGGATAGGAATGTAATGATTCCTCTACTGAAAACTCTGATAATACCCAAATTGGAATACTGCTCGGTCCTAACATCCCCATATAAAAAAGAAGACATTAGACAGCTGGAGGGGATCTAAAGAAGCTTCACAGCCAAGATCAATGGGTGCAAAGAACTAAATTACTGGGAATGGTTACGAGAACTAGACCTATATTCACTGGAAAGGAGAAGAGAGAGAGTAACACCATTATTTACACTTGGAAAATAATGGAGAAACTAGTCCCTAATCTTACTCTGAATCCTATAACTCTCCAGACAACGGTGGAAAGTAGAAGCGGTAGACTGTGTCGTATTCCCAAATTGAAGGCGAGACAGGGAACATCCTTAACCCTGAAAGAAAATAGTTTTGTAGTGAGAGGACCAAAACTGTTTAATCAGTTGCCCAAAGACCTAAGAAACACGAAGGGAGTTGCAGTGGAAATCTTCAAAAGAAGACTGGACGCCTGGCTCAGAACAATCCCCGATGAGCCGGGCGTACCTGGCTAAATGAGATGGAGAGCGCAAGAATCCAACTCACTACTTCACCAGGCCAACTCGAGAAGAGGGGCGACAAGCTTGACCTTCGCGAAATGAGAAATCATCGCGCGAAACCTTTGTAAGGTTGTAAGGTAAGGTGTGTATATATATATATGTGTGTATATATATATGTGTATATATATATATATATATGTGTGTGTGTGTGTGTGTGTGTGTATATATATATATACCAGGACAAGTGGGGCAAAAGAGAAGACCAGGAGCAAGTAAAAATGTTGATGACTCTCACAAATGAGTTTATGTTGACACAGGACACAACAGAAAATACCAGAAAAAATAACTGCCTAGATCTGGTATTCAAGAATAACTCAACTTGATTTCTGATATAAAAATATCAACAAATATGACGACAACATTAAAAGACAATACACATATTGAGGAAAGCAAATTTGGGGCCTTTAACTTAAACTCCAAGACTATAAATTGGGAAGCAATCAGATCGCACATAACCCAAAGAGAGTAGAGAACAGTTTTAGAGAATAAAACAACTGAAGAAATGCTAACAACCTTGGAAGAAAACACGCTGAGAATTTTAGAAAAATGTCCTCCAAAATCACAGCCAAAAGAAAAGAGGAGCTGGCTAGAGAGGCAAAAGAGAAGAATATTCCGCAAAAGAAAGAGAGTGGATGCGAAGTTAGCCAACTGCGAAGATAATGACAGGAAAGTAATGCAAGAAAAACTGGAGAGTATCGATAGGGAAATACAAACACTGATTAAGGACCACACAGAGAGGGAAGAAGAAAAGGCGGTAGAAGCAATAAAGGAAAATCCAAAATACTTCTAGTGCTATGCGAAAAAGAAAACAAAAACGCGCGCCGCTATTGGGCCCTTAAGGAAGAAAAACAATGGACTAACCGACGTTCTAAAAGAAATATCTGAAACATTGAGAGCCCAGTATGAATCAGTTTTCAGTAACCCAAAAAGTGACAAAGCGATACCTGACATTGATGCATTCTTTGAAGAGAAATTACAAGAGTCTATACCAGACTTTGATTTTACCCCAGAAGATGTAGCAAGAGCTATAGAACAAATGAAACCACATTCAGCTGCAAGTGCGGACAATTGGAGCGCATTATTTATTAAAAACTGTAAAAATGAAATAGCTACACCTTTATACTGGATGTAGAGAAGATCCCTAGACACTGGGGAAATACCAAGCATTTTGAAAAAAAGCAAACATTGTCCCTATATATAAAGGAGGGGATAGATCTCAACCAAAGAACTATAGACCAGTGTCCTTGACGTCCCACCTCACCAAAATATTTGAAAGAATAGTTAGAGAGAAAATCTACGATTTCTTTCAGACACTGGAAAGATTCAACGAAAGTCAGTACGGATTCCAATCAGGTAGATCATGCCTATCACAACTAATAGAACACTACAACAGTATCGTAGATGCACATGAAGGCAATGACAACTTCGATGTCATATACACAGATTTTGCTAAAGCTTTCGACAAATGTGATCATGGTATAATAGCACATAAAATGAAATATTTGGAAATAACAGGCAAAGTGGGAAAATGGATCTATAACTTCCTCAGAGAACGTCAACAGGTCGTCAAAATTCAAGGTATATCATCATCAAAATCGGAAGTACGCAGCTCAGTACCACAAGGTACAGTACTGGCCCCATTCTTGTTCATTATCATGCTAACAGACATAGACAGTGGAATAAACAGCAACATTATCGTAACACCCTTTGCAGACGATACAAAGATCAGCAGAAAAATCAGCGATGCAAATGAAATGAAGGACTTGCAGCGGGACACGAACAAAATATAGAAATGGTCAGAAGACAACAACATGACATTTAACACCGAGAAATTTCAGCTGTTGAGAAATGGTAGAAATGAGGGACTTAAACAGACTGCATATTATGCTCCAGATAGACAGGAAATTCAGAGAAGCACGAAAACGATCGATTTGGGGGTTCTAATAACCGATGATGCGAAATTCGAAACACAAAATCAGATAGCGATAAATAAAGCAAAAAGAGTCGCGGGATAGGTACTAAGAACGTTCAAAAGAAGGAACAGGACAGTAATGATTCCCTTGCTAAAAACACTGATTATACTAAAACTTGAATACTGTTCCGTTATGACATCCCCATATAAAAAGAAAGAAACTAATAGACTAGAAGAAACTCAGAGACATTTCACAGCAAAGATTGATGGCTGCAAAGAGCTCAACTACTGGGAAAGACTCGTAAACTAAATCTGAACTCCCTGGAAAGAAGAAAAGAGAGGTACAGCATAATCTACATATGGAAAATAATCGAAAAACTGGTACCAAACCTCAAACTAAACCCAATTACCATTCAAACAACACTGGAAAATAGGAAAGGCAGGATGTGTAGTGTTTCCAATTTAAAGGCCCGACAAGGAACCTCTTCAACACTGAAGGAAAATTGATTGGTTGTCAGGGGGCCAAGACTTTTTAACCAGCTTCCAAACGACTTCAGAAACGTTACAGGGGTCAAAGTTGAAGTCTTGAAGAGAAGACTAGATGCCTGGCTCAGGACGGTACCAGATGAGCCACGTGTACCTGGTTATGTACGGTGAAGAGCGCAAGAAAGCAACTCGTTCCTCCACCAAGCTAGACCTAGAGGCGGAGCCACCAGCTTGATGTTCGTGTGAAGAGAGACCAACACACGGAACATCACCGGTTATATGTATATATATATATATATACATATATGTATGTATATATATATATATACATGTGTATATATATATATATATATATCGGGTGGCCCAAAAATACGCTTTGAGATTTGAACATCAATAACTTCAAAAATATGCAGTTCACACTTCCAAAATTTACATAACTTTTACCTCAATCTATTGGTAAACCATCATAAAAATTTCTGACCTCTACATAATATACTTTTCCATATATATATTTTAAAATATATATATAATATATCTATATATATATATATATATATATATATATATATATATATATATATATATATATATATATATATGTGTGTACGGAAGTGATTTTTTTTTTACCGTTCTCTAGAGCAGAATCGGCTGTGCTGCTCTTCGAAGCTGTAGACAATGGCACGTTATTTACATCGCAAGAGAATGATTACGGTTTGCAAATCCCCGTCAACGGATGCATCGGCTGGTGCACATTGCTCTACGCACGAATTGTAAGTGGAAAATTATATGTTCGTATTTCAACTCAGCGTTTTGTGTCAAAGCGCTCTGCTTTTCTCTATGTTTAAAACTATAATTTGTAAAGAACCTTAAATGTACCCTTAAAATATTGTAGAAATGAATAGAATTCACGACTTAATTTATATCATAATTCAATAGTATGGAAACTTTCTTTAAAAAATTTGTGCATTTCGAATATCTTTAGACGAAGTATTGAAGTCGTTTCTAAAAATAAAGTCTGAAAAGACTTGATCTCTTTCAATAATTTTTTAACGAATTTCTAATTTTTGGCCATGAACAGCTTTATTTTATTGTTTTGTACAAAATAATGTGAAATAAAGTATAAAATCTTCTACAAATTTTACTGAAAACGCAATCTTAATAAAGTATAGTTTTCCATTTAAGAAAAACTGACTTGAAAATTTCTACTCTTCAGAAAGTTGCTTTTCTTTATGTTTGAAACCGAATATTCTACATAACCATAACTGTACCCTTAAAATATTTTAGAAATGAATAGAATTTACGATTTAATTTGTATCATAATTCAATAGTATGGAAACTTTCTTTGCGGTGTACAATTTTAAACAAGTGATTTAATCGAATAGAGGGGTTACTTGTGCGTAAACTTAATTTGAAGTGTAATATTCACCTTTTTCTCTTAAAGTAGTGGGGCAGAGATGGAGCGTTTTCCCGAGGTGTTCCGGGACGGTATGGAGGAAATCCAGCTTAGCGCCAATGCTGTGGGAGAGGGTGATGAACCAGAATCTTTACAAAACACTCGACACTGCTGTAGAGAGGCACAAGAGGAATGCGATTTAATTGAAGAAATAATGTAAATTTATCAGTATTAGCCGAATAGGGAAAGAATGAGCAACAGTTATATTATTCTGTTTATTATTATTAATACATGGTGGATGAAGTGCGTGAGATTTTTAATACTTATAAACTATTACAGATTTAACAGCCATTACATTTTAAATAGTTACAGAACAAGAATTACATGATCCCCGTCCTTAATTACTTAGGCTGACCATACATACCGTTTTGAACGGGACAGTACCGTTTTGTTTATATATCCTGGCCGTCCCGTCGTTTTAATAAAAATTTAAATTTTGTCCCGTTTTTAATAAAAACTATAAATATACTTTAATATTGGTCAATCATAAATTATTATTCATAACCTATAAGACTTTTGTAATATTTCTCAAGGAAATATGGTCAGCCTATAATTACTACACAAATTATTATTAGGCGATACATTTTATAAATAACATATTACTAAAAACTGTACTATGCACGGAACATATTTGGTACAAACTGAAATAATAAATTGTAGAAGATATTTGTCGTTACAAATATACAGTATATATACATAAAACTTCACAACACCCTCGTTTGTCGCTGCATTCCGCAGAAAAAAATAAATAAATAAATAAATAAATATATATATATATATATATTTATTTATTTATTTATTTATTTATAAATATAACCAATTTAAGTTAATTACAGATTTAACAGTCATTACATTTTAAATTAGCTGCAGAACATGAACCCCCGTCCTTAAACATTGCACAAATTAGTATTAGAGGATCCATTTTATAAATTTATGCGATATAATACTAAAAGCTATACTGCGCACGGTGCATACTTGGTACAATTTAAAATAATTAATTGCTGAGGTTATTTGTCGTTACAATTACATATACACATAAAACTTTACACAACACATCGAGTGACTACAAACGAGAATCGGCTTTTTATCTGCCTACACACATATTTATCATTGACCTCAGGGTTACACGAGTCGAATAATTGCAGAAATTTTGTAAATCTCCCTCCAAGAGTAATATGCATGAGAAAGTACAAACTGTACTGGCCACAGTCATTGCTGTAGTAACTCTGGAATCGGTAACGATTCCACACTATTTGTGGAATTTGCAACTATTGGAGAAACTTTACAATAATAGCATCATTCCATAGTGAATTCAAGTAGTACATACGCTCTCTATTTTAAAATAGATGGCTATCCAATGGATCCCTTCACCATTGCTAACACACGTATTCGTGATAAGCGCGCCGCAGTCTCTCGTGATTGGATGTTTCAACGTTTCATTCTTCGCAAACACCCTAATAAGTTTCGGGCGTGTGAATCGGTCACTCTTCATCACTCTCTAGAGTGTAACAGTGTCCATTTTCAAAAGTCTGTGACTACGGCCCTAAACCTGTCAACTTCGATTAGAGCTTGCGACTCGAGGTAAACTATTAAACTAATATGGGCGACTAGCGGCTTGTCGAACCCTAACCTGACTGAGGTGTTTCCGCTCTGCTGTGGGTTTATCTGTGTATTTATACCCCCCACATAAATCGGGGGAAAAGTGAAAAGGGCAAAGGTTGACCCTCTCGCCGAATGCATTCTGCTTTCCGCCGATTCCTAATCCGTCGCAAGTACCGACATGATGCGCAATATTGCTATACACTCTCGAGAAAAGTGAATACTCGTCATCTGCAGAATAATTCGTTTCCACTGTCCCACCTAAAGCTACCCCGTTGACATACAGAGTTACATTTTTAAGATCGAATTTTTCGAATTTAAATGCGGGTTTTTTTAATTTTCCATTCACAGAAGCGTGTTCCTGCATTCCAATTAATATCCTTTCAAGCACAGCCCTGAGAGCAACATTTTCTATCTGCTTCGATGTTAAACGTGAAGGTACTGTGAACATCTTAAGCTGAACTCTATTAATTGGATATTTCACTGGGGCATGTAGTAAATTTTTTTCACAGAGATATGTCTCCATGATATGAATCACCACGCTTCGCACTCTCTTCTTCTTCAGCCCCCAGATTTAAACAAATCTTAGGGCTCGTACGAGTGAGCTTTAATTTCATATCGACCCCCATTCACAAGCAACTTCTGGAACGTGAAATCTGTGTGTGAAGACGTCCGAAGCATTCATATATCTTCATTTTTGGAATTTTTAAACTTGTTCCTTATACTACTTTCAGCTTTAACCTGATAATAATCTTCTGCAGTTAAAAAGGTATCCTTCGCCTCCTTCGAAAAGTTGAGGACATTTTCCACATAGGATCGTAGGTGGTAATAGCCAGACCCTGCCGAGATGTTGACTGATTTAAATACACGTCACACTGACTGAATATACAGGGTGGGCCGTAAGTTTCCATACATAGGAAAAATAAAAAAAATTTTATGGACAACCATTTTTATTTATATAATATGCTCTACATGGTTGCCATTGTTTTGAAAACACATTTCAATACGTGTTCCCAGATCCCCAGATCTCACCCTCCTTGATTTCTATCTTTGGGGGCACTTGAAGGCCATGGTGTATCAGGAAAAGATACGAGACATAAATCATCTAAAGGAACGTATCACCAACGCCATTACAAGCATAACGTCAACTGTGCTAATGCGTGTTCATCAACAGTGGGGAACACGTATTGAAATGTGTTTTCAAAACAATGGCAACCATGTAGAGCATATTATATAAATAAAAATGGTTGTCCATAAAAAAATGTTTATTTTTCCTATGTATGGAAACTTACGGCCCACCCTGTAGAGTGTAGAAAGTTTGTTTTTGTTTCTGAGTAGCCGTTTTTCACGCAGCCGTTTTCACAATCAATTCCATCTGAATGTGCTATTCGTAGTTTAGCATACATATGCACACAGCTTGGGTCAAAAAAGTAAGGGCCTGAGCTCGGGATCGCGAATTCTATAGGAGCACTCGGCGAGCTAATAGTGTTTAGCGGATTAACTGTGATGAATTCGCTGTGCTTTATAGATATTTACGTCGGGGACATGTCAAAAAGGGCCAGCTCCGGTTCACAACATTGTGAATTACATCAATGGATGAGACGTGCCATGATGTTCCAGAAATAGTGACACCTATCTTGACAAGTAGCAATCAGCCTATGAACCACGAGCGCAATGTCCTTACCTTATATCAGTTAAAAAAGTGATCAACCATAGTTTTCACGCGCTTAGAACATTTTTTATGGCCTTTTACGTTTAACACCACGAGTTGGTAACCCCTTCTTCTTCTTCTTCTTCTTCTTCCCCCGTAAAGTGCGCTTCCTCTTCTGGTTTTTATTTCCCCCACCACGAATTTTTCTCTTTGCATCTTTGATGATTTCGTCCCATGTACGTTCTAAATGTTTTTAGAGGTTCTTTTGGCTTAGGCAAATGTCTTCTACCGTGTTAAGACCTGATTGTAACGCTTTTCTGCCGAGATATCTGGCACCGCTTTTCAGCAAGGGGACGTCCGTACGCAGTATAGTTGAGAAAATGGACCCAATCCCGCTTCCATGCTGATATCTCGCCCCTCGGTAGACTGAGAACGGCCTTTGGGTCATTCCATCGCAGTACGACAGAAGTGGAGCTTCACTGTTAAGCTCCCGTCACCGAAGAAAACTTTTCCCCTCAATCGTTCTTATATACAGGGTGTTTCATAACATGTGGGATGCACTTTCAGGATAGATTCAGGACTTGAAAATAATGAAGAAAGTTCATATAAACATATGCTCGAAATCGCTTTGTTTCCGAGTTACAGCCCGTTTTGTTTTCCAGCAATTTTTTCCGCAAACTGTTTACAAACACTGCATGCCGACAATGTTTGTGAGTGTGTACGAGACTTATTTCATATATGGCCTTGCCGATTGTAATGTTTCGTACACTCTATGACATGTTTCAATATCGTTGAGTGTAGAACCATCAGTCAGTCAGAGGTGCATCGCGGTGTTTCACTGTTCGTATTCGTAACTTCTACCGTGAATAAGTGCAGTCCAGTGAAAAAAACTTAAACGTTTTTTTGCTATTCAGTGATAGTGTGCATTTGAAATGAGAATGGAGGCTTATTCAAACAGAGAAATGGCAGACATGAATCTCATGTATGGACATGCTAAATGTAATGCGGCTGCAGCAAGACGTCTGTATGCGGAAAGATTTTCGAATCGCCGTCTGCCAGATAAGAAGACCTTTCAAAGAATAGACGAGGGTCTTGGTGATACAGGATCATTCAACAAGTGAGTTTCAGATGGTGGTAGACCAATCAGCGCCAGAACTGTTGAGTTGGAGGAGCGGGTCCTGAATCGCGTGGAGGAACATCCTGGTGTCAGCACCCGAAGGATAGCAGCAGCAGAGGGTGTAAGATACACAACTGTGTGGAGAATTTTTACGAGAACAACAGCTTTACCCATATTACATTCAGAGAGTACAAGGCCTTACTGAAGCTGATTTCCCACCACGAGAGGCTTTTTGTATTTGGTTCCTTCAACAGTATGCTCGCGATCCTCTTTTTCTATCCTCCGTGTTGTTTTCTGATGAGGCTGCCTTCACAAGAAATGACGTGATCAATTTTCACAACACTCATCACTGGGCCGAATAGAATCCGCATGCCATCATCCAGTCAAGGCACCAACAATAATTTAGTATCAACGTATGGGCAGGACTTATTGCCGACAACTTAATCGGTCCTTTTTTTTTGCCTGGAAGGTTAACAGAAGAATCCTATTCCAATTTTTTAAGGAATGATTTAAGCGATTTACTAGATGAAGTTCCTCTTGGTGTCGGACATCGTATGTTGTTCATGAATGACGGCGCTCCGCCTCATTTTAGTCGAGTAGCCAGACACTATTTGGATGACTATTTCTCTGATAAATGGATAGACCGTGGAGGACCCATTGCGTAGCCTGCTCGCTCCCCGGACCTGAATCCACTCGATTTTTACCTGTTAGATCATCTAAAATCCATCGTTTACGTGACACCCATTGACAACGTTGAAATGCCTCGCCAACGTGTAGAACAAGGATGCCAGAAAATTCGAGCAATACGTGGAATCCTTGAACGCGTCAGGCAATCTATGACGAGGCGTGTTCAGGCGTGTATTCAAGCGCAAGACGGTCATTTTGAGCACTTCCTTTAAAGATAAGGCGGATACTTGTTGGAACACATAACGGGCTGTAACTCGGAACAGAAACAAAGCGATTTCGGGCATATATTTATAGATAACTTTTTCATTGTTTTCAGGCCCTGAATCCATCCTGAAAGTGCGTCCCACATATTATGAAACACCCTGTATATTGAGATATTGGTTAGTAGGTTAAATGCGACTTTGACATAATGAGGCTTATCGTATGCAATTTTCAAGCTCTTTCCTCTATGATTAGGAATGTGGGCGATCAGCAGCCGCGCCTGGGTATCCTCAACAAACTGATGTTCCACGATATTGCTGTAAATATGGCACATGTCCGGGGGAGGGTCTCCGTCGTTCAATTTCTCCATGTTAACTGATACAATAAGCTGCACAAGTCATGTTGACTCGTGAAAAGTATCTCTTTGGAAGGCTAGGCCATATCTGCCCTCGGTTATAATTTTGAATAGTGCTCTGTCTTTAATATTTCTCTTAGCCTCCGATTTTAGAGTCAAAGTATGTCCCGGGGTATCTTTGTTTACGATTTCGTATCCTAAATCAGACGTAAGATTTGAACTTTTCAAACTACCATTTAAGTCTCTCACAGTATCCTCGGCTGTGTCATAATGACCCGGTCCTAGTGTTACTTCTGTAGTGTAGTACTGTTCCTCCCCACTCCGTGCGGAACGCATGGTATCGTCCCGAGTTACTCCGGCATTTTCACATGCATTTTCACCATAAAAATGGGTTCGTTCTTGTCAGTACTTAAAATCTTGGTAGCCAATTGAAATTCGCATATTCCAACCTCATATGATTCACGACCCAATTCAATGGGCCCATGCAGTTCTGTTATAAATTTGGCCAGGGTATTGTTACGATGTACAGAGAGAGAAGATGAGGACGGGAGTGTGACGTAGAAGTGGTTAGGCGTCATGTTGCATGCTATTTAAGATTCACTGTTGCATCAGCTTTTATATAGGTGTTGAAGCTTTCTGGGTACCCTAGCCATTTTACCAGGTACATTTTTCTCTCTTCTGAACCTATGCTTCCTAATTTTTTTTCAATTTTAAATACTTTTTCCGTAAATTAAATATCAATGTCTGTGCAGTTTCTCAGCATAAAAGCCTCTTGCAATTTCTTCCCCATTCCAATCTTCATCGTAATACAGCATCACCTCGTCTTTAGGTCTCATAGCCCTAACTTTAAAAATCTCACGTGTCCAACCTTGCTCAAATCCCTTCACGAATTTATTCCCCGAACGCGACAGTCTTACATAATCATTGATTTTGAAACGCACAGAGCGTGGTGGCGCTCTACGAATGTCTTTTCTCACATCACGCTCTGTATGCGTACCTCTTTTTAAAATTTAGCTGGTGTTGTACCAATCACTCGGTGGTGTGAACGGTTGTATGATGAAGCCAGTGACTCCAGAATGTCTACATATCTGTTTGAGTATTTATATGTGAAAAAGGATGCATGCGTTCCTTTATGGTGCGCTGAACTCTTTCGGCTAAAGATGTCTTATGTATAGAATTGCCAGTGTAGTAACTGATATTAAACTCTGCCAACATGTACTGAAAAGCTCGGCCTATAAATTCTTTCCTCGTGTCCGTACGAAAATAGCCAGGGATCCTGTTTTCATTCAACATCAACGCTTTGGCGGCTTTAACAACTATTTCAGGCGATTTATTTTTCAGCGGAATTAGCCACAAATATCTAGAGAATACATCTATAATAACAGAATGTAACGGTAGCCTCCATTATACACTGAATATATCTGCATGTCTGTTAAATCCGCCTGCCAAAGAGAATCAACAAAAGCTGCTGATGTCTTGCAATTTTAAACCTTTTTCTCACCGGCTTATGAAGTGTAAAAGCATTCTGTCCCCGCAAAAACCTCTCAACATCTTTTTTCCTTATTCCCTCATTATAAATGCCTCTGTACAGTCTATTAACACCCCTGTAGGAAGCTGGATTAGAAATGTCATAATAGCTTTTTCTTAATATGTTAGCCATTTGTGTATTTTAGAGGCGCGTGGCTAGGGTTGTGCTTTGCTGCTTGGTCTCTTCTTTCCTCTTCAGAGATGTACCGCTGGGGTTGAAGGAAGGCGTGTTCAACTGTGGTACATGCGATGCTTGTCCCAAGCTTTTTAACCTGTTCAGATTATTTATCAATGTTTTTGGGATGCTTAAATGCTGTAGTCTATCTTTAATATGCTCCCAACCCGCTGGTGAAGGCCTATCCCACTTTCTCACCAAATCACGTACGATATGATGTTCGAACCCTGTACCTTTGACCCCCCAACAACCACCTCACCTGTATCGGACCATTGTACAGAGTGTTTATAAAGTCCCTATCTATTTCAGTGAAAACGTAGCAAAAAGGGTAAAATTCAATCACAATATAATAGAAGGCATACATTTAGTAAATATTTAAGCATGTGATTCTATATGAACACCATCAATATCTCTCCAGAGTTCGAATCTGTCAGCAGCATTGCGGAAAACATTTTGGAGCATGACAGGGGTTATTTTTGTAACTGCTGTTACGATACGAGCACGTAAATCTTGCAGATCTGTACCCTCGTTTGATAGACGTTTGATAAATAGTCGAGCTTCACAATTATTCATGTCATTGTAAATTGAAAAGAATGTATTTATTTTATTATTAATAAAGGTTATTCAATTCAATTCAATTCAAATTTGATAAAGTCTCATGCAAATAAATCCAAGGGCGTTAGATCAGGATATCGAGACGCCCAGGGCCTGTTGCCTCCACGTCCGATCCACCGATTTGGAAATCGTTCATTTAGGTACTCCAGAACAATGTTTGTGTAATGACAAGGTGTCCCATCTTGTTGAAAGACGACGATGTTTAAAATGCCATCTGAATGAAGCTGGGGCTCTAGGAATTGCTGAAGTATATCCAGATAAATAAGCCCTGTAACTGTAGCTTCAGCAAAGAAAAAGGGCCCATAAATCTTAGATTTGGTCATAACCAACCAGACAGTAACTTTAGGAGAATCTCGTTCCCTTTGATAGAAATCAACTGGCTTTTCATTAGCCCATATGCGGCAGTTATGGTGATTAACCTTTCCACACGTGTGGAAAGTTGCTTCATCACCGAAGAGAAATTGGTCCATTAAATTTTCATTCTGAATGTGTTCAACAAGATCGGCACACATTGCACTTCTTTTAAATTTATTAAGCAAATCACGAATTGTCTTGTCTGTAGGACCTGGCTTGTGAAATGTTCTTTCAAACCTCTCTCTAATTTCTTTGCATTTCTTTAATTTAATCCGAAGTGTCAACACCATCATCCGTTCTTGTACATTCATTTTCATAGGGTTCTGCAACAAAAATAAATAAAAACCATGAATTCAACGAAATAGATAGGGACCTTATAGACACCCTGTATAATGGGATCCTCACTCAATAGATTATAAAGACTTAATCCTTTATTCCTCAATGTATGTGGGAGACTATTTTTTAATAGATGCTCGAGATGTTGCGGACTCGCACCGTTGTTCTGAGTAGAATGACAGCAAAATGGGAGAGTGCAATGCAATGCTGCATTGTTGCAAATGTTGATCAATGTTGCAATGGGGATGTTGCAAGGTGCTATGCAACAAGGGGGAGGGGTTATCTCCCAAGCTGCAATGAAGGGGGAGGGAGCTTTGGGGGGAGAAGGGAGGATGACCTCCCCTCAAAGGGGTAACCTTAACCTAAGAGAGGGAGAGAAAGGAGAAGGAGGAGGGTCTTTGGGGGAGAAGGTAGGATGTCCTCACTACCAAAGGGAAACCTAACCTAAGCCTTAACCTAAGAAGGAGAGAGGGGCGTTCGCCTGGCTCCAGCCAGACGCATAATGAGCGTCCAGGGGCCCAGCATCTGTTATATAGAGGGTCTGGAGTTGCCAGATACCATTTATTTATATATGGAGGGGTTACCAGAGAGCATTATATATTTATTTATTTACATAGGGAGGGTTACCAGATACCACCATTTTAATTATGTATTTATAGATGAGTTTCCAGAGACTCCTGTGTAATTTAATTATATGCAGGGTTACCAGGCTGCACCATTTATATTATTTATTTATTTATTAAAGGCAAGAGCGACGTTCTCCTTAATTTTCTCAAACTAATTAAAACGTTATTTATTTAATTAACAATAAAAGAAAAATGCCTGCAAAATAGCAGTACACACTTTTTATACATAAAAGAAAAACAATTATTCTAACAAACTTCTCCGAAAGTATCTATTTACTTTTGTCATTCCTCTGTGTCAATATAGTTAACAAAGCGAAAGCTTTACACTGCCTACAACAAACAGAAAAACTTCCTCCATAATTGCTCGAATTATTATAATACATTTCGACACAAAACGAATCCCAATATTTAAAAGAAATTTCTCTTGACAATTAATCCGGAAAATAACAGTACACTTTATATATACAACCAAAAGAATTAAATGAGAAGTCTATTATTTTTTTATAAATAAATTTCATCAAAATCAAAGTAATTGATAAAAGAATTAAGTGAGAAGTCTATATATACTTATATAAAGAAATTTCAGCGAAATCCGTGTACTCTTTTGCAACACGAATAAAATAAAAATTTTAGTGACATATTCCGTACCATGTTTCAGATTCTTTGTTATACTGTAGGTCTAAGGTGGAGTGAAAAACATGGCATACATTCAAACATACCCTCCCCGTGTGCCTATTGTGTATACTGTAGGTCTAAGGTGGAGTGAAAACATAGATTACATTCAAACATATGCTCCCCGTGTGCCTATTGTGTATACTGTAGGTCTAAGGTGAAGTGAAAAACAAAGATTACATTCAAAGACACACGCCCCTTGTTGCATGACTGTCTTATTCATGATGTGGTGAACTTGTACATTCAAAAGAAAACTCTTACAATCATACTGAGTAATTATTTAAAAACTAAAAATTTTAATTCATACATTTTAAATCTCTAAACTTGTCCGCGATCGTTTCTTTGGGAACATTTTTTTTATTCAAAGAAAGGCAAAAGACTAAAGGTATAACACTCGAAACAGGTGAATCGTCGACC
Organism: Bathynomus jamesi; assembly: GCA_023014485.1. Classification (NCBI taxonomy): domain Eukaryota; kingdom Metazoa; phylum Arthropoda; class Malacostraca; order Isopoda; family Cirolanidae; genus Bathynomus; species Bathynomus jamesi. The sequence continues at coordinate 169,528 of JAJOZX010004460.1, read as the reverse complement.
AAAAAGGTTAACCGCAAAGGTCCTCTGACCGACATCTCGTCTTAAAACCGGTTTCCGTCTCCGTCCACACTATATATTGTTTTTGATTATTGTTATTACTAATGAAGTTAAAAACTGAACGTAAATATATACATAAGCATCACGTGATTGTTTTCCATGAACAAATTATTTATAGGCTAAATTAGCCTTTGATTATGTAATGAATTTCCTTATATTCCCATATGCAAAAATATATATATATATATATATATATATATATATATATATATCAGGTTGTAACATAAATTCTAATTGATTAGAAACCGGACGATAGATAATAGAATAACCTCAAGATAATGTGAAATAGTTTTAGAAATGTTGCAAAATACACGCGGCGACAGGTTCGCACAGGTTTTATCACGATACAAAATGACCAAGGCTAGTGTAGGATTAGGCTAATGAATATTTTCTCTGGTGTTTTCCATACAGTTACAACGCCACCCCTACGATATTAGAGTAATTGAAAAAACATGGAGCCCACGAAAGAGCATATTCGACATGTGATGCTGTATGAATTCCATAAAGGATCTAACGCTAGTGAATCCGCAATAAACATTCAAAGAGTTTATGGAAATGATGTTGTGAGCGAATGGATGTGTAGGAGATGGTTTGAAAAGTTCAGAAATGGAGACTTCAGTCTGAAAGATTATCAACGAACAGGACGACCAAATGAGTTAGATGAAGAGTTGCTGAAAGCAACAGTGGAGGAAAACCCAACGGTATCTGTAAGAGAACTTGGCCTGCAACTCGGCGTTAGCCATATGACCATTCATCGTCATTTGAAGCTGTTAGGAAAAGTAGTGAAGGTTGGAAAATGGGTTCCGCATGACTTGTCACAAGCGAATCTTCATCATCGAATCAATATTTGCACATCACTGCATTCTCGACAACTGCAGGCACCGTTTTTTAATCGGATCGTCACTGGGGATGAAAAATGTGTTCTCAATAACAATAGTAAGCGTCGACATCAGTGGCTTAGCCGTGAAACAAAGCCTGAACCTCAGCCAAGGAATGGACCCCATCCAAAGAAAATTTTGCTATGCGTTTGGTGGGATATGCAAGGAATTACTCATTTTGAGCTTCTGCCAGATAACCAAATAATCACAGCTGAAGTCTACTGCCAACAACTCCAACGACTGAAGATGGCATCACAAGAAAAACGTCCTGCATTAATTAATCGCAGAGGTGTTCTATTCCACCAGGATAACGCGCACCCTCACACGGCTCGAATCACCACTGCCCAATTGTAGGTTTTTGGTTGGGAAAAAATGCCTCATCCACCTTATTCTGCGGACATCGCACCTCCAGACTACCATTTATTCAGAAGTCTGCAACACCACCTAGACGGACAAACGTTGCAATTCAGGGAAGCTATCGAAAACGAAGTGATCACTTTTTCTAACTCGAAACCAAGGGATTTCTTCGAACGTGGCATAAAAAACTTTTCTACAGGTGGGAGGGGGTTATAGAAAAAGAGGGGAATTATATTGATGATTAATTTATCATTATGTCATTTAAGTTTTGGTGTGAATAAACTAAAAATTCGAGCAAATTTGTCCTTATAAGTCATTTAATTTTTGTTCTGAAGAACTAAAAAATCGAGCAGAATATGTTACAACCTTATATATATATATATATATATATATATATATATATATATATATATATATATATATATAATAATACAGGGTGTTTCAGGAGGAGAGGTCAATACTTCGGGAGGTGATAGTATTGGTCATTGTGAGAAAAAAAGTTCATATGAACATGTGTCTAATTCTGAATGGTTACGGAGATAGAGCTGTTTGAATCTACAAATACAAAAGCATTGTTAACGGTAATGAAGAAAGAGAAACCAATTACTGTTTCTAACATTTAAAGTTTAAATATTGGCATTTTGAATGGTATCAGATACAGAAATGACAAATTTGTTACAGTTTACAATACGTTTTCGAAAATCCCTCCGTCAACCTCAATGCACTTTGCAACTCGTGTGCGAAAATCGCGTGTTGTTCGTCTGAGTTGATCTTGACGTTCCTTTATGCGGGCAGCAGCATTCAAAATGCGCGCGAGCAATTCGTCTCGTGTATCCACCCTTCTTTTCTAAACATGACTTTTCATCCGCCCCCACAAACAATAATCTAACGGAGAGAGGTCTGGAAACCTTGGTGGCCATTGAATGGGACCACCGCGGGGGGAGGAAGAGCTGCGCGCGCATCAGAATCAAACAGCTCTATCTCCGTAACCATTCAGAATTAGACAAATGTTCATATGAACTTTTTTTCTCACAATGACCGATACTATCACCTCCAGAAGTATTGACCTTTCCTCCTGAAACACAGGGTGTTTATATATATATATATATATATATATTATATATATATATATATATATATATATATAATATATATACGAACAAAACATCATACTATACAACGAGTGCGCACAATCGGAAAACGGCTTTTTATCTGTCTGCATACCATTTTGTCGTTTCGTTGAGTATCGCACGGGTCGAATAATTTTTAAAAATTTATAAATTCCTTACCACGTGACATATGCATGAGAAATGAAAGGCACTACATCCCACAAGTATTACTAAAATATCCTTGCAGACGGAAGGGATTCCATACAACTTCAGGGGTATACATCTGCTCCAAAAATTTTACAATAACAGGGTCACTCCAGGGTTGAGTACCGAATGAATCAAAATAGTACGGGGCTCCAATAAACCTTAGCCCCCCGCCCATGGCCTAAACCATTAGAGTTACAGTAAAACTAAACATACCTTACAAAAGAGAATTTAATCCTGCATTTAATGAGAAACAATTAAAACTTGGTGTTCCCGCCATTAGCTTCCAAGACAGCCTGAATTCGCTTTGGGTAGCTTGCCAAAAGTGACGTGAATAGATCTTGATCGTTACGCAAATTTTCTAAAACAGTCTCAATGTGTTGCGTCATTGTATCCTTCGAAAATCGATTTGCTGCAGGTTCTTGGAACAAGAGACATTCAACCTTGTCCTTTATAACTGATCCAATGTGTTCACAGACGTTCAGGTCAGGAGAATTTCCTGGCCATTCTTCATTTCCAAAGAAATCGATCTCATGGTTCCGCAACAACTGTTGAGTGGCTAATGCCTTAAAGCAGGGGGCCTTATCGTGCAGAAGTGTGACCTGATCGACATCCATAACATTGTTTGGGTTTCTTAGAAAAGGAATGACATGCTGGGATAGAATAATATCACGAAAATACTGTCCATCCCAACTCTGACCATTTGGCTTCAGCACCCACATGAACTTCTTTGCAGTGAACAAAACAAACACACCAACACAGTCTGGACTTTTAATAATTCGCGATAATGTTCATTGTCATCGATTTCATCTGGTGTTGTGGCCCACACTCGATCATTTTGGTAGTTAGGCCGACGTGTTACGTAAACAAAAAATTCATCGGAGACAGCTAAATGCATGAAATCATCCACATCCCAATCTTGAAGATAATGGGCAAACCACATTCTGTCATCGATGTTAAGTTGAGTTTTTCTTGGCTTTGGAAGTTCATGCCAAGGCTTTAAACCTTGCCTATGACGGTACAGTCGAATGATCTCACCACTAACGATCTTTCCTCTCAACACTTCGATCTCTCTAGAAAGTTTAGCACAGCTGTTTTTCCGCTTACGCGTACCGCTTTCAATGATGTCCTTTGTTTCCTGAGTGAGTGGCAAATTTGGGCGCCAAGATTTGGTTGTATCCATTTCACATTCATCCAAAGTTTTATTCCAATTTCTTTTGATGAAGTCCTCACTTCGCAACTTTTTAGCAACCCATGAACGTGTTAAAGGTGGCTCCAGCATCACGAGCTTCCCGAAATGTTATTGCTCGTATGCGATCTATCACACGTTGCCTCTCCGAATCACCAATTAATTGAGAAGCCATTATATTATCACTTTATCAGCTAGAGTAATTTTAATACCTGCAATAAATAAAGAATTTTATATATTTTTATAATCACTAAAAACTATTTCGATATAAGTAAACATGTAAGCTGCAAATGGGGGGCTATGGTTATTTGGAACCCCTTACCTGCTGTCCCTAGCTTTAAAATAGCTTGCAACCAATACATCCCTTCACAACCAATAACATCTGTATTCACAAAAAGACTAACGCAATCTCTCCTAGTTGGCAATTTCAATGTGTCATTCTTCGCAAAACAAGCCGATAAATTTGGAACGTGTGATTCGTTCACTATTCATTACTCTCTGAATTGTATTCGCGTCCATTTTAAAAGTCAGTGACAACACCCCCTAAATCTGCCTACTTCTATTAGGGCTTGTGACTCGAGGTACACTAGTATACTAATAGGCACGTCTATCGGATTGGCGAATTCCAATCTGACTGAGATGTTTCCACTCTGTTGTGGACTTAAGTGCGTATTTACACTAGCAGATAAGTCAGGTGAGATGTCAAACGGATAAAGGTTAAATTGATCGATGAATTCTTTCTGCGTTACCCAAATCACGAGCTCATCACAATCACCTGCAACATGCTCTCTCGCAAAGCAAGAACATAGAGTCTGATGAATAATCCATAGCCAATGTTCCCCCCAACGCAATGCCATTGACGTATAGAGTTATATTTTTAACGCCGAAATTCCCGAATTTAAAGGCATTCTTTTCATATTTTCCATTCACCGAATTGTGTTCCTGCATTCCAATTAGCATCCTTTTAGAATTAGATAGATTTCCCAGGGCGATGTTTTGTATCTGTTTCGATGTCAAACCCTGCTGGCACCGTGTATAGTTTGATCTGTACTCTGTTAATTGGGTATTTTACTGTGGCATGTAGTAAATTTTTCTCAATTTCTATTTGTTTAGGCGAACATAATTTCACTCGCCACACGCGAAGGTGTCTCCATAATGTGAATCACAACGGGTTTTGATCCCTCTTCTTGATCAGCATCCAGATTTAAACAGATCTCAAGATTCGTGCGGGTAAACTTTATTCTCCTGGAATGTCTGCATGCAGGCGTCCAAAACACTCTTTTTAGAATTTTTAAATTTGTTCTTTATACTACTTTCGTCTTTAGCTTGATAATAGCCCTCGGCACTTAAAAAGGTATCCTTCGCTTCTTTGGAAAAGTTCAGCACATTTTCCAAATAGGCTCGTAGGTGGTAGTATCCCGTTCTTGCCGATATGTTGACCTGATTTAAATATACGTCACACTGGTTGAATATGGCGTGCAGAAAGTTTGTTTCAGGGTATACAGCATATTTGTCATCGCAGTCCGTTCCATCAGAATGGGATATCCGTAGTTTAGCGACATGTGCACACAGCTTGGTTCAAAAAAGTAAAGGCCTGAGCTGAGTATCACGAATTCTATTGGAGCACTCGGGGAACTAATTGTGTTTAAAGGGTAAATTGTAATAAAGTCACCGTGTTCAATAGAAACTTCAGTTGGGGGCATGTCAAAGAGGGACAGCTCCGATTTACAACATTGTGAACTGCACGGATGGATGAAGCGTGACATGACGAGTTAGAAGTAGTGCTTCCTCTCTCGAAAAGTAGTAAACAAACTATAATTCATGAGATCAGTGTCCTTAGCTTATATCAGTCAAAAAATTATCAACCATATGTTTCATAGAATAGAATAGAATAACCTTTATTAATAATAAAAATAAATACAGTTTTTTCGATTTACAATGACATGAATAATTGTGAAGCTCGACTATTTATTTTATTTAATTTGGCCCTTAAGCTTTAGGCTTTACTGGGGTCTTATTAAAAAAAGCAGCTAGTTGTTATTAATTGATAATAATAAATAAATAAATAAGCAAATAAGTATTATTAATAGTTAAAACATGTATTACAATTTTAAACAATATTAGTGGACATTAATCCTAGATTTTTGTTAGTATGCCATTATTAATCGGGATTTCAACTTGGTTTTAAACAAATTTACATTCACAATATTTTTTATATCGGCATGTAAGTCATTCCATAGTTTCAATCCAATGAAAATGGATAGTTTTTGAGATGAAGACAATCTAAATTGAGGTATAACAAGCTTTGATCTATTTCTGGTCTGAGATGAGTGGATTTCTTGATGAGTTACAAAATATCCATTTACCCATTACAAATTAATGATTTTGTTCTTACACTTGTAAATAAAAATAAAATGTGCCAGTTTGGTAATATCGTTGAGCTTTAGTAGGTTTAGCTCTTTAAATAATGCACTAGAGTGATCAAGGAAATCAGTATCAGATAATAACCTTATTGCTCGTTTTTGGATGACAAAGCTACCATTTAATGCGTTGTTAGCAGACTTTCCCCAAACAAGGGTGCAGTATGTTATATAAGGAAGAACAAGAGTATGATAAAGAGTCAATAAAACTTGTTTAGGGACTACATTTCTAAGTTTAAACATTATAGCAACGCTCCTTGAAATCTTTTTCGTGATATAATTTACATGATCACTCCATTGCAAATTCTTATCTAGCATTACACCAAGAAATTTTGTTACAGTACACTTCTTCCGGGCAGCCCTCTTCTTCTTCCCACCACCACGCATTTTTCTATTTGCATCTTTGACGATTTCGTCCCGTGTACGCTTTAAGTGTTTTTTTAGAGCTTCTTTAGGTTTAGCCACAGCCAATATGTCTTCTGCCGTGTTAAGACCTGATTGTAGCGCTTTCCTCCCGAGCTATCTGGCACCCCTCTTCAGCATAGGGACAGCCGAACGTAACATGGTTGAAAAAATGGATCCAAGTCCACTACCACGCTGGTATCTCACACCTCGATAGACTGTGAAAGGCTTTCTGCCCATTATAACTCAGTGCGTCGAAAGTGCAGCTTCACTGTTAAGCTCCCATCACCAAATGGGAAATTTTTTCCCTCAATCGTTCTTATATATATTGAGATATTGGTTATTAGATTAGTTGCGACATTCACATAATGAGGCCTGTCATATGAAATACTCAAGCTCTTCCCTCTATGGTTGGGAATGTCAGCAATGCGTAGCAAGCGTGCCTGGGTATCCCCAACAAACTGGTGCTCCACTATATTGCTGTAAATATAGCACATGTCTGGGGGTGTATAGCCAGCAACAATTTCTCCAATTTCATCTGATACATTAGGCTGGACAAGTCATGTTGGACCTCGTGAAAGGTATCTTTTGGAAGCTGATCGATATCGCCCCTCGGTTATAATTTTGAACAGCCTTTGTCTTTAATATTTCTGTTAGCCTTTGATTTTAGGATTAGAGTATGTGCAGGGTTTTTTTTTACGATTTCGTATACTAAATCAGCCGTAAGATTTGATTTTTTAAACTTACGTTTAAGTCTCTCACAACATCCTCAGCCGCACATAACGGCCCGGACCTAGTGTTACTACTGTACTGTAATACCGTGCATCCTCAGTCCGGGCGATACGTATAGTTTCATCCCGAGTTACCCCGGCTTTTTCACACTCATCAAGGTCTCTAAGAATCGTAAAAACGGATCTTTATAATCAATATTTAAAAAGAGGGTGTCCAGCTGAATTTCGCATATCCCCACCTCATACGAATCACGACCCAATTCAATGGGCCATGGAGTTCTGTTACAAAGTTGGCCAGGGTATTGTTAGGATGTACAGACAGGGACGAGGAGGACGGTAGTGTGACGTAGAAATGGTTAGGCGCCATGTTGCATACTATTTAAGCTTCATTATTGCATCAGCTTTTATATAGGTGTTGAAGCTTTCTGGGTACCTAGCCATTTCACCAGTACATTTTTCTCTTTCCTGAACCTTTGCTTCTAAAATTTTTCAATTTTAAACACATTTTTTCCTAAATTAAATATCACTTTCTGCAACTCCTCGGTAAAAGCCTCCTGCGATTTCTTCCCATTCAAATCTTCAACGTAATACAATCATTATCTCGCCTTTAGGTCTCATAGCCCTAACTTTAAAAATCTCACGTGTCCATCCTTGCTCAAATCCCTTCGCGAATTTATTTCCCGAACGCGACAGCCTTACATAATCATTGATTTTGAAACGCGCAGGTGTGGTGTGGTGGTGTTCCATCTCTTCTCACATCGGGCTCGCGTACCTCTTTCTAAAATCTCGTTAGGTGTTGTCCCAATCGTGCGATGGTGTGAGCGGTTGTATGATGAGGCCAATGATTCCAGAATGTCTAAATCTGTATGTTTTTATGTGTAAAATAGCGGTGCATGCGTTCCTTTATGGTACGTTGAACTCTTTCAGCTAAAGAGCCTTATGTATAGAATTGGTAGTGTATAGCTGATATTAAACTCTGTCAACATGTTCTAAAAGCGGCCTATAAATTCTTTCCCCATATCCGTACAAAAATAGCCAGGAACCCTGTTTTCTTTCAACATCAACGTTTTGGTGGCTTTAGCAACTGTTTCAGGCGATTTATTTTTCAGAGGAATTAGCCACAGATATCTAGAGAATACATCTATTATGAATAGGATGTAGCGGTAACCATCGTTATAAACTGAATATCTTTGCATGTCTGTTAAATCTGCTTGCCAAATAGAGTCAATCGATACCGCTGTTGTCTTGGCTGTTTTAAACCTTTTTCTCACAGGTTTATGAAGTGTATAAGCGTCCTGCTCCCGCAAAAACCTCTCAACATCTTTTTTCCCTACTCCATCATTGTAAACACTTCTGTGCAGTCTATCTACGCCTCCGTAGGAGGATGGGCTAGAAATTTCATAATAGCGTCTTCTTAATATGTTAGCGATTCGCGCATTTTAGAGGCACGTGGGTAGGGGTAACCGTTGTTTAACCGCTTCTTTCTCCTCTTCAGAGATGCTACCGCCGTGAGTGATGGCGTTTTCAATTGTGGCACGTGCGATGCATGTTCCAAGTCTTTTAACCTGTTCAGATTTCCTATCATTGCTTTCGGGATTTTTATCTGTTGTAGTCTTGCTTTAATATGCTTCCATCCTGATGGTGAGGATCTATCCCACTTTCCCACCAGATCATGGACGATGTCTACGATATTCAATCCCTGTACCTTTGCTCCTTCCACAATGATCTCACCTGTATCGATCCACTGTATGTTGGGGTCCTCATTCAATAGATTATAAAGACTTAAACCTTTATTCCTCAATGTATGTGGGAGGGTGCTTTTTAATACATGCTCGATATGTTGTGTTGGCCGACCCGTTAATCTTTGGTTGGTCAGCTCTATTGTCGGACACAGGCCCTATGTCACCATGCCCTCGTTCCGTGCTGTGCCTAATAACCACGGGAATCTCTGTCGGATTCTTATAATTTTCGTACTCGTGAAGAAATTTCTGCAGAGCTTCTTGGTATAAGATTCTTTTCTCATCAGGTGTTTTTTACTGTTTAATAGGGCTAACAATTCGCTTTCCATTCTTTTAAGCCTGCTTTTACGGGTTCTAGAACCGTGTCTGGATTCTTTGAACTTTGCAGTGAAGCATACACCTCGTGTGGAATCACTACCACTTTCTTCATTATATTAATCTAGTCAGTAAAGGACCCAAAACTGAAAATAAGATGGGGAGGAATGACCCTCCTCTTTGTACAATAATTCGTTTTTTCTTCCCCAGTTTGACTTTTACGAGCGAGTGCACGTATTATGTTCTTGTAACGGCGTAGGCGAGCCTTCTGAGGGGTTTCATTGATACATTGCAATTTATAACGTTAAGACAGATTTCACAGATGCATTTTAAAAAGTCGGAGTCGATATTTTTAGCAAACATCTGCTGCATTGCCCGGGGCAGTCGATGATAGATTTTTATTAATTCATGGTATTTCTTTAGCCTCTTTGTCATTCTGGAATATACACCGTTTCAGGCTCGTTTGGAAATATATTCGTTCTTAGAAGCACCCTAAACGTGTTTCGCGGATGAAGGTCGCAAAGCAAATATCCGTAACGCGGGCTTGTAGCTTCTTTATAAACTTCCAAAAACTCCTTACGCTGATTCGGGAACATTTGATTGGCTAATACCCCAATTTGTGATACATCTCTACGTTGCGCGAATAAGACTAGATATTGTGTATTTAACGACACATCGCGCATGTATCTATTTTTGAAAAATAGATTCTGATTGATGAAGAACACGCTTATGTTAAGATGGTGGGAGAATACTGTAAATGTCTCGGCAAACGTTTTATCCATCTCCAACATGAGATCGTCAATTACAATGACTGTATGTTCATTTCCCTTTAACGAATTAACGTCATATACACCTTTGTGGAACAAAATATCATCTTGGTACTCGTTGAACACTGATTGATACGTCGAATAGCACCATATAACTTTATGCACAAATTTTGAGAACATCTCTCCCTTTTCTTTAATGATTTTAAGCATAAACACAGTTTTACCACATCCTGTAGGGCCAGATATAATACATGTGGATGGGCTCGTGAACCTGAATTTTTCTACAGAATCCATTTCTAACACGTCACACTCCTAAGTGGGTCATTTACAAAATATAATAAATATTTAAGTGATGACCTTATATTCTACAGTCTTGTTTTCTCTTCTCCCAGAACCGTGAATGACGATGAGGTACAGCACCCCATCATCATATGACCCCGACGACAGTGTAGTTGTGATCACAGACTCCATCCCCTGCCGAACCACACCAGCGATACCTGTAGCACGCGACAATTCAAAGCGGAGGCATGATGAAGAGCCCTCCACGTCAGGTATAAAGCGTGCCAGGATTGCGCCGGTTGTTAGACCACCAGTAATAGAGCCCCAACCCTCTACGTCTTACGACACAACCCCCACAATAGTACCTTCCTCAAATATACCCCTTATTCCTGTTCAATTCCGGGTACATCCTCCACAGCAGCAGCAGCTTCTCGTTCTGTAGAGGATGGCATAACATTCGAGTTGGTGCGCACCGCTACCCCCACCCCAGCCTTGACTAGAAATCGGTATATAGTCAGGGTTGATCCTAGATCCATGTATAGCAATGGTGTTGAACACGGACTACGGCGCATAGTTGAACGTATTGTAGAGTTTGCCCTTCAGAACCGCGACGAACGTGAAGTCAGACGAGGTCCTTCGGTTCGGGTCAGATGACGGAGATGTAGATGATTTTTGGGTAGTAATACCATTCAGACGCTTGGCAGCTGATATAGAGTATATATTAGGCCGTATAATGCAGGCCTCTCAAAGTAGTATAGCCTTCAATATGGACAACTTCACGGTAAATATTGACCGTGTATTCCGTGTTGCGGGTCATAGTGCCACACCTTATACTCTTAACTTCAATTCTCAGGCTATTTATAGACGGCATATAAACGCGATCGTGGTTGCGGCTTTATAGCAGTAGTCTTAGCTCGTATGTTTACTGTACTAAATACACGGACAAAAATTTGGTTGCCTACGGTAGTGGAGCGTGCCCGTAAACTAGCTGTAGACTGTAAACTTGAGTTTGACTGTAATATGGGTCCTGAAGAGCTGAGAAGGGTAGAACAGGAAATGAATGTTCGTATAGTTGTATTTGGAATGGATGATCGTCGTAGGACTGTGTATGTTTTTAAAAGCTGTGAGAGATCGTACAAGACCCCTACTTATTTTAGGGCTGTCAGGACAACGTATCTCCCCATCCGTAATATAAGGGACCTTTACGCGAGTTATGATAAAAGTCGAAAATATGGACGACATCATGATTTGTGTAAGGGGTGTATCGAGTTTGCGGATGATATAGTGAAACATTGTAAAGATTGCCACATGGTATGTGAGCAGTGTAAAAGCTCCAAATGTGAAAGCCGTGTAGTTGAAGCTGAGAAGAGGGATTGTGATGTGTGTAGACGCACATTTTTCAATAATAACTGTTTTGAGCTCCATAAATCAATTGGCACGTGCAGGAAAATGAGAATCTGTGAATGTGGTATGTTTCATGATGGATAATTGGGGAATTTCAAGCATAAATGTGATGAAATTCACTGTTCTACATGCCATGAGAAATATAAGGCGGTTGGAGTAAAGCATGTATGTTATATGAAAGACGCTAAGCCTAAAAATAGCCCTTGTATAACTGTGTACTACGATATAGAAACATACACGAACGCTGAAACCAAAGAGGTTATTCCACATTTACTTGTAAGCCAGACTATCTGTGATGAGTGTATGGAGATCGAGTGTGATGAGTGTCACAAATGTGGTAAACGGACAAACGTTTTTAAAACGAATGCCCACGATAGCCCTGTGAAACTCTTTGTGTCCTATATTGTCAAGTTAGCGGACAAGTTAAAAAAATGACTGTATATTCTTGCCCATAACGGGGCAAAATTTGACACAGTTCCTTTATAAGGAGTTGCTTGAGCACGAGTCATCTGAGATATTTACAGGTGATCCCTTGAAAAGAGGCAACAAACTAATACAGATGCAAATAAGAGGTAATGTACAGTTTAAAGACACTTTATTATTCACACCTTGTAAATTAGCAAAGCTACCCAAGGTGATGGGCGTAGCCGCTGAAGTTTCAAAAGGATATTTCCCTTACACATTCCTCACTAGCGAAACTTTAAATTACGTAGGACTACCTCCACCCAAACATTACTTTAACTATGAATGTATGAGTACAGATGAACGTGAAGATTTTGACCGATACTACAACAGTTTTAATGAATCTAATCCTTATAATATAGCTGATGAATGTGAGCGTTATTGCGTGAATGATGTGCGCGTGCTTAGAGTATGTTTCCAGGCCTTTAGAAGGATGTACATAGGCCGTTTCAAATGCGATCCGTTGCAAGTCGCAACCACGATCGCCTCATTATGTTTTACGGTGTTCAAGAATAACTTCATGCCTAAAGACACCTTAGCCGTTATTCACAGAAACAATCCCCGCAGTTATGGGCACAAGGCTATTTACTGGCTCATACACATACAGCAGCAGACAGGTGTATACATAAAGCATGCCCGCAACACGGGGAAGTACCCATTAAGGTTAATGGTCGTGTTTTTTGGGTTGATGGTCTAAGCGAAAACCGTGCCACTGGTGAGAAGACTGTGTACTCCTTTAACGGTTGCTGGTGGCACGGATGCCCCCGTCCTGAGTGTGGAATCGTAGGAGATATCCACGGTAGATCTCCTGCCGACAGTCTTGCGTGGACCCGCACCCGCGATCAACTTATAGGCTCCCAGTTCACTCACAAAGTCTTGTGGGAGCATGAGTATGATGCACGGATGGAAACAGATGGACAGTACCGTGAAGAAATAAACACGATCAAACGTTCAATGGTGCTGGATCCTCTCAAATGCGGTGATAGCTTGTTCGGAGGGCGTACAAATCCCTTCAAGCTATACTTTCCGCCTACGGAGGGTGAAACTCCATTACTACGACTTCTGTTCTTTATATCCCGTGATGAAGAACAATCCGTACCCCGTGGGCACCTGAGAAACTGGTGGGACCTGACCTGCCCACCATCGAGGTGTTCTCAACAAATTTGAACGGGTACTATTTCGGCCTTTCTTTCGTAGATGTGCTCCCCCACGCGATTTATGGATGCCGATCTTACCCGTCGTTATAGATCACAAGCTCATGTTTCCCTGTGCGTGAAGTGCGCAGAGGAGAACAATGGGGATTAATCATACAACCAACCAGCGTAAGATCAGAGGTGTATATACAAGCCCGAGCTGGATCTAGCTGTTCGCCATGGCTACAGAATATTGAAGATACATGAGGTGTGGAGGTTTCAGAAGCTACCCAACCTTTTCACGCCATATATAAACGCTTTTTTGAAGGATAAGGTAGAAGCATCAGGGTATCCGCGAGGAGTTGATACCGAAGATGAAAAATCGGCTTATATTCAACGTTACCGTGACCGTGAAGGTATACAGCTTGACCGTTCCCAAATTGTAAAGAACCCAGTGCAAAGTTGTGTCTAAACAGTCTTTGGGGAAAATTTGCACAGAATACTGGCAAAGGGAACGTTCATTTGGCACAAAGTTATAGTGAAGTCTGGGATTATGCCAACGCTCCCGATAAAGAGGTCATGGAGATCGTGAATGTAGGTAATACTTACATAATAAAGTACAACAATACCGAATTGGCCACAGATACCTCACGGGTTACAAACATACCTGTAGCCAGCTTCACAACGGCCTACGCACGCATCAAACTTTGGGGCCTATTGCATTCTCTTGGTCGGAGGGTTTTGTACGCCGATACAGATAGTGTGATATTCACAGCGAGGGAGGGTGAATACATGCCTCCTATTGGTGAATTCCTCGGGAGTTGACTGATGATCAAGGATGTATGGAGACATCGCATACGCCGACTCTTTTGTCTCAACAGGGCCAAAAACTTATGGGGTACGGGTGAGGGTGGGGGAGGATATGAAATATATCGTGAAGGCTAAGGGTATCACGCTCAACCAGGCGAATCGGCGGGTCGTTAACTTTGATTCGTTGAAGGATCTAGTGTGCTTGGATGATGATGAGGGCGACCAGCCATCCCAACTAACTGTAGGACCCACAATTTTCGGGCACAGAAGCTGGGGGCGTGAAGGAACTTAGGGGTACAAAGGTGTGCCGTAACACCTATAGGAAACGTTACCAGGTGCCTGGTACCTATGATACCGTACCCTTTGGATACCATAATCTTTGATTGTTATGTATGTCTATTGTTAACGATATGTTTATTTATTACGTGTATTTGTATATATATAATACACACTTGAATATTTCGTTTATTAAATAAATCGTGTTTCAATTAGCGTTTCACTTTCTCCTTTGTGTGTTGTGTGTGTGTGTGTGCAGGAGAAAGTTCTAAGCTCCCCCACTATGATCGGTCACGTGACTCCTGCTACTACCTGGGCATATCTCTTCCCTGCGTGCTCAGTTGACGCTGCAAGCCCTGGGTCTCAGACGTGCATTTCCCCGTAGACGAAAAATAGTAATGGCTACCTTTAATATTGCGTGTTCGACGTTTATGAAGTGGTATTCGGCAAAGTGTGAAGATAAGGTTACTGAATGGCTCCCTATTCCACCCTCCTTTGATACTTTTAAGGCTACATTGAATCGTGCGAAGGAACAAGAGGTACAAATACTCTAGGCTATTCTGGCGAGAGCATTGCAGGATTTCGTGGTACAAGCGATGTATTGAACTATGTTGTAGGACTAAACTTTATAAAACTTACATATACCGTGAAGTGAAGAAACAACACGTGCAGAAGAGAAGCAACGGTTATGGTTAGTGAGTCTTGTTGGTGAGTGATGCGACAAGCGGTATTATGTCATGCTGCATCATACCGACGAGGTTTGTAGTGAGGTTCAGGCTAAAGGTCTGCGTGAGTTTTTAACAGAATTTAGAGATGAGTAGCACCTGCTAAGCAAAAAGGAAAAATATGATCATATGTTTCTCTCAAATAGTGCGCCGGAGTGTAAATAAAATGTTTAGTTCATGAAAATCCCCCTGAATGAAAATGTCTGGTGCGTATTCTGGGGAGTGGGAGTGATAAAACATTAAAACCGGTATAATGGGATACAAGTATTCATGTTGGAACAATGCCGTACACGATTCATCAGCTTATGGTGTGACTCACTCCTCCTGTCGAGCCGATCCGCCCACATGTGGCTCATAGTCATCTCAGAGCTTGAACCGACTGGACCTACACTCGTCAAGTACGATGGAACTTCCTTTAGGCAGCATTCTCAATGCCGTGTACGATGTGCCCGTGACGAAGTCGTTGCGCGTTTTCAGGCGTAAAACCGGTGCCATTAACTATGTACTGGAAACGACTTGTAGACACACAAACTCTGGTAAAGGGAATGTTGTTTGAGTGTTGAGGAGATGAATAGAGTGAGTCTTCGTGATAGTTGAGAAGTCGGGCGAGGACCGTTATAAAATACCTGCAGGTGTAGGTACAAGAAGAGAGCAGATTAGTGATACTCCCTCATATGCCATTGTTTGTACGTTGTGTATAAATATCGATCAGCCATGCATTGATATACGACTGATGTGGAAGAATGCTTCTGATAATAACGTTCTTGTCCCTACGCGAAACCGTTTGATCCTCGACAGAATGTTTGAAATCGTTGGTTACCGCAAGCTGAAGCCTATATTAGACGCGCGTGTTACGAATATGCTTTATTTTGATACGGTTCTTGAATACGCATACACCGCTCTGCTCGACGGGTTTACCGAGTGTAGGACTAGACAAGGCAAGAATGGTCTAGAGCTGGATGTTTATTAAAAAGGTTTAGACTCTTTGAAATATCATGAACTTTGGTACAAAGGACTTGAGCGATACAGGGCTGAGCTCACCTACACCGTTCACCCTGAAGAACTATTTCTTTATATAATGAGCAGCTGTCGTTACGACTTAGAAGATTATTTGAACTGCCGCTATGCATTGTGAAGATGAGTTCACGATTGAAAAGCTCGGATCGGTAAGAATAAACCATCGATTGGAAAGAAGTGTTTATATACTTGTATCTAATAATAATGTTGTGGCTAACGATGACCTCTTTGTGCGTGCTTTTGAATGTATTCTGCCGTGTTTAAAGATAACTTGTCAACCGAATGTAAAGTGGGCACAAAAATAGTATTGAACGATATGAAAGCCATTTACATCGAGTATAGGTATCCCTATAACTTGAGCTGTGAAATAATGTTAAATCGTATTTACTGCGTAGAGCTAAACAATAATGATGTGACTGTAGACCCGATTACGTGTGAGTTTAGTGTTTTAGTTGAGCGCAGTAGAACATAAAGTGAATGTATTTTGATGTATTTTGAAGGGGGTGATCCTACACTAGCAACAAATTACAGGCCGGTGTGTTCATTATCTGTGTTCAGCAAGTTTTCGAAAAAATTGTAAAAAGTAGAATGCAGCGATATTTAGAATCTTACAATTTATTATCTCCAAATCAATATGGCTTCCGTAATAATAGAACAACGGAAATGGCTATTTTAAATCTTATGGAAAATGTAAATATAGCTAAGGAGAACAAAGAAATAATGATGTCAATATTTATGGATTTGAGTAAGGCGTTTGATGTAATAGACCATAATATTCTACTTAATAAATTGTATTGTTACGGCTTTAGAGGGGCAATCAGTGATTGGTTTAAAAGTTATTTGTCCGATAGATATAATTTTGTATCAGTAAATAAGGTTTGCTCCACTAAAGCGCTTGTCAAACATGGTGTGCCACAGGGCTCAGTGCTGGGTCCACTGTATTTTTATTATATATAAATGACCTTCCACGTTCATCTGATATACTGAACTTCATAATGTTTGCAGATGATAAAACTCTCTCCTTTTCTTGCAAAGATGTTAATACAGCTAAGAATATTTCATTCAGAATTCATCAGTGTAATGAAATGGTTGACCACGAATAAACTCTTCCTAAATACCAGTAAAACAAATTTCATGATTTTTACTAATAAAAGAAATGTATATCTTGATGAACTCAATGTTAATGAAATCACCATAAAGGAGTGTACTGTAACAAAATTTCTTGGTGTAATGCTAGATAAGAATTTGCAATGGAGTGATCATGTAAACTATATCGCGAAAAAGATTTCAAGGAGCGTTGCTATAATGTTTAAACTTAGAAATGTAGTCCCTAAACAAGTTGTATTGACTCTTTATCATACTCTTGTTCTTCCTTATATAACATACTGCACCCTTGTTTGGGGAAACTCCGCTAACAACGCAAACTCCGCTAACAACGCATTAAATGGTATCTTTGTCATCCAAAAACGAGCAATAAGGTTATTATCTGATGCTGATTTCCTTGATCACTCTAGTGCATTATTTAAAGAGCTAAACCTACTAAAGCTCAATGATATAACCAAACTGGCACATTTTATTTTTATTTACAAGTGTAAGAGCAAAATCATTAATTTGCAATGGGTAAATAGATATTTTGTAACTCATCAAGAAATCCACCCGTATCAGACCAGAAATAGATCAAAGATTGTTATACCTCAATTTAGATTGTCTTCATCTCAAAAACTACCCATTTTCATTGGATTGAAACTATGGAATGACTTGCATGCCGATATAAAAAATATTGCGGATGTAAATTTGTTTAAAACCAAGTTAAAATCCCGATTAATAATGGGATACTAACAAAAATCTTGGATTAATGTCCACTAATAATCTTTTATATTGTCCATTAATATTGTTTAATATTGAAATACAGGCTTTAACTATTAATAATACTTATTTACTTATTTATTTATTTATTATTATTAATTATAACGGCTAGCTGCTTATTTTTAATGAGAGCCCAGTAAAGCCTAAAGCTTAAGGGCCAAATTAAAAATTAAAAAAATAAATAGTCGAGCTTCACAATTATTTATGTCATTGTAAAAATTGTAAGTTGTAAAAAGACTACTGTATTTATTTTATTATTAATAAGGTTTTCTATTCTATCTATTCTATATATTTAATTACTTAATATAATTGTGTGTGTGTACATATATATTTCTCTTGTACTATTATATTGATGGTTATACTCCATCGTTTTGCATTTCTTATATTATTTTTTATTTTATTTTTTTATATATATATTTTTTTTTTTTCCTCGTTCGTATTTCTTATACTATTATTATTTTTATTTTATTTTTTATCATATATATTCCTTGGTTTGTATAGGATTGTGTATTTATTTTCTGTATATTTCGTGAAATTGATTCCAATAATTCGTCTAAACAAACAAAATGATATAATGGTGCCTTATTTAATTCTTTTGGTTGTATATGTAAACGATATTACCTATTATTTAATTATATGTATACCGAATGGCTGGTTACTCCTTCTAAACTGACTGACTGATTTCTAAACCAACTGTCAAGATTATCTGAATAGCGCAATCTGGTAGCTGGAAAGTTAATTAATATATCACATACACCTGCCTTCTAGGTCTTCTAAGTCAACTGGCCGGTTAAGCCAACTGGCGGATTTCTAAGCCAACTGTCAAGAATATATGGTTTAATTAAATAAATAGCTCAATCTGGCAACTCAACCCTAATAATGTACACCTGAACAAGCCATTTACGCCTTCTAAGCCAGATTAAGCCTTATAAGACGACTGGCTACTTAAGCCAACTGGCTGATTTACACCTTATAAGACAGCGGACGCTCAGATGAACTCTCATTATGCGTCTGGCTGGAGCCAGGCGAACACCCTTCTCTCCTTCTTAGGTTAAGGCTTAGGTTAGGTTTCCCTTTGCGGGGTGAGGACATCCCACCTTCTCCCCCAAAGACCCTCCTCATTCTCCTTTCTCTCACTCTCGTAGGTTAAGGTTGCCCCTTTCGGGGGAGGTCATCCTCCCTTCTCCCCCCAAAGCTCCCTCCCCCTTTCATTGCAGCTTGGGGATAACCCCTCACCCTTGTTGCATAGCCCCTCACCCTTGTTGCATAACTCCTCCCCCTTTGTTGCATAACCCCCTCCCCTTTGTTGCACAACACCTCCCCCTTTGTTGCATAACCCCTCCCCTTTGTTGCACAACCCCTCCCCTTTGTTGCATAACATCTTCCAACACCCCTCCCCCTTTGCAATTGATCGACATTTGCAACATTGCAGCAATGCATTGTTCTCTCCCATTTTGAGGTCATACTACTGTTCTATACTTGTTCAGGTTCACTGTGGTCAGTATCGCAACCATGTCTGATAACTCGGGAAACTCCACCGGTTTCTTATAATTCTCGTACTCATGAAGAAATTTCTGCAGAGCTTCTTGGTATAAGATTCTTTTCTCATCAGGAGACTTTTCACTCTTTAAAAGGTCTACCAATTCGCTTTCTATTCTTTTAAGCCTGCTTTTACGGGGTTCTAGAACCGTATCTGGACTCTTTGTGTTTTGTAGTGAGGCGTACACCTCGTGTGGAATCACGACTACTTTCTTCATTATATTAAACTAGTCAGTAGAGGCCCCAAAACTTAAAATAAGATGGGTAGGAATGAACCCCCTCTTTCTACAATAATTCGCTTTTTCTTCCCCACAGTTTGACTTTTAAGAGCGAGTACGTGTATTATGTTCTTGTAGCGACGTAGACGAGATTTCTGTGAGGGTTTCATTGGTACATTACATTTTATAACGTTAAGACAGATTTCACAGTTGCATTTTAAAAAGTCGGAGTCAATATTCTTAACAAACAGGTGTTGGAGAATCCGTGGCGGCCGGTGATAGATTTTTATTAATTCACGGTATTTCTTTAGCCTCTGTTATTCTGGGATATACACCGTTTCAGCCTTGTCTGGGAGTATATTCGTTCTTAGAAGCACCCTAAACATGTTTCGCGGGTGAGGGTCACACACCAAATATCCGTAACGTTGGCTTGTAGCTTCTTTATAAATTTCCAAAAACTCCTTACGCTGGTTCGGGAATATTTGATTGGCTAATACCCCATTTTGTGCCACATCTCTACGTTGTGCGAATAAGACTAGATATTGTGTATTTAGTGATACATCGCGCATGTATCTATTTTTGAAAAAATAGATTCTGATCGATGAAGAATACGCTTATGTTAAGATGGTAGAAGAACACTGTAAATGTTTCGGCAAGCGTTTCATCCATTTCTAGCATGAGATCGTCAATTACAATGACCGTGTGCTCGTTTCCCTTTAGCGAATTATAATGTTATAATGTTATAATGTTTCAGACCAACAAAGACCCTAGGATCCACTCATGGCTGGTCTACCTAACTGTGTTCGTAATTGTGTATGTCCTCCGTGGTGGCGGAGGGGACCTACAATTTTACGTGGGTTCCGAACCACAAGAACATAAGAAATTTATGTAACAACTTCCTGTACATTGGCAACGCCCAATTTAGCAAAACTAATTAATTATCGATTTAAAACTAAAGATAGAATTTCTGGATCCAGAGGATCAAGTCATAATAGACTACTATCCACAAATATGTTACACTCTATATCTATTTATAACCGACATGCAAATATATCAGATCCAGAGAATCCAGCCAATTTCATTACGGAATCCATCAATACTAGTACCTTGTCACAAAAAATAAGTCACGGTCCATATTGATTGTGGAACAAGTCAAAATTTACAACCATATACATTACAATATATACACTTAGGAGGAAAAGTGTAGGTGTGGCTGTAAAGACTGTAGTAATGTAGAAATGTGTGTGCACCCACCTTGGGTCTCCATTTAAAGATGTTTGTGGGCAAGTGAAGATCATGAGTTTTTCAATACCTCACAGTACTATGGGGGCACTGCTCAGCAGAGGAATCTCTTTAAATGGGTGTGTAAGGACAGAGAGTATCCCTAACCCAAGACGCTGCCTCCCTATATCCCACAACACTTGTGTTGAGCTGTGGGATCTATCCCCACAAAGCCTTAATTTTACTACCTTAAACTATACCCAATCTATCAACATATGCGTCTAATCGATTTTAAACATGTTTATAGACGTGCTACTAATTATTTCTATCGGCAAACTATTCCACCTATTTACTATTCTATGCGTAAAAAATTTTTGGCAACTGCTGTCTCGAACCTTCTACTTGTCAACTTACACCCGTTATTTCTAGTCCTATTATATTGAGAAATTTCGAAAAAGCTATCTCTATCTACGTTATCGAACCCATTCATAATTTTGAAAACCTGGATTAGATCACCCCTTAACCTCCTAGTCTCGAGTGTTGTCAATTTTAACTCCTTAAGCCTATCCTCGTACGACTTTGACCTAAGCGACGGAATCATCTTAGTTGCTCGTCTTTGAACTCTTTCGATTTTGTCTATATCTTTGCGCATATGCGGATTCCAAAATTGAATCGCGTACTCCAAATTGGGTCTACAGTAACTAATGATTTATAAAGAGGAACTATAATATCGCGCGATTTGTACTCAAATTTCGAGCTATAAACATAACACTTTGTTCGCCTTATTGACCGCTGCTGTACTTTGTTTCGCTACTTTTAAAATCACAGTGACTATAACTCCTAAATCTTTTTCCTGCTCTACGCTTGTTAACTCTTTCCCTGACATACTATACGCAAAATTACCGTTACGCGAACCTATATGCAAAATTTTGCACTTATCGACGTTAAATCTCATTTGCCATGTGACTGACCAATAAATGATTTTATTCAGATCTTCCTGGATTTTACCTCTATCTTCGTCATTAATCGCCCTACCACCCAGCTTCGTGTCATCCGCAAACTTTGAAACTGTACTGACTAAGCCGACATCTAAATCGTTATATATATAAGAAAAAGCAAGGGGCCCAATACAGAACCCTGAGGATCGCCACTCGCTACATTAGCCCAACACGACTCCGCTCCATCAACGACCCCCTCTGTTTCCTACCTCGCAACCACTCTTCTATCCAATTTATTACTACACCCTGATTCCATGAGCCTTAGTTTTTTCAATGAGTCTTTTGTGCGGCACGGTCAAACGCTTTTTGAAAATCTAAATACACTACATCAACCGCCCGATGTCTATCGTAAACGTCAACCACGCTTTGGAAAAATTCTAAAAGATTAGTTAAGTAAGATTTGTTTCGCCTAAATCCGTGCTGCGTATTTCTAACTAGCTTATGGAATTCTAAGTGTTCGACTATACGATCCCTAATTATTGATTCCAGTAGCTTACCTACAACAGACGTTAAACTGATTGGCCTATAATTTCCCGCCGCACCTTTATCGCCTTTCTTAAAGATAGGTGTTACGTTTGCTAACTTGAAATTATCTGGTACGCACCCCTCAGAAATAGACGCATTAAAAATCTTTGTTAGCGGCACAACAATGCTATCTTTTAATTCGTTTAGTTGTATGGGATATATGGAATCCGGACCCGATGATTTACGCGTTTTCATTTTATCAATATAGCGCATTACCTCCCCTTCACTAACGACAATATTATCCAAAATATTACCATTATCAAAAGGTATTATGTCTATGACCGTAGGGATATTCGTTACATCTTCTTTAGTAAAAACTGACGTAAAAAATTCGTTTAACAAGGTAGCCATTTCCTTGTTTTCAGAAACTAGATCTCCGTTTACATTTTTCAATGGACCCAAGACACTTTTTACTGGATTTCTATTATTGACGTATTGAAAGAATCGCTTGGGGTTTTCTTTACCGTCACGAGCTATGGAGATTTCAAATTCGCGCTTGGACTTTTTTATTACACTTTTCGCTTCACGCCTCAGAGAGATGTAGTTGTTTCGTAACAACAAATTATTTTTATCGCAATTATGTTGCCTATAAGCCCTATCTCTACTCTTTATATTGTCTCCTACTCTAGAAGTAAACCACAAGGGCTTGTTGTTTACTTTCGCACGCTTAATTTTGTACGGTACACATTCCTCATTTATAGTCCTAAATACTGTTTCAAACGATTCCCACATTAGTTTTGCGTTGGAGTTCCTCATCACGTTTTCCCAATTGAAGTGTAACAATTTATCTCGAAATTTACAAAAGTCTGCGTGCTGGAAGTTAGGAATTTTAGTCGAGTTAGTTGGTTTCGAGTGACTTACTGAGAGGACAAACTCCACCATATTTTGATCGCTATTGCTTAACGGTTCTATTACTTGAAGATCAGTAATTAGCCTATCATCCGTAGTTATTACTAAATCTAAAATACTGTCCAACCTAGGTTCCCCAACCTTTTGAATAAGAAAGCTATCCTCGAGAAAATTAACTAAACGATTACCTTCCTCGTCTCCCTGCATTGTATCATAATTCACGTTGGCGCAATTAAAGTCACCCATAACTAAAGCCTGCTCACTACCGATTATTCTCTTTAGTTCACGATATAACGCTTCGTCCGTATCAGCTGTTTGATTAGGGGCCTATATATAACCGCAACAAGAAGTTTGAAGTCGTTTAATTTAAGTTCTGCTATAGTCGAATCTATCGGTTCTGGAATTGAGTGCTTTACTTCCATAACGTTCGCAATATTATCTTTGATATACAACATAACACCGCCTCCTCGCCTAACTATTCTGTTTTTAACAAAAAGTTTATAACCTTTAATTTGATACTCCCCTACAAAGTCACGTGTTTCAGTGCTAAGCCACGATTCGTTTATCGCAATTAAATCATAGTCTTTACAAGCAATTAAAGAAAAAAATTCATTTATTTTATTTCGTAGGCTACGAGCATTTAAGGATAGAACCTTCAAATTGCTTGCAATTACGACACCTTCGCGAGCGCAGGGGAAACTTGTAGAATTTACGCTGGGACCGTTCGAGTTACGGCAGCCTGAAAAGAAGAGACAGTATTATGAAATAGTCTTCCTAAACGCGCAGCTCCTACGTCATTAAGATGAAGTCGATCTTCGAGGAACAAGTCCCTCCTGCCGTAGAAACTGTTCCAAAAATTCGCATAATGCACTCCTTCCTGTTGGCAAAGAGACTTTAGGTTATTGTTAATATAGGTCGCCTTGCTGTAGAAATCGTTGCGTTGGATAATTCGAGGAAGTATACCTGTTAAGACAATCTTATTAGTTTTCTCCTTTAGTCGCTCTATTAAGTCCCTGTACCTAGCCAGCAGTTCTTCTGATCTAGAATTTAAAACGTTATTAGTACCGACATGAATAACATACGTTGTGTCCTCGGCGGTACCGTCTGTAAAATGGTCAACACTATTAGTTATATCCTCCACCCTTGCACCAAGGTAGCAGTAACGGCGCCTACGACGAGGGTTTCTTCCACAGAATTCCTCGAGCTGCCCTCGAACAATGGAATCGCCAACGAGTCGTATTTCCGGTTCATCAGCATCTTCGAAACCTAAAACAGAAAACTTATTGCTTGTTATTACTGGTAGACAAGTCTTTGCTTTTCGCAATGGGGCTCCATTTCGCACTCGAACGAAGGATTGGGAACTAGGGGAAGAGAGAGGGCTATTAATACTATTTATATTATTAGTAGAAACTGAGGCATAAGGGGTCGTAACTGGAGTCTCAAGGGAATCCAATTTTGCCGTCAGAAGCATCGCGCTTTCTTGAAGCCTCACCCTGGCCTCCCTCTCACGGTCTAATTCGTTCCTCAGGACTTCCATGCTTGAGCACCACGTGCAAACTAATTGTTCATTATTATTAGCCATTGTAAACGCGTAAGCGGCAAATTTCCCTTCACAGCGACTGCAAGTACTTGACGGGGGTGCCATGCTTTTAATTAGTTAAAAACAAAAAAACACAAAACGAGCGTTTGGAAATTAATAAATTACAACGTAGGTCTACCGCGTGCTTATTGTGCCGTCACCTACTGCGAAAACCCGCAAAATTGTTCTTGAAACGCAGAAACAGGTTCTTGTAACACAATTTATGCTAAATGATATATAATTAAGCTACCGACGAAAGAAATGTTAAAGAAAAAGTATTAAATGAAACTTATCTGGTCGCTGTTTACTGACTTAATCCCTTTTTTCCCCGGTAGGTGACCCTTTTGGAGGTCAGGTAGTGTGTGAAGGAAAAATGACCTTAAGAAACCACGTTTCTGATAGATTTGAAAAACAACAAAAGCAAACCAAGGAAATTTCAACCTTATGACTGCACGTTTTCTGATTGATTGGAAAAACAAACAAGGCAGTAGTCTTTGTTTGATCAAATAATATAGTACTGAATAACGTCAATAATGAAATATATTCGTTAATGAATGATTAGTAGCACGAAGTAATTTAGTTAAGAATGCACGGAACACTTTTTTTTTAAAACACTTCAACGAAAACCACTTATTCAATCGATAACACTTGACACTCGATAAAACACGTCTGTTCACAAAGAAAGACTGATCACATATCTAGAAAGACTGATCACATATGGTACTAGTTGAATACAGCTTGGTATGTCGAATAGCACCAGATAACTTTATGCACAAAATTTGAGAACAGTTCCCCCTTATCTTTAATGATTTTAAGCATAAACACAGTTTTGCCACATCCTGTAGGACCCGATATAATGCAAGTAGAAGGGCTCGTGAACCTGAAGTGAACCTGAATTTTTCTACAGAATCCATCTCTAACACGACACACTCTTAAGTGGAATACCTACCAAATATAATAAAGTTTTAAGTGATGCTCCTTATATTCAGCCTTGTTTTTATTCTTCCCCAGAATCGTGAATGATGACGAGAATGAGGTACTGTGCCAGCAACATGTCTCCATCATAGATACTGCAGATGAGGTTGATAATGCCGACGACAGTGTAATTGTTGTTGGGGCTACAGACTGCACCATCACCCCCGCTAGAGTTCTGGAGCCCCCAGCAACGACAACTGTAGTACCCCCCTCTCGAAAATTCGAGAAGAAAGCTGGCGCATAGCGACAGGCACATTGTTGAAACACCTACCACGTCAGGTGTAAAACGCGCCAGGATCGCGTCGGTTGTTAAACCCACAGTAATAGAGCCCCAGCCCTCTACGTCTTACGGCACAAGCCCTACAGTAGCTCATTCTACAAATAAAACTGTGCCCCCTTATTCCTATTCAATAAGGCCCATGTCCTCCACAACAACATCTCATTCTGTGGACGGCAGCATAATATTCGAGCTGGTGCGCACTCCTACCCTCACCGCCCTGACTAGAAACTGGTACGTATTCAGGGTCAACCCGCGAGCCATGTATAGCAGCGGTGTTGAACACGGGCTGCTCCGTGTAGTTGAACGTATTGTAGAGTTTGCCCTTCAGAGCAGTGAGGGACGTGAAGCCAGGACGCGACTGTCCTTCGGGTTCGGGTCAGACGACGGAGATGGAGATGATTTTTGGGTAGTAATACCATAAGGCGTTTGGCTGCTATAGATGTAGATTACATTTTGGAATATATAATGCATGCCTCTCAAAGCAGCACTGAATTCAATATGGACAACTTCACGATAGATATAGACCACGTTTACCGTGTTGTGGGACATACGGCCACACCTTATCCGCTTAACTTTGGCAGTTATCAAATACTCAGAAACACACAAACCTCGATCGCTGTTGCGGTTTTATAGCAATAGTCTTGGCTCATATGTTTACTGTACTAAATACGGCCGTAAAAAAAATTTGGCTGCTGACGGTTGTGCAACGTGCCCGTAAACTGGCCGCAGACTGCAAGCTCGAGTTTGACTGTGATGTGGGGCCTGAAGAGTTGAGAAGGGTAGAGCAGGGAATGAATGTTCGTATATGTGTATTTGGATTGGATGATCGTCGTAGGACTGTGTATGTTTCTAAAAGCAGTGTGAAAGAATGTACAAGGCCTCTACTTATTTTAGGGCTGTCAGGAACAACATATCTCCCCATCCGCAATATAAGGGCTCTTTACACGAGTTATGATAAAAGTCGAAAATATGGCAATCATCACGATTTATGCAAGGGTTGTCTCAAGTTTGCGGGTGATAGAGTGAAACATTGTAAGGATGGTATGCGAGCAGTGTAAAAGCTCGAAATGTGAAAGTCGTGTAGTTGAAGCTGTGAAGAGGGACTGTAATGTGTGTAGACGCACATTTTTTAATAATAACTGTTTTGAATTCCATAAATCAAATGGTACGTGCAGGAAAATGTGAATTTGCGAGTGCGGCATGTTTCATATGAAGGACAGTTGGAGAAAATCCATGCATAAATGTGATGAAATTTACTGTTCTACATGCCATGAGAAATATGAGGCACATTTTATAGTGTATTTTATATGAAAGACGCCAAACCTAAAAATAAACCTTGTATAACTGTATACTACGATATAGAGACATACACAGACAAAATGAGTGATAGTGAGCGTAAAGAATTTGAGAGGTACTACAACAGTTTTAATGAAGATAATCCGTACAATAAAGCGGATGAATGTGAGCGTTATTGCGTGAATGACGTGCGCGTACTTAGACTATGTTTCCAAGCATTTAGAAGGATGTACATAGTCCGGTTCAACTGTCACCCGCTACAAGCCGCAACCACAATCGTTTTACTGTTTTCAAGAACAATTTCATGCCTAAAGACACACTAGCTGTCATTCCCCAAAACAACCCACGCAGTTATGGGCATAAGGTTATTTACTGGCTCATATACCTACAATAACAGACAGGCGTATACATAAAATATGCTCGCAACACGGGGGAAGTGGCCATTAAGATCAACGGTCGTGTTTTTTAGGTGGATGGTCTAAGCGAAGACCCCACCACTGGGGAGCATTCAGAGTGCTCCTTTTTAACGGTTGCTGGTAGCATGGATGCCCACGTCCTGAGTGTGGTATCATAGGAGATATCCATGGTAGATCTCCTGCCAAGTCTCGCATGGACCCGTACCCGCGATCAACTTATAAGCTCCCAGTTCACTCACAAGGTTTTGTGGGAAACGAATATGATGTATGGATGGAGACAGATGGACAGTACCGCGAATAAATAAATACCATCAAGCGTTTAATGGTGCTGGACCCTCTCAAATGCGGCGATAGTTTGTTTGGTGGACGCACAAACCCCTTCAAACTATACTTTCCACCTACGGAGGGCGTGAAACTCCATTATTACAACTTCTTTTCTTTATACCCCTACGTGATGAAGAATAATCCGTACTCCGTAGGCGTACCTGAAAAACTGGTGGATCCCCCTGCTGCCATCGAAGAGTTCTCAGCTAATTTGAACGAGAACTATTTCGGACTTTCTTTTGTAGATGTGCTCTCCCCTCGCGACTTATGGATGCCAATCCTGCCCGTCGTTATAGATCACAAACTCATGTTCCTCTGTGTGTGAAATGCACAAACGAGAACAATGGGGCTGTAATCACACAATCGACCAAAGGAAGATCAGAGGCGTATATACAAGTCCTGAGCTGTCCTTAGCCATTCGCCAAGATTACGAAATATTGAAAATATGAGGTGTGGAGGTTTCAGAAGCTCCTCAACCTTTCACACCATATATAAGTACTTTTTTGAAGGATAAGGTAGAAGCATCAGGATACCCGCGAGGAGTTAAGACCGAAAATGAAAAATCGGCATATATTCAACGCTACCGTAATCGTGAAGGGATACAGCTTGAACAGGGAGAAATTGCGAAGAACCTTGGCAAGCGCTTTAGTGCAAAGTTGTGCCTAAATAGTCTTTGGGGGAAATTTTCACAGAATACAGACAAGGGGAACGTTCATCTAGCCCAAAGTTATAAAAAGGTCTGGGATTACGCCAACGCTCTTGATAAAGAAGTCATGGAGATTGTGAATGCGGGTAATACGTACATATAAAGTACAACAGAACCGAATTGGCTACAGATACATGCGTGTCACAAACATACCTCTAGCCAGTTTCACAACAGCATACGCCCACATCAAACCTTGGAGTCTACTGCATTCTCTTGGACGGAGGGTTCCGTAGCAGATACAGATAGTGTGATATTCACGGACAGTGAGGGAATATATGCCTCCTATTGTGGAATTCCTCGGAAAGTTGACTGACGAGATCAAGGATGAGTATGAAGATAGCGCCTACGCTGATTCTTTTGTCTCAACAGGTCCAAAAACCTACGAGGTACGGGTAAGGGTGTGGGAGGAAATGAAATATATCGTGAATGCTAAAGCATCACGCTCACCCAGGTGAACCGGCAGATCGTCAACTTTGATTCGCTGAAAGAGCTAGTGAGATTAGATGAGTGTGACCAATTACCCCAATTGATTGTAGGAACTCTCAAATTTTGGCACAGAAGTTGGGGGGCGTGAAGGAGCTTAGGGGGACAAAAGTGTGTCGTAGCACATAGAGGAAACGATACCAGGTGCCTGGCGCCTACGATACTGTTCCCTTTGGATACCATGAGGTGTGAACATTTATTATATAGCTGTTATATTAGAATCTATTTACTTGTTGACGAAATTTTACAGTTTATTTAGTTTTCTATTTGTTACATGTATTTAATTATGTTTCAGCTGGCGTTTCATTTTTTCCTTTGTGTGTGTGTGTGTGTGTGTGTGTGTGTGTGTGTGTGTGTGCAAGAAAATCTAAACACCACCCACTGTATGTTGCTGACCAGTAAGAAGAGTCACTTGACTCCCGCTACTAAACGGTACATGTCTCCTCCCTGCGTACTCAGTTGACCCCTGCAAGCCCTGGTTCTCAGACGTATATTTTCAACTGTTAAAGAATTCTCCCGTAGAAGAAAATTAACAATGGCGGCCAATGACATTGCATGTTCTACCTTCCTAAAGTTGTACTCACTAAAGTCTACAGATGTAGTGAACACCCAAAGAATTTCTAGTCATCCCTCTTTTGAAACCTTTAAGGGCACATAAATCGTGCGAAGCATGAGGAGCAAGACGTCCAAATACTCTATGGTTATTCTGGTAAGAGCATTGTGGGATTTCGCGGTTCAAACGATGTAATGAAATATACTGTACGATTAAACTATACTAAATACTACATATATCGTGGAGTGAAAGAATCCACGATTGCAGAAGAGAAACAAAGGATCTGGGTTGTGAACCTTGTTGATGATTGGTATGACATGAGATATTATACCATGTTACATCAAACCGAGTGCGCGTACACTGGGGCGGTGAATGTAAACCTTGTGATTATGGACAGTTTAAAATATTTCTACCACTACATCCATGTATATCATGACGAGGTGCGCAGCGAAATTGTAACTAAAGGATTATGTGAATTATTAGTAGAGTTTAGGGACGAGTATCGTTTGTCCAGCAAAAAGGTCAAGTATGGACACATGTTTCTCTCAAATAGCTCGCCAGAGTGTTAATGAATGTGCATAGCTCGAGAAAGTATAATGGTGTTCACCCCTGAACGTTGTAGATGTATGGTGCGCATCGAATCTTTCATGTTGGAACAATCTCGTACACGAATCTGTATTACTAACGCTTGCCGGTGTTCATGACGCAACCACGTGTGACTCATACCCACCCCACACCTCCCACCTCCCCAACCGTGAGCACGGTCCCTCCGAGTCAAACAGTGCACCGGCGCCTCATGGTCGCCTCAGAGCTTGACCCGAAAGGACGTTCTCTTCTCACAGGATCAATGGAAAACTATTAAAAGATGGAACTTCCGTTGAGCAGCATCCTGAATGTAGTAAACGACGTGTCCGTGTTCAAGTCTGTCCGTATATTCAGGCGTAATACCGGTGCTGTTACTTATGTACTTGAAACGAAATGTAGACAATCAATCTCTGGTAGACGCAATGTTATTTATTTAAGTGTTGTGCAGATGAACAGAATCTTCGTGTTGGTTGAGAAGTAGGGCGAGGACAGTTATAAATACCTGTAGGTGTAAACACAAAAAGAAACAGAGTAGTGATGCCCCCTTATACGCCATTATTTGTACGCTATGCGTAAATCGTGATACAAACCAACCATTCATTGATATACGCTTGATGTGGAAGAATGCTGCTGACAATAATGCCTTTATCCCAGGCGGAGCCGTTTCATTCTCGACAGAATGTTTGAAGTCGTCGGTTTCCGTAAACTAAAACCAATATTAGACGCCCGTGTTGCTGCTATGCGTTATTTTGACACGGTGCTTGAATACGCGTACACCGTCCTGCTCGATGATTTTACCGAGTGTAGGGACGAGCAAGGCGAAAATGGTTTGGAACTGGATCCGACTTAGGCCTGTTCAAAAATCAACTTTTTCTTATTTTCATAGGTTTCTGTACATTTTCCCATGCTTTTTTACCTGAAAAGGCCGAAAATCATAACTATTTTGACCTAGGTTGTTGGGAAGCATTGCCGCAAGGAGCTTTAAATTTTCTGCCTTGAAATCGGCCAAAGCGCCAATTCCGGGGTCCCTTGAATTATGTTTTGCACTTTAACTTTTGATCTAAACAAGATAGAGCAACAAATTAGGTATCAAATGAAAGAGCATAAAATTAATAAATAATAATAATAATAATAATAATAAAATAATAATAATAATAATAAATAAATAATAATTAATAATAATAATAATAATAATAAAATAATTATCTATCATTTTTCAGGAAACAACAGAAACTCAATCAGAATCTAGAAACCATCTACAAGTTACAACTTCACAATGGCATTAAGCAAGGAGCTGAGGGAGCTCCGTGGGCGCACAGTTGATATCTCAGAACCTCCACGTACTGTCCACAGGCAGGTGTCAACTGGGCCATCTACCAGATCTCTCACTGAAACTTTCCTGGTTGGATACCCTTCAGCTTTTATCAGTGGTTCCCAGCTTCCCACCAACAGACAGGCGTTCCAGTATTTCCTTAATCTTCAGAATTTACCGGAAAATGCAGGGAGGCCCATGGTTCAAGACCTTGCATATGAAACAGTTGAATCTATCATCCCATTCTGGCAGATGGCTAGGATCAAGACAATGACCAAGTACAACGCAATGAAGCTCTTCATGAAAAGAGGAGCATTTGTGCTGGAATTAGACAGCCTGTTCGATATAGGAGCTCCGGATGCAATCCAGGAAATACAGAACAACAGACTGTTATCCAGAGAGAAGAAAGATGAGGATATCAGGTTCTACGAAGACCAAAAGACTGAGAGGAAAGGTCATATGTCTGGTCATGACAAGATTTTTGAGACAAGATCCCTGCAGCAAGCAGCGAGGAATGAAAGACTGCAGCATAGACAAGAACAAGGTAAAACTAATTACTTTGAACGTTATAAAAAGTTTTAAGTTTTACTCCATTGCGATATTTAGCATGTACTTAACAATTACTGTCTTAACATGTTGTACTATTTTACCGTGACCGGACAGCTCATACCAGGACAACACATACCCGGACAACTCAGACCCGGACAACTCAGACCCGGACAACTCATACCTAGGACAACTCATACCTAGGACAACTCATACTCTCTTCAACAATTACCACCCCAATGTTGATCTTTTCATCTATATCCACCCCGAAAGTTTAAACTCTGCAAATTAACCAAAATAAGATAAGAAAACAATAACAACAAATTTATTATTTATTGCAAACATATAATAAATAGAGAACCATTATTTACATAAGATAAAATTTGAATGCCCGGTTAGGTCAACTGTACGCCCTTGACGATTGGTTAGGTTTAGTCGTGATGTTTTCGTTAGTTTTAACGAAAATATCACGACTAAACCTAACCAATCGTCAAGGGCGTACAGTTGACCTAACTGGGCATCAATGAACCCAACCGGGTATTCAGTTGACCTAACCGGGCATTCAATGAACCTAACTGGGCATATATATATATATATATATATATATTATATATATATATATATATATATATATATATGGGAATGAACTCAGAATGGTTCCCTGAGTTTTTTATGATACACACAGACCGTGCATGGAACAAGGAACTCTTCTGGGATAATTAAATCCACTATAGTCCGAATAAGTAATGGTAAATGACAAATACCATAGTTTTTCTTTTTCATGATGCAAGCCCGACGTGGCAACGGGTCTCTCGCAAAGAGGTCCCATAGATATAGCTTCCCTCACCAGCTATCTGCAAAGAAGACAGGATCCAGCTCTGGGACATGGATCTAGGGTTTAAAGCAGCCTAGCCCCACTACATTTAGAACCTCAATATAAGTAAAAGACTCGTTGCCCCTTTTTCTTTGATTTATTCAATCCGACGTGAATGCAACGAGTCTTTTACTTATATTGAGGTTCTAAATGTAGTGGGCTAGGCTGCTTTAAACCCTAGATCCATGTCCCAAAGCTGGATCCTGTCTGCTTTGCAGATAGCTGGTGAGGGAAGCTATATCTATGGGACCTCTTTGCGAGAGACCCGTTGCCCACGTCGGGCTTGCATCATGAAAAGAAAAACTATGGTATTTGTCATTTACCATTACTTATTCGGACTATAGTGGATTTAATTATCCCAGAAGAGTTCCTTGTTCCATGCACGGTCTGTGTGTATCATATATATATATATATATATATATATATATATATATATACTGTATATAACTTGCATGAATTTTAAATGTTTAAATTTAATTTTTAATTTTACAAAATAAATGTTTTCATTAATTTTAAAAATAAATGTTTTCATTTCAAAATGTTTTCATTAATAACTTGCATGAATTCTAAATGTTTAAATTTAATTTTTAATTTACAAAATAAATGTTTTCATTAATTTTTTTTTTTTTTTCTGGTCCTATGTATGAGTTGTCCTAGGTATGAGTTGTCCGGGTATGAGTGAGTTGTCTGGGTATGAGTTGTCCTGGTATGAGCTGTCCTGGTATGAACTGTCCTAGAACCCTATTACACAGCTGCAGCAGAACAAGAGGCAGTTGTTCATGTGGATGACATTACCTGGGGTGACTCAACTGAGAACGACGCTAACACAGAGGACATGGATTTCCATCAGCCTCGTCCTGGATGTTCTCACCATCAAGACACTGTGACTAGTGTAACTTTGACGTTTCCAAGGAAGGTCATGGAATGTGATGTCATCTGCAATACAGCTGATCGTCTTGGTTTATCAGACAATCAAGTTACTGCCATGGTTTCTGCCACCTTGAAAGCTGGAGGGGCTGATCTGGATAACTTCGTCATCTCAACCTCAACAACACGTCGCAACAGAATGCTGTCCAGGTATAATATCAGCGAGAGTCACATGTCCAAGTTTTGTGAAAAAACCCCACAGTACGCTGCCTTACACTGGGATGGAAAGTTGCTCAAGATGTCTTGGGCAGTGAACCTGGAAGTACCTCAGAGACTTTAGCTGTGCTAGTGTCTGGTCCACCTTCATACACTGAAGGAAAGTTATTGGGAGTACCTGTCATCGACAATTCTTCTGGCACAGCTCAGGCTGAGGCTTCAATGGATTTACTGGAGACATGGGAACTTACGGATAATGTTACTGCCCTTGTTTTTGACACTACATCCAGTAACAGTGGAGTTCACAGAGGAGCTGCCAAACTGCTAGAGAAAATGCTGAACAAAAAGGTGTTTTATCTGGCCTGTCGACATCACATCCTGGAAATCCTAGTAGGAGCAGTTTGGGAGAAGCTGTTTGGGAAGGTGAAGGGGCCAGATAATCCCTGGTTTGAGCATCTGAAGGATGTTTGGACGGACTTGTCCAAGGAAAACCAAAGATGCTGGCTATCAACAGCAAATGGCTGAAGGAAAGAAGAAGAACAGTGAGAAATACTCCAAGACATTCTAACAGCAGAAAGGCTTCCAAGAGCCGACTACAGGGAAATGGCTGAACTGACAGTCATTGTTCTTGGAGGAACGCCTCCTCGAGGTATTCATGGAGTCGACCAGGCGCCATTCATCAGACCAGATGGATGGCCAGAAACCTGTACTCCATGAAAATGCTGATGTTTGCAGATCAACTTGAGTACGACGAAGACACTGTATCAAAGCTGGAAAGACTCAACACCTTCCTTGCGCTGTTCTACACTCCTGTATGGATGATGTCAATGTCTGCTGCAGATGCTCCCGTGAATTATCTAAGTCTAATCCAGGACATGTTGAAGTACAAGAAAACTGACCCAGAGCTTGCTGATGCAGTACTTAATAAGATGGAAAACACAAATGGTACCTGACGCAGGAAGTCGTGCCATTTGCCCTGTTCAGCAGTAGATTGAGTGACACATTGAAGCACGACATTGCTGCCCAGTTACATGCCACTGAGAAGCCAGACAGCTTCAGAACAGGAAAGCCTCTATTCCAGAGAGTCACAGCTAAGACCACCCTGGTTGATCTCATTGGCCCAGAATCACATTTCCTGCTGGACACACTGAACATTGGATCCGAGTGGCTTCTGGAACCTGTCACGTTGGCCACAGAATGAGGACTACAGAAAAGCGTTGGACTATGTTAAGAATCTGAAAGCGGTGAATGACATTGCTGAACGTGGTGTCAAGATGATGAGCGACTTTGCAAATGTCATAACAACAGATGCCAAGCAAAGGGACTATCTCCTTCAAGCTGTGGAGTTCAACAGACGCCGCTTTGACAGCTTCAAGAAACAAACTCTCAACAACTGACTGTGTAAATGTCATTATGAAATTAATCATCATGTAATGCTTTCACTTCTTGATCGATTAGACTTGTGACAAAATGTTAATCTCAAATTTGTGTCATGAATAAGCCTTATCTGCCTTGAGTGTGAGAAAACGAATTTTGTGATATTTCTGAAATCTTTGTATGTACCAATGTGCCATTTCTTGTTCCAAGACTATCATAATTGTATAAGTTAGAAAGAGGATTAAAAACACTTTAATTTGGTGCCTATTTTGTTGCTCTATCTTGTTTAGATAAATTGTTATAGTGCAAAACATGATTCAAGGGACCCTGGAACTGGTGCTTTTGGCCGATTTCAAGGCAGAACATTTAAAGCTCCATGCGGCAATGCTTCCCAACAACCTAGGTCAAAATGGTTGTGATTTTCGGCCTTTTCAGGTCAAAAAGCATGGGAAAAAGTACAGAAACCTATGAAAATAAGAAAAAGTTCATTTTTTAACAGGGCTATCAGGATCCGTATTTAGAAGGTACAGACCCCTCGAAATATCATGAATAGAACGGTACAGGATTAGAAGAATTAGACCGGTACAGGGCTGAACTCACCCTGAAGAATTATTTCTTTATATAAGACGCAGTTGTCGGCACGATTTAGAAACATACTTCAATTACCGATATGAGTTGTGAAGAAGATTTTACAGTTGAAAAGGTCAACGCTGAAAGAATAAGTGCCCGTTTGGAAAGGAGTGTTTATAAGCTTGAATTTAATGGTGATGTTGTAGCAAACGATGTTCTTGCGGTTATATATAGGCCCCCTAATCAAACAGCTGATACGGACGAAGCGTTATATCGTGAACTAAAGAGAATAATAGGTAGTGAGCAGGCTTTAGTTATGAGTGGCTTTAATTGCGCCAACGTGAATTACGATACAATGCAGGGAGACGCGGAAGGTAATCGTTTAGTTCATTTTCTCGAGGATAGCTTTCTTATTCAAAAGGTTGGGGAACCTACGAGGTTGGACAGTATTTTAGATTTAGTAATAACTACGGATGATAGACTAATCACTGATCTTCAAGTAATAGAATCGTTAAGCAATAGCGATCACAATATGGTAGAGTTTGTCCTCTCAGTAAGTCACTCGAAACCAGCTAACTCGACTAAAATTCCTAACTTCCAGCACGCAGACTTTTGTAAATTTCGAAATGAATTTCATTGTCACACGTCAATTGGGAAAACGTAATGGGGATCTCCAACGCAAAACTAGTGTGGAAATCGTTTGAAACAGTATTTAGGACTATAAATGAGGAATGTGTATCGTACAAAATTAAGCGTGCGAAAGTAAACAACAAGCCCTTGTGGTTTACTTCTAGAGTAGGAGACATTATAAAGAGTAGAGATAGGGCTTATAGGCTACATAAGTGCGATAAAGACAATTTGTGGTTACGAAATAACTACATATCTCTAAGGCGTGAAGCGAAAAGTGTAATAAAAAAGTTCAAGCGCGAATTTGAAATCTCTATAGCTCGTGACGGTAAAGAAAACCCCAAGCGATTCTTTCAATACGTCAACAATAGAAATCCAGTAAAAAGTGTCTTGGGGCCATTGAAAATTTTTTCTGAAAACAAGGAAATGGCTACCTTGCTAAACGAATTTTTTACGTCAGTTTTTACTGTAGAAGATGTAACGAATATCCCTACGTAGACATAATAATTTTTTATAATGGTAATATTTTGGATAATATTGTGGTTAGTGAAGGGGAAGTAATGCATTATATTGATAAAATGAAAACGCGTAAATCACCGGGGCCGGATTCCATATATCCCATATAACTAAAAGAATTAAAAGATAGCATTGTTGTGCCGCTAACAAAGATTTTTAATGCGTTTATTTCTGAGGGGTGCGTACCGGATAATTTCAAGTTAGCAAACGTAACACCTATCTTTAAGAAAGGATATAAAGGTGCGGCGGGAAATTATAGGCCAATCAGTTTAACGTCTGTTGGAGGTAAGCTACCGGAGTCAATAATTAGGGATCGTATAGTCGAACACTTAGAATTGCGTAACTTAGTTAGAAATACGCAGCACGGTTTTAGGCGAAACAAATCTTGCTCAACTAATCTTTTAGAATTTTTTCAAAGCGTGGTTGACGTTTACGATAGTCATCGGGCGGTTGATGTTGTTTATTTAGATTTTCAAAAAGCGTTTGACACTGTACCGCACAAAAGACTCATTGAAAAAACTAAGGCTCAAGTAATCAGGGGTGTAGTAATAAATTGGATAGAAGAGTGGTTGCGAGGAAGGAAACAGACGGTGGTCGTTGATGGAGCGGAGTCGTTTTGGGCTAATGTAGCGAGTGGCGTTCCTCAGGGTTCTGTATTGGGCCCCTTGCTTTTTCTATATATATTAACGATTTAGATGTCGGCCTAGTCAGTATAGTTTCAAAGTTTGCGGATGACACGAAGCTGGGTGGGTAGGGCGATTAATGACGAAGATAAAGGTAAAATCCAGGAAGATCTGAATAAAATCGTTGATTGGTCAGTCACATGGCAAATGAGATTTAACGTCGATAAGTGCAAAATTTTACATATAGGTTCGCGTAACGGTAATTTTGCGTATAATATGTCAGGAAAGGAGTTGGCAATCGTAGAGCAGGAAAAAGATTTAGGAGTTATAGTCAATGGTGATTTAAAAGTAGCGAAACAAAGTACAGCAGCGGTCAATAAAGCGAACAAAGTGTTAGGTTTTATAGCTCGGAATTTTGAGTACAAATCGCGCGATATTATACTTTCTCTTTATAAATCATTAGTTAGACCCCATTTGGAGTACGCGATCTAATTTTGGAATCCGCATATGCGAAAAGATATAGACAAACTCGAAAGAGTTCAAAGACGAGCAACTAAGATGATTCCGTCTCTTAGGTCAAAGTCGTACGAGGATAGGCTTAAGGAGTTAAAATTGACTAAACTCGAGACTAGAAGGCTAAGGGGTGATCTTATCCAGGTTTTCAAAATTATGAATGGGTTCGATAACGTAGATAGAGATAGCTTTTTCGAAATATTTCAATATAATGGGACTAGAAATAACGGGTGTAAGTTGACAAGTAGAAGGTTCGAGACAGCAGTTGCCAAAAACTTTTTTACGCATAGAATAGTAAATAGGTGGAATAGTTTGCCCGTAGAAGTAATTAGTAGCACGTCTATAAACATGTTTAGAAATCGATTAGACGCATATGTTGATAGATTGGGTATAGTTTAAGGTAGTAAAATTAAGGCTTTGTGGTTCGGAACCCATGTAAAATTGTAGGTCCCCTCCGCCACCACGGAGGACATGCACAATACACAATTACGAACACAGTTAGGTAGACCAGCCATGAGTGGATCCTAGGGTCTTTGTTGGTCTGAAACATTATAACATTATAACATTATCTTTGTACGTGCTTTAGACTGTATTCTATCCGTGTTTAAAGAACGTGTTAGTTTGACCCCCAATTGTAAAGTGGGTAAAAAAAATAGTGTTAAACGAGTACAGGGCGAACATATAGTCAAAAGTTTAGAAGTAGGCGAGAGTTTAGGATGTAGTGACCATCAAATTCTTAGGTTTAAGTTATTGATAGAAAACACTAAGGATAGTAAACGTAATAGAAGTCCTTGATTTTCGTAGGGCCAACGATGATGGTTTTGCGGATAAGATGAGAGTAGTGGACTGGGATAACTTATTTATGGGTAATGACAGAAATTTGCATTGGGAGGCGTTTAAAGAAAGTTTTATGAATATTGAAAGGGAGTTTTTTCCTCATAGGCCCAAGCGCGCTAGAATTCATGGTAGTTCCAAGTGGTGGACTAGGGAAATAGGCGAGTTCATAAACGAGCGTAACAGAGCGTATAGACTTAATAAGCGCAATGGCACGGCAGCTAACTTTAATAGATATATCGAGCTTAGACGTCAGGTTAAAAGATCAGTTAGGAATGCTAAGCGTAATTTAGAGATACTTATAGCTGCGGATAGTAAACATAATTCAAAAGAGTTTTTTGAATACGTCAATAATCGTAAGCCGATAAAAGATAACGTAGGCCCTCTAGTGGATGTTAACGGCGCTTTGGCTTCTGACGCTCAGGCGATGGCGGGTATTTTCAATAACTTTTTGGCGACAGGTTTTACCATAGAAGACGTAAATAATGTCCCCGACGTGGACGATATCGTTCCATTTAGTAGCGAGACTATTTTGGGTGAAATAACTGTTTACGAGGGTGAGATTGCGCATTATATTGATAGGCTAAAAGTGAGCAAGGCTCCAGGCCCTGACGCGTTTTATCCCAGACATTTGAAAGATTTGAAAGACGTTATCGTGGGCCCCTTAACGAAGATTTTTAATCAGTCACTCGAAACGGGGATTATTCCTGAAGCTTCAAATTAGCTAACGTCACGCCCATTTTTAAAAAAGGCGACCGCACAGTAGCTAACAATTATAGGCCCATTAGCTTAACGTCAATTGTCGGTAAACTTTTGGAATCCGTAGTTAGGGATCGTATCATCGACCACTCAGAAATTTGATTAATAGTAGTCAGCATGGGTTTCGACGCCCTAGATCTTGTTTAACTAATTTGTTTGAATTTTATAACGAAATAGTGCGCGAAT
Source organism: Bathynomus jamesi (assembly GCA_023014485.1). Classification (NCBI taxonomy): domain Eukaryota; kingdom Metazoa; phylum Arthropoda; class Malacostraca; order Isopoda; family Cirolanidae; genus Bathynomus; species Bathynomus jamesi. The sequence continues at coordinate 129,021 of JAJOZX010004460.1, read as the reverse complement.
ACGATAGGCATAGAGCGGCTGACGTTATTTATTTAGGTTTTCAAAAGGCGTTCGATACAGTTCCGCATAGAAGATTAATTGCGAAGGTTAAAGCGCACGGTATACGCGATCAGGTAGCTAACTGGTTAGAGGAATGGCTTCGTGCTAGGAGACAGAGGGTCGTTGTTAATGGTAGTGAATCGGGGTGGTTGGATGTAGGTAGCGGTGTCCCACAGGGTTCAGTGGTTCAGTATTAGGCCCATTGCTGTTCGTAATTTACATTAACGACATAGATGTAGGATTGACTAGTAACGTGTCAAAATTCGCGGACGATACTAAAATAGGCGGTAAGGTTGTTAACGAGGACGATAGAAATAGGCTCCAAGACGATGTAAATAGAATTATGGCGTGGACGGATAAGTGGCAGATGCAATTTAACGTAGACAAATGTAAAGTTTTGCATATAGGTTCTCATAACAATAATTACACGTACACGATGGATGATAGAGAGTTAGCGAGCGTTGACGAGGAAGTAGATTTAGGCGTACGCGTATGTAAGGATTTAAAAGTTAGGAACCAGTGCCTAGAGTCTTGCGCAAAAGCTAATAGGATGTTAGGCTTCATAGCGCGTAATTTTGAATTTAAATCGAAGGATATTATATTGCCCCTTTACAAGTCCCTAGTCAGGCCTCATTTAGAATATGCCGTTCAGTTTTGGTGCCCGTATTTGCGTGCTTATTGAAGTTTTCAAAATCGTTAATAAATTGTTCACTTTCGATGATAGCAATACTCGTAATAACGGATTTAAGTTGCGTGGCAGACGTTTCATTACTAATATCGCTAAAAACTTCTTTATGTTTAAAGTAATTGATAAATGGAATAATCTTCCCGCGCCCGTCGTGAACTCTACCAGCGTTAATGTGCTTAAAAACCGTCTAGATAGGCATTTTAAAACTATTAACGTTGTTTAAAATTAAAAAAAACAATTAGCAACAGGAGCTCTTGAGGTGGTGGTCGAGGATGAGTCTGTTGACGATTAATGCCAGCTTGTGACATGCCAGCGTGTGATGCCAGCAATAAAATTATTAAAAAAAAAAATTAGACTAACACGAACGTAGATGTAGTTCGTAGCGTAAACTAACCCATTTTTTGCTTAACTTTACCTACTTTTTTTTCTTATCCTCTCCTTACTTGCATGTCTGTAGTTTGCATGGTATGATATGAGGGTGAGTTATGACTGTGTTTGCTGGTTTTGTAAGCGTTCTTATTTTACTTCTTTTCATCTTTCACCCTTTCCTATTCTCGTCGACTATTTTTCCGACTTGTCGGCAGTTGCCGGCGGATGATGATGGTGAGTCTTTTTTCTCTTTTTCTGAATGAATGTTAACCCACGAGTGATAGGTGTTGCTACTTACTTAACCCCTTATTCTCTTCTCTTACCCCTACTCTTTCCTTTCTCTCGGGCTAACCTCAGAATCGATTTTAGGGTCTTTGTTAGCCTTAGCTTCTGTAGATCTGTAGATACTGAATATAGACATCCGCATACTTCGAGTGGTGAATTAATGCTAAATCGCATTTATTGTGTAGTACAAAGCAATGAGGATGTAAATGTGGAATCGATTACGTGTGAGTTTATTATTTTATTTAAGCGTGGTAGAAACTGACCTTAATCCATGTATTTCCATTTTTGACGTGTATATACATATATATATATATATATATATATATATACATATTAAACAATGTGTATTTTGTTGTATATACAGTAAAATTCTTCTGTACTAGCTGCATTATTTTTTGTTTTGATGCGTATATATACATGTTAAATAACACCAAATTATTCCTCTTTTTTGCCTCTAATACAATTCTCCTCTACTGATTGTGATATTTTTTATGTAAATATATAAATCATGTGTGTATTATCACTGTTTTGTACCCAATGTATATACATATTTTGTATTTCGATATACAAGGAAGATGGTTATAGTGTCACCGGATATAGTGTCTCAACGCTTATAGTGTCCCAAACCCAGAGACATAGTGTCCCAACTGACGGTTATAGTGTCTAACCTGCAAATTAAAATTACCGTATCAATACATTTATACTTCATTTACTGTATAGTACTTGGCAACTGGGAAAGCTGTGACCTTGAGACTTGTATGTCTAAGCAGTTGTGAGCTTAAGATCTTTGCCACATGGTTGTGATAAACCATGTGCTGTCATTTCAGATTGGTGCACTGTGTTGTAAAGACCTCCCTCCACACGCACAAATTTTCTCCGTGACCATGCTGAGAAAACGAAAATGTTTAACACTGTCACAAAAGGTGGGCGTAATTGTTGCGTGCAAGCAGCCAGGAATTACAAGGCAGCAGATTGCTGAACAGTTTGGAGTGAGCAGGCAGATGGTCAATTTAATTTGGAAGCAAAGAAGTGATCTTGAGATTCGGTTTCAGAGTGGACAAGGAAACGCCAATGAGAAGCGAAATCGTTCAGGCAAATTTCAGAGCTGAAGAAGTTCTTTTTCTATGGTTCAGGGAAAGTGGGCACAAGACGTCTTCCAAGTGGGGTTTTGCTTCGTCAAAGGCTCTGGATCTTACCCAAGCTATGAAAATCGGAAGTTTTCAGCCAAACGACGGGTGGTTCACACGATGGAAAGCAAGACACAACATTGTTACAAAGTTGAACACGGAGAGAAAAAATCTGCAGCTGTTACGGCGTCAGAACAAAAACCTGCCAGCAATTCTTGAATCTTATAAGCAAGAGGACATTCAATGCTGATGAAACGGCACTTTTCTTCAACTTCTCGACTCTCGTGGCTACGTTGAACGTGGTTCGGTGGAGGGAGGAGAAAACTGCTTAAGAATCGAATCACAATCCTTGTCTGTGCAAACATGACGGGATTTGAAAAAGGCCCTTGTTTTGATACGAAAAGCTAAGCGTCCACGTTGCTTTCCTAAAATTTGACAAAGCTCCCTGTCTCTTACAACAGTTCCGTAAATGCATGGATGACGGGAAACATATTCGAGCCATGGCTTCACAAATGGATAAAGAACTCACAAAAAAGAAGAGAAAATATGCTTGCTTATAGACAATTGCGCAGCTCACCCTGCAGATGTTTCCCTGCAAAACATAAAGCTTGAGTTTCTTCCCCCAAACACAACATCTGTTATGCAGCCGATGGGGAATCATCAGGAACCTCATGGCTCACTACCGTTCCATACTGCTTAAGCACATCTAGATAAGATCGACACAGATCCAAACGTTTCATTTGAAGAACTAAAAAAAAATTGATCTTCTGACAGCAGTCACAGTCATTGCTGAAGCATGGAAACTGGTGCGAACAGAAACCATCGCAAATTGTTTCAGAAAAGGAGGCTTTCAGTTGCAGGCTATGGATGACGACCGAAATGATGCGACTGATATCACTGTTGATCCGTTAGACGGTGTTACAGTTCCTTAGCACTTAAGCACGGAGTCTTTTAAACAACTCCTTGACGTGGAAAAAGAGATGCAGACCCACGGAGAACTCAGTGACGAACAGTTGATAAAAGAAGTAAGAATAGAAAAAGGATGCAAAAATCCCAAAATGGACTTAGAAAAAAGAAGACGATAAAAGAGAGAACCCACCTTCAACGAAGGAAGTCGTTGATGTACTTACAATCCTTCGACGATTTTCAGCTTTGGAAGGAATTGAAATATCTGAAGGTCGCCTTAATCTAAGAGCTGTGGAGGAACAGCTAAGGAAGAGCAGGGAAACAAATATGTTTATGTTTTAAAATGTGTTTTAAATATGAATTAATTAATAAATATAGTGTGTCAATTTATTTTGATGTAATATTTGTTTTTAAAAATTTGTTTTAAATATGAATTAATTAAGAAAGATTATAATACATATAAAACTGTTTTAAAATTTCTTATTCATAACTTTCTCTGAGAGAAAAGCCATCCTACGGATATAGTGTCCCAACGGATATAGTGTCTTTATGGCCTGCAACCGGATGGGACACTATAACTGTCTTCCTCTGTATATTAAATAGACAGAACGCTGTAACTGTTTTATTTACACCATGTAAACAAATATTAATGGAAATGAAGGGTGTGTGTGTGTGTGTGTGTGTGTGTGTGTGTGTGTGTTGTGTGGTTAGTTTTTTTAGGCAAAGCAATGCTAATTCTCCTTTATATATACGTACAAGGAAATAACTCTGTACGTCCTATACGACTGGCTGTAAGCCGTTTACGATTGGCTGCCTTCTAAGCCAGATGGCTGTGATGCTGAAGACACCATTATGCGATGCGTCATGGACCCGAATGGATGGATCTTCTCTCTCTCCTCCTTCTTGTGTTTTATTTTAGGCTACCCACCTTTGGGGGTCTAACCTGGCCCTCCGCTACATGTATATATACAATTCATATACGAGTATACACGAGGGTACTTCAATAAGTATCCGCACTTTTTATTTTAGTGGTAATATAGGATATATAATACGAGTGTGTGTATATATATATGTATATTAGCGTGTAGCGTCATGAGCGATCTGGAGGCACATTTCAGGTTTTGTACAATCAACCTTGCTGATTTCAGAAAAGAAATAAAAAAAATTCTGCAACAAGCAGAACACCTCCTTTTTCGCATGTAAAAAATACAAAATTCTTGTTAATTACAGTTGGCAACACTGACTGACATGGTACTTCTGGCAGCTTTCTAATTATTCTCAGTGAGTCATCCCCTGGAATTTCTTAGTTCTACGCTAGCTCGCTTGAGAGAAACAAGTGTTTCTTCTGTGGATGGGGTGTTCAAAAACCCCAAGGTACTAACGAAAGGTGCGTTTTGTGATATACAGTATACATTATACACATTTCTTTGTTTTGTTGTGTTTTACATTGTTTATAAGTTTGTTATATGTCTTAGGGTGTATATATACCTATGGATATTTATATACATAATACATATGTGTGTGTGTGTGTGTGTGTGTGTGCAGTATATTTATTTATATATATATATATATTGGTACACTTATTGTTTACCAATAAACCAAGCCTTTTATATATATTCTCATAATCATATATATTTTTTATTTATAAGTTTGTGTTTTTGTTTCAGTGTTCCTGTGTGATACTTGTTGAGTTTTGCTGGTACAATGAGCACGCAAAGAACACGGGGATCTGCCAGCCACATTGTCTTTGGTTCTCCACTATCAGAGCTTCCTCTGTCTGAACTTCCAACCCGTATACAAGTTGCAAGGCATTTCCTCTTCTTGAAGGAGAACAAGTACACCAGCAACAGGGAGATTCTTCCGGAGGTATGCCAAACACTCATTGACCTTTGGAATCGTGCTAACATTCCATCACAGCCAATCAAGAATGTGAAGACCAAGCTGCTCCGATTGATGGAAAAAGGCTCACAAGCATCGAAGCAAGGCAAGCAGGCCACAAAAACCAAGAAGTTCGAGGAAAGCCTGAATCAATTGTTTGACATAGCTGTCTGCCAATGCGATGATCTGTCTGCATGCCACTGTGAAAAAGAAATGAAAGTTCCACGACGAGAGCATGCCTTTCTGATCGACCAGAGAGACCACGCGGATCATGCAGATCAGTCGGGTGGATACGAATGTGACTCAGATGATGGAGAGAAGGAAGTCAAAAGAGGATCGGATGCAAGAAAGACAAGAAGAGAATAGAAGAAAAACGGAACGGCAAGAGGTAGCATCCTCTGCAGATGTGGTCGAATCAGCTCAAGCAGAAGCAGACTCTAGTAGTGAAAGTGTTGGTGATGAGTGGATGGGTGATAGTGCCCAGGAGGACAGGAACATCACACCGATTCCTACTGTTGCTTTGGAAGCTGACCGGTATTGTGTATCGAACAGGGTTGCTGCAGCTATCAGCACTGCAACATTGGTTGACTATGGCATCATTAGTTCTGATGATCAGATAAACGTAATTGACCACCACAAAGTATGGAGAGCACGGCAGAAGGTACGGAGGGATCTGAAGGAAGCAGTAACTTACCACGATGTGGAAGTCACTGCTTTATTTTTTGATGGGCGGAAAGACATGACACTTGTCAAAGAGAAAAAGGGGAACAAATGGTACAGCACAAAGAAAGTTGAGGACCACAATGTGCTGGTCGGAGAGCCTGGAACCTTCTATCTAAGCCATCTGACACTGGAACGAGGAACTGGCACTGTCATTGGGGATGGACTTCAAAATGCGATTGAAGAAATGGGTATTGCAGACAAGATAATTGCAGTGGGAGCCGACAGCACAGCCACAAACACAGGGCACAGAAGTGGAGCAATACACCTGCTAGAGTGCTGCCTGGGTCGCCCTTTGCACTGGTTCATCTGTAGTCTGCATTTAAATGAACTCCCACTGCGCCACTTGTAGAGGGAACTCATCGGCCTAAAAGAATCTGCAACTCAATGGAAAGGACCAATTGGCAAAGCTTTGGCCACAGGTGAAAGTTTGCCACTTTCCTCTAGAGGAATTCAATATATTGCTGATGGCCACACTCTCCCGGATGTTGACCTTACTGAATTGAGTCGTGACCAAGCCTACCTCTACAGAATGATGAAAGCGATAAGGACTGGTGTCATTAATGAAGATCTTCTACGAGAGAAGCCTGGACCAATCTCCTCCCATGCAAGATGGGTTACAACTGCCAGCAGAATTTGTCGGCTATATGTAGCGATGGCGCAGCAAAGTGATGAACTGTATTCACTCACACAGTTTGTCGTGTGCCACTATGGACCAATGTGGTTTAGCATCAAGTGCCATCCAAGGTGCACAGATGGCCCAAAACATTTCCTGGAGCAAATCAAGCTGCTACGATTACTGCCACCAGCTAGCAAGACTGTCACATGGCCTGTGATCCAAAGAAATGCATATTGGGCTCACCCTGAAAATGTTCTACTGGCAATGCTTGCAAATGCAGATCAAGCAAACCGGAAATTGGCCATCGATGTAATCAAGACCATTCGACGAGCTCCCAAACCTGCTCAATAGCAAGTTAGAGAATTTCGGCCACCAAAGATTAAACAAAGTGCTCAGAATTTAAAAGATTTACTTCCACCAGTGGAGGAGTGCACAATGGAACCACCACTCACGAAGCAGTTCTCTGTCGAACAACTCGATAAGATCACTGAAGAGCCCCTTGTTGTCCGGATACCATGTCACTCCCAAGGTGTAGAACGCTGTGTTAGGATGGTAACTGAAGCGTCTGGGGCAGTGTATGGAAAGGATTCAAGAGATGGTTACATTAGAGCAGTACTTAAATCCCGTGACTTTATGCGGTCATTCAAAACTAAACAAGATTTTAATGTATCATTTACTAAATAAAAATATCTAGTCTACCTACCTACCTACCTACAGTGTATATGTTTATTCCAAAAATAATTTTTTCTATTTTTCCTGAAAAGCAGTACATTGTAAGGGGTCAAATGATAGCTCAAACCCTAGGAAAGCAAGTGTCCAAAAGTTATGGGTAACTAGTAATTTTCACGATTTTCACATGCGAAAAAGGAGGTGTTGTCACAAAAAATTTTGTTTTCATTTTTGAATTTAGGGAGGTCAATTGTACAAAACCTGAAATGTGCCTCTTGATCCGTTACACTTTGCCCAATGACGCTACACGCTAATAATATTATATATATATGATGAATAAAACCACGAAGGAAAGGAAACACAAAATGGTGCTCAAGCGCTTTCGTCTAATGACATCCTCAGGAACACTGAAGTACATAAAAGGGTGACAGCCTATATATAGGTTACAGAAAGAAAAAAAAAAGAAAAATAAATTATATATATATATATATATCTACATATATATATATATATATAATATATATATATATATATATGCAATAAAAGGAGAAGTAAAATAAAAATTAAAAATTAAAGGATTAACAGAGAGGCATACAGATTTGTAAGGAAAAATATCGATTTTTAGCACAAGATCAAATGAATTATAAAAATACAAATTTATACTGGAAATCTGCCCGGGTTTTAACACTCTGCCTTTTTTTGGTTAAGTTTCGATGTATATAAAAAAAAATAAAATGAAAATTAAAAGTTAATAAAGTAGCATACAAGTTTACAAGTTTACCAAAGATTTAGCGTTCTACCCTTCTTATCTAAATCTGTTTTGAAGGAATTCAAAACAACAGGATCGAGTTGAAAAAGACCTTTGCTTATGTTGAAGTTATTTGAAAGTTGGATAATGGCAGACTCAAGAATATTTCTATTAACAACGTTGCTAGAGTGGAATAAAACTGAAGCATTATTCCAATCAATACAGTGGGATAACTCTGACAAATGGACAAAAAGGGCACTGGACAACTGTCCTGTTCTAACGGAATATTGATGCTGTTTTATACTTGTGTGCAAATCCTGCCTCTCTGTTAATCCTTTAATTTTTTATTTTTTATTTTTATTTTTACTTCTCGTTTATTGCATATATATATATATATATATATATTATTTATTTTTCTTTTTTTTTTCTTTCTGCAACCTATATATAGGCTGTCACCCTTTTATGTACTTCAGTGTTCCTGAGGATGTCATTAGACGAAAGCGCTTGAGCACCATTTTGTGTTTCCTTTCCTTCGTGGTTTTTCATCATAAATATTTTTCACGTGTTACTTTCGTGAAATAATTTTCATATATATATATATATATATATATATATATATATATATATATATATATATGTGTGTGTGTGTGTGTGTGTGTGTATAGTATGTATATAACAGAAGTTTTGTCTTTTTTATATATGCAAACACACCCACATATATACAACTTATATATATATATATATATAAAATTTTGGGTGCGGGTCGAGGGGGATTAGACAAGTGTCTCATCTTGTTGCATGTGTAGTGAATACTCTTATTTAGTTTCAAGATAAATGTTAATTTTACCGTCTTGAATTTCGGAATAGTTATAAATTCATTTTAAATTAGTTACCCATCATAATTCAATTGTAAACCACATTAATACTAATTTTATGTATATTGTATTATTTTATTGTATGTAAACATAATTAATTATATATCACAATTGTCAGTTAATTATTTATATTCAAATATTTATTTTAATCTAATACCATGTCCATTTTACAAATAAATAATAGAAATCCAAGGGTTATATTTTCCACCTTTGGTACTGTCGCAGTTTCGCCTAACGGACTCAATACGGCTAGTGAGATAATCACTGGTTGGCACTTAACCAGCGGCAGTGCTTATGGCTACATCATCCAGGTTAACCTATACCGGATAGATGCGCTACGGTCCCAAGCCGTAGCTTGCCTAGGCCACGACGACGACGTAAACCAACAATTGGTGACTCCGGAGTTGGATTCCCCCTTTTACCCGAACGACTAGGACTAGACTGTAATGTCGTTCGTGCCCATCACCCCCTTCACCCGAGCGACTAGGACCAGACTGTAACGTCGTTCGTGCCATCACCCCCTTCACCCGAGCGACTAGGACCAGACTGTAATGTCGCTCGTGCCCTCTGCCCCTCACCCCTGCCCGTGCGCTCTGTGCCTGCGCTCGTCTCAACCTCCACTCCTTCGTTGGTAACTTGTCGTCTTGCTTGTACGTCAGCAAGCATAGGAGAAGATGCCTGACGACGCTGGTGCCATCTCCCACTTGAGCGTAAAGCTCCCCGTCTTCTGGCCGGGCGATCCATTTATTTGGTTCCACCAAGTGGAATCACAATTCAACTTGGGAAGGATCACCGCTAGCAGGCCAAAATACGATCATGTTTTGTCCTCTCTACCAGCGAGCATCATCTCTGAAGTCCGTGACGTCATCGTGTCTACTTCCACGAGTGAGGACCCATACAACGATCTGAAGTCTGCCATCCTGTGCCGCACCACTGTCTCCGAGCGTGAGAAACTACATCAGTTAATCTCAAAAGAAGAACTTGGAGACCGTAAGCCCACTCAAATGCTGAGGGCTATGCAGTGCGCTCTAGGCGAACGCGCACAAACCTTCGATAAGGACATCTTTAGACAGTTGTTCTTGCAGAAACTTCCTCCATCAGCTCAGCGTGTCTTGGCCACTATGGATCCTGCTACTCCAGTTGATAAACTAGCAGAACTGCCGACAAAGTAGTGGAGATTGACACAGCTCCGGTCAACAACGTGAACACACAATCGGAACTGGAGTTGAAAGTGGAAGAGTTAAGTCAACAACTCAACCACGTTTGTTCTCTGCTACAAAATCAACGGCAAAGAAGCCATTCTCGGTCAAGATTTACGAAGAGGCATCGTTCGAGTTCCGGGAAGATCTGCTTCTACCACTCCAATTTGGAAAGAAGGCTAGGAAGTGCATCTCCCCTTGCAATTTTTCGTCGGAAAACCCCAGCAGCGAGTCCTAATGGCGTCTAGTACTCGCACTGCCAACCTGTTATTCATAAAGGACAGGAACTCTGGTGTCAATTTCTTGGTCGATACCGGAGCATCAGTCAGTGTATTCCCTCAAAAATCTGGTCATACGCACTCGGAATCTCCGCCTCTATACGCTGCTAACGGTTCACGCATACCCACGTACGGTACTCAGTCGCGTGAACTAAACTTGGGCCTTCACCGATCCTTCAAGTGGATTTTCATCTGTGCTCAAGTGCAGCATCCCATAATCGGCGCTGACTTCCTCCAGCATTTCAAACTCCTGGTGGATCTTGACAAGCGACGCTTATGCGACCAGGCCACACTGCTTTCTGTTCTTGCCAAACAGGTTGCCCTTCCGGACGCCTCGAACTCTGCACTTTCCCTCGTTCCCCCTAATTCCATGTACCAGTGCCTTTTCCAGCGATATCCAGGAATTCTTCAACCGATGCAGATGGGTGATACCATTAAGCACACCATTACCCATCACATTACAACAAAAGGTCCCCCTGTGTTTGCAAAACCCAGACGTCTTGCCCCGGACAAACTGAAAGCTGCCAAATCGGAATTCCAGCTTATGATAGATCTTGGGATAATAAGACCTTCCAAAAGCAGTTGGTCCTCTCCCCTACACCTGGTCCAGAAGAAGTCAGGAGACTGGAGACCATGTGGGGATTACCGGTTTTTTAATTCGACAACCATCCCGGACCGATATCCGGTACCAAATGTCCAAGACTTTACTTCTCTTCTCCACGGCAAATCTATCTTCAGTAAAATAGATCTCGTTAAGGCTTTCCACCACATTCCCGTAGAGCCTTCGGATATTCCCAAGACTGCAGTTTGTACACCATTTGGGTTATTCGAATTTGTGAAGATGCCGTTCGGGCTACGGAATGCTGCGCAAACCTTTCAGAGGTTTATAGATGAGGTCACCAGAGGCTTAGACTTTGTTTATGCCTACATCGATGATTTGCTTGTGGCCAGCTCAACGGAAGAGGAACATAAGGAACATCTTTCACTCCTCTTTCAACGCTTAGAACAATACGGTGTTACTATTAATGCATCTAAGTGTGTGTTTGCACAGCCAACCTTGGAATTTCTTGGTCACACGATTTCGCAGCACGGAATTACCCCCCTTCAGGACAAGTGTGAAGTGATAAAAAATTACCCTATGCCAAATAATCAGCGTGAGTTACGTCGGTTTCTAGGTTTGGTAAATTATTACCACAAGTTCATTAAAAACTGTGCCAGTGTTCTTGCTCCTCTACACGCTATGATCACGCACAAACGCAAGGTAACGAAATTGGTATGGTGTAGCGATAGTTTACAGGCGTTCGACAATGCCAAAAATGCTATCAATAGTGCATTGTCTCTGTCATTTCCTATCAGTGATGCCCCCCTAACTCTGACGGTCGATGCATCAGATGTTGCGATCGGTGGGGTGTTGGAACAAACCACTAACGGTCAACAAGCACCCATCGCGTTTTACTCGAAAAAGCTGCAGCCAGCCCAAACGCGTTATAGTGCTTTCGGACGTGAACTTCTTGCTATTTACTTAAACGTGAAGCATTTTCAACATTTCCTTGAAGGCCGAGAGTTTTGTGTTTTTACCGACCACAAACCTTTGGTCACTGTCTTCATAAAAACAGCTGTAACCACTCTCCCAGAGTCATCAGGCAACTCGATTATATCTCGCAATTTACCACAGATATCCGCCACATCAAAGGTGTCTTGAACACTCCAGCGGATGCACTTTCAAGAATAGAGATTACTTCTGTTACCCTCAGCTCTACACTGTGGAATGCTATTGCACAGGATCAAGATAAGGATACGGAACTACAAGAACTGCTCAGAGAAGACTCCACTCACTCACTTTCCCTCAAGAAAATGAGTATGCCAGGATTGTCTGTGCCCCTCTATTGCGACGTATCAACAGCTGCTATTCGCCCTTATGTCCCTCCATGTCACAGACAAGCAGTCTTCACGGATCTTCATAAGCCCTCCCATCCTGGTATCCGTGCTTCGCAACACCTGGTTACCTCTCGCTTTGTTTGGCCCTCGATGCGGAAGGATGTCAAACATTGGACCAAAACGTGCCTTGCCTGCCAGCGTGCCAAAGTCCAAAGGCACACCAGGTCCCCCTTTGACGCATTTCCGCCCCCATCCCAGCGATTTGAGGTAATTCATGTAGACATTGTTGGCCCTCTTCCAGTGATTCAAGGCCAACGGTATCTGCTCACCTGTCTCGACCGCTTTTCCAGATGGCCTGAAGCCATCCCACTTCCTGATATCCAAGCGGACACTGTTGCAAGAGCCTTTCTTCATGGATGGGTATCAAGATTTGGATTGCCGACAAAAGTCATCACTGACCAAGGTCGCCAATTTGAGTCTTCGCTTTGGAAGAAGTTTACCAGCTTGTTGGGTACAGTACAGTGCGCATACCTGTGCGTATCATCCGCAGCTAACGGCCTCGTCGAACGCTTCCATCGCCAGCTGAAGTCATCCCTTATGTGTCACGAAGACTCCCATTGGATGGATAAGCTTCCACTCGTGTTGCTTGGTATTCGCTCTGCATTTAAGAGTGATCTGAAGACTACAGCGGCTGAACTAGTCTATGGAACAACACTGCGGCTACCAGGTGGCTACTTCACTGCAAGGGATAAGTCATGTGATCCTACGGAATTCGCTCAAACACTTTCCTCTCACATGCAGTCCCTTCAGCCTGTTCCCCCTCGATTGACTAGCCAACAGAACATCTTTGTTTCCCCAGCCCTCCAGTCTTGCACCCACGTTTTCGTTCGTGTACCTGTCCCAAAACGGCCTCTCCAATGTCCATATGACGGGCCCTATGAAGTTCTCCGACGTACGCGCAAATCATTTCTCATCCAGCGCGGTTCCAAGGTCGACAAGGTTTCTATCGATCGTCTTAAGCCTGCGTTTTTGGAATCAACCTTAAGCGAGGTACATGTAGCTACCAAAAAGGTCCCGGGAAATCTGTGTCGTTCGGAACTCTTTGAACTTCCTCTCTGGTGGGGGAGTGTGTAGTGAATACTCTTATTTTAGTTTCAAGATAAATGTTAATTTTACCGTCTTGAATTTCGGAATAGTTATAAATTCATTTTAAATTAGTTACCCATCATAATTCAATTGTAAACCACATTAATACTAATTTTATGTATATTGTATTATTTTATTGTATGTAAACATAATTAATTATATATCACAATTGTCAGTTAATTATTTATATTCAAATATTTATTTTAATCTAATACCATGTCCATTTTACAAATAAATAATAGAAATCCAAGGGTTATATTTTCCACCTTTGGTACTGTCGCAGTTTCGCCTAACGGACTCAATACGGCTAGTGAGATAATCACTGGTTGGCACTTAACCAGCGGCAGTGCTTATGGCTACATCATCCAGGTTAACCTATACCGGATAGATGCGCTACGGTCCCAAGCCGTAGCTTGCCTAGGCCGACGACGACGACGTAAACCAACACATGCAATGCTGGAATGTTGCATGCAATTGCATTGCACTCGGGATTTTTGCGGTCATACTACTGGCTGGATAGCATGTCTCATAGTTTACAGTAAATGGTCATTATTTAGTAGTTGTGAGCGAAGTTTTTCAGTTATGGCCGTAAAGTGAGAGTTTAAAAAGTTTTTATAAACTGTTATCAGTAATTATGTTATTACCAACATTTGGTTTTTCTTCTGAAGTTTTCTTAATTCAGATTTTAATAAGATGTAATTTTAATTAATTTAGTTAATTTGTGCATTATATCTTTGGAATTTTATCCTGTACGTGTAATTTGAATGTACATTACATATACAAAATTCTACATTTACGCTAAAGATGTCCACTATATACATCTCATACGAGTATTCATGTTTATGGGACTGTGAAGATTGATACAAGGCTACATCGTGTATATGTTGTTAATAAAAGCTGTATTTGAGTTGTAGTTGGATAGGTAAAGCCAGTAAAGCCTAAAGCTCCAAGGTCAAATTAAATTAAATAAATAGTCAAGCTTCACAATTATTTATGTCATTGTAAATTGTAAACCCAGTGTGTATATTTTATTATTAATAAAAGTTATTCAATTCAATTCAGTTTGGGTAAGCGTCCTCTACACTTTGCCGATGTAGCGACCCGTGGTTCGGATTCCACGTTAATGAAGCTATAGCTGTCTTTTTTCTCTTTTTTCATAAGACCACCCTAGTTGTTAGTGCGAGGACTAAATCAGGCGACTGACAATAATAATACTAGTACAATAGTAGTACATGTATTTTCTTTTTTTTTCTTACCTTCACGGCTGACCCAATTCTGGGTGATCACGGAAGAAAAAATCACTATAATTAGTGTGTATCAATGAATATTATAAACTGGAAGAATATTTCCCAATCAAATCCTTATAAAGTCGAAGCACGATACTAACTTTGACAAATTATTTTTTACCTTTACCACAGTTCAAGTAATTAGCTCAGAATTAGCTCTACACAGACCGAATCTAAATTTAATATGATGCCGTAATACTCGTATTTATAATAAAGCACACGGTTGAAATTCAGTAGGTCGAAATTCTGTACAGTAGGTGTGGGCCAGTGTATCCTGACTATTGGAACCGGTGGTACACAGATCACTTTGCAACGCGGTGTGATTTAATAGTTACTCCTTCAGAACTCCCTAGGCATAGCTAAACGCTCACTCAGCCCGTTGTAAATTGATCTGTGTGATAAAGTGATCTATCTATCTGCGGAAAAAACAAAAAATATATATTTTTCCAGTCCAACTTATTTACATTCGCTACATTTTGATCATTGTGTTCTTCCACGATATGGTGTTCATGTTTGAGGTTGCGATCGATCAACATTCAACTGTTCATCGTTTTTTGTATGTGGAATCTGGATGTCAACTCAAGTTCGTTTTAGTTAGTTATGTCCTTTTTCTCATTGTATCAGTTGCTCGGAGACACTAGCACCGGGTAACTAGCAAAGTTACCCGTTTTCTGGAGATACCACGACAGTATATACGGGGAGGGTCAAAAGTCACCCGACAGTTGAAAGTAAACTATTAATGAATAACTGTCGGTTGACGTTTGGCCCACCCTATATATACAGTATATCGTAAGTTATACAAAAATGCTTCAGTTGAAGGATGTGTAAATTCATACATTACCTTATTGTTTCCATAACTAAACACACGCACAGATGTTCGAGGAATAGTGAAGAATCACTCCAAAGTAATTTTGCTTTTGTACTAAATCAATGGATTCGGGTACATGTACCCATCAAAGAAATTGGTAACATTCAGTGAACCACTAAGCTATCAGTGCAGACAGCAATTTGAACTGTCAGACACCAGTAATAACTACGCCAACTGCTCCTGGACAAGTAGACTGTTTCCACACACTCAAACTAAAACTTTCTCTCATTTAGATGAAATAACTTCTTTTTAAGGGTGCATTCTTGGGAATTTTTCCTGCTTTTTGGTATCAAAGCTTCTTTTCAGATGATATAATAACTTCTTTTAATGATACATAACTTCTTTTGGAAGAAGATACGGTCACCAAAATTTCTTTTTCGAGTAATATGACAAAATAGAAAATAATATTTCTATTTATGGAAGGTTGTGGGGAGGTTTTTCTGTACGCACTTTGATTTTCATTTTATTACTGATTAGGAATGACAACAATTTAAAAGGATACATTTTAAATTGTATTACGCTTTTCATATTGAATTACTGTGAATGGCAGAGAGAAAGAACATTATAATATGACCTACGAAGAATAGAAAAAATTTCAAAATTCCGTGTGTGTGTGTGTGTGTGTGTGTGTGTGTGTGTGTGTATGTGTGTGTGTGTGTCATACGAATAAAATTTCTGTTTGACATTTAATAAAACGAGAAACTATATTGTTTTTATTTAATATAAAGTAATTTATATTTAGTTAGAAAATGCTACTTTTGTCGTAATAAAAAAAGATCAATAAATAGAGAAAATTTTAAGTTTATAAATAGTAAACCTTGATTCTCACTATTTGTCCCAATCCAATTCATAAAAAGTAAAAAATGTCTTCAATATGTTAAATTACTATAATGAAAAAACTTGATCTTGTAACACAGTAATTTTATCGTTCTTTTTAATTTTT
>JAJOZX010004460.1:30000-110000 GCA_023014485.1 Bathynomus jamesi | reverse complement strand
TCTTACGTCATCCTTTTATATACGCAAGACGTTGTTACCTTCAATTTCTCATTGCCGATTCCCGTTACTTCTTTTCTTATGAATTAGAGAGAGAGAGAGAGAGAGAGAGAGAGAGAGAGAGAGAGAGAGAAGAACCTTTCCAGTACGAAACTCGCTTCAGTTGAGAACAAAGAAGGTCGTCTAATGAAACGCTTCGAGTCGTCTTTGAACGCAGATTTGATCTCTCTCTCTCTTTATAAACTAAAAGGAGAAAAGGTTATCTCTTCTTAGTAAGATTCTTAATTTTTAGTTTCGCGCTCTTCCTTTAAACGTGTCAGGACGTGAGGATACACCCTAAATCATTAAAAAACTAGTTTGCCTTTATTTAAGCTTGGATATGGGGTTGGGGAATTGGGTTTCCCAAGCCCAGAAAATGACGAGTTGTCAAAGGACACCGATTTTTAAAATACTCGTTTCTTTCGCCTTCTTCCCAAAACCAGGAAAAACGTAATCTATCTCGTCGGGTCGTGTTTCAACGTGATTCCAACATGTTTCAACATGAACTCCGCAATTTGAGGAACTTAAAAAGTAAAATTTTATTTCAAACGAGATTATAAATTATAATATATAGCCACTGATTAAATTATTGTTTTAAAAAGAGTGGAGTAGTAAATATTTATTTTCTTCTACCTCCATTGTCATCCTTCACTAAGTTGATGTGAACGCTTTCTTTGCACAAGGATCGTGCCCCGCATGACTAAAACAAAAAATATGAAAAAATGCACTTCGAGTCCGCCTTAATGCATTCGAGAAGACATAAAAACTTTTTCATTGCATGGAATGCGGTTTATTCGGGGGACGCCACTCAGAGACATACATCAGCTACTTGCATGGATTCTCAGGTAGACGAGTCACCCTTGATTATGGAATGCGAGTCACACGAAAACAAAAGTTCAGAATTAATTTGGATAAATTGAATAATTAGGCTTCGCCTTTGGCTGAAGGAAGAGGAGCACAGCCGGGTAAATGGGGAGTTCGACCTTTGCCTTCGAAAAATAAGGGAAGGCTTTTGCCCCACTTTAATTGTATACACACGGAATAGCTTTGCTGTAAAAAACATCTTCAAAATGCATCAGGCTATATATAATGTTTGTGTGTGTGTGTGTATTGTCGTCAAGTGGAGTGATGTGGTCGCCTCTTTGTTTAACGATAAGAGAAACAAGTTTTCTTTAATTAAGGAATAACAGGAGAGAGAGAGAGAGAGAGGAGAGAGGAGAGATGTATGTCAGAGGTAGATTATTTTTAAAATATAAAATTTAAACATGATCTATAGAGGAAATGAGGAAATATTAACCTTTAATTCTTTCTTTAACAGACTTAACGACAGGCAAAGAACAGACGTTTTTTTTCTCAATTCATTTAAAATTTTAAATCATTCACTTTCCTCATAAAAATTAAATTTCCTCATTCGCGTCTTTTCCCTTCCTCGACGGCAACTACTGATTCGTATTTATAATTTCCCTCCATATGTGATGTGTCTGTCCTTCATCGTTTTTCATGAATTAAGGGTTAGGTTATTAGGATGAGGGGGGGGGATAAAGAAGAAAGAAAGACAGATTGCTGTTTCTAAGTGATTTAAGCCTTAGAAGAGTGTTACATATGGAGGACGCATTACAGAAATTTATATACAATGAGAGCAAAAAACGCAAAGTGAAGTGAAACGAGAATAGTACACGGAAGAATTTGGACCATTGTACCCAAATTACACCATTCCGAATTCTCTCTCTCTCTCTCTCTCTCTCTCTTTCAAGAGAGAGAGAGAAGAGGACGAGAGAGAGAGAGAGAGAGAGAGAGAAGAGAGGAACCTGCATAAAAATGTTTCGAAACCTAAATTTCTATTGTATTTTCTGAAACTTAAAGAGAAATTTCGACATTATGTTTGTGTTATCCCATTTGGTCAATTTCTTGGAAGAGAAGAAGGGGCAATCTGAATTAAGCATTTTTCAGTCGTGACAAAAAATTCAGTCATTTCTTGTACAAGGAAGAGAACAACCACAAAAATAACAACAACATATAAAACAAATACCAACTATTTATAAAGAAATAATTGTATTTTTAGTTTGTTCGCCAATTAAAGATAATTATTATTAATTGCAAAAACACCAACATACAACAATTATTACAGTATTAGTTTTTAGTCGTCGTTTTTATAAATACACACACACACACACACACACACACACTTACGAAACCACGACATTTTAACATTCAATTATAGATAATGATACCTAACCTAATTAGCTTAACTTAATTTAACTGAACCAACTTAACCTAGCGTCACTTTCATTATACCCTTTTTCATATTGTTATAATGTTATAATGTTTATAATGTTTTAGAGTCCAGTGGTTCTTAAACTTTTTGACCCCGTTACCCCTTTTCCTGATCTCAACTAATCTCATTACCCTACACAAACTTGCAATGCCGAAGTTGTAAAGAAAATGGAAAAATGAATTACTGAAAATAACTGAAATGACCTTCAAGTGATGGGTGCAACTGTTTTTTAGCTACAAGTTGTATTTTTACCATATTAAGAATTGCTCCATTACCCCCGGAAATACCAAATTACCCCCTTGGGGGTAATTACCCCCAGTTTCAGAACCTTTGTTTTAGACCAACAAAGACCCTAGGATCCACTCATGGCTGGTATACCTAACTGTGGTTGTAGTTGTGTATTGCGCATGTCCTCCGTGGTGGCGAAGGGGACCTACAATTTTACGTGGGTTCCAAACCACAAAAACCTTAATTTTACTACCTTAAACTATACCCAATCTATCAACATATGCGTCTAATCGATTTTTAAACATGTTTATAGACGTGCTACTAATTACTTCTATCGGCAAACTATTCCACCTATTTACTATTCTATGCATAAAAAAGTTTTTGGCAACTGCTGTCTCGAACCTTCAACTTGTCAACTTACACCCGTTATTTCTAGTTCTATTATATGTGATATTTCGAAAAAGCTATCTCTATTTACGTTATCGAACCCATTTATAATTTTAGAAACCTGGATTAGATCACCCCTTAGCCTTCTAGTCTCGGGTGTAGTCAATTTTAACTCCTTAAGCCAATCCTCGTACGACTTTGACCTAAGCGACGGAATCATCTTAGTTGCTCGTCTTTGAACTCTTTCGATTTTATCTATATATCTTTGTGCATATGCGGATTCCAAAATTAGATCGCGTACTCCAAATGGGGCCTAACTAATGATTTATAAAGAGGGACAATAATATCGCGCGATTTGTACTCAAAATTCCTAGCTATAAAACCTAGCACCTTGTTCGCCTTATTGACTGCTGCTGTATTTTGTTTCGCCACTTTTAAGTCACCAGTGACGATAACTCCTAAATCTTGTTTCCTGTTCTACGCTTGCCAACTCCTTCCCTGGCATACTATACGCAAAATTACCGTTACGCGAACATATATGTAAAATTTTACACTTATCGACGTTAAATCTTATTTGCTATGTGACTGACCAATCAGCGATTTTGTTCAGATCTTCCTGGATTTTACCTCTATTGTTTAATGAAGGTTTTTCCAACATACAGCCCGCGTTCCAGAGTCCTCCTCGCCAAAGATTTGTATCAGGCCCGGCTGGCGGATACTGAAAATTCATTATTTAATGTTATATTTTATTTCAATAAAATTTAATTTTAAAATAAAATTTTATCTAAAATTTGCACACTGGCCCTCGATGTGGGGCATTAATTGAAATATGGCCCTTCAGGAAAAAAGGCCTGACACCCCTGATTTAATGATTTTCAAATAAAAGAGAACCAAATCTGAAACTATATCGACAACGGTAATGTCGCTACACGCATGTTCGTATCGAGATGAGCTTCGTGTGCATCGTAAAGATTGTCGCGGTTTCGTGAGGAAGTCAAGAACACACACTCGCATATTTCTATCTAAGAATTAATCTGCGAAAGTCTCCTTTCTGAGTTTTAATAAATATATGAACCCTATTTGCTTCGCAATACTGCTGTGAGCTGCTCGTACCCTGAATTGGGCTATGGGCGGAATGATGCTCCATGTGAAAGATGTTGAACTCTTCATACTTCTACTTGAACTATGAATGCAGTGATGATATTATATCTATATATATATATATATATTATATATATATATATATATATAATTTTTATATATAATATAATATATATATATATATAATTAGATATATATATATATATATATATATATATATATATATATATATATATATATATATATATATATATTATATATATATATCTATATATATTAATATATATACTATATATATATATATATATATATATATATTATATATATATATATACTGTACTTATATATATATATATATATATATCTATATATATATATCCTTCATCGTCTGCTCGTTACAGTCTCCCACACAAACTATCCCTTATTTTCAACAATACACACTCAGTCATTCCTTTTCTTAACATTTTTGGTGTTTCCTTTTCTCGTGAAAAAAGAATGGTTGTTTGTATCGGCTCCGCAGTTTCTTCACCCCCACTCATTGCTCTCTCTATACAGGGGTCTTGTCCGTCCTGTATGAAGGACGCTTCTCATGTGTGGATGCTCACCCATAGCTCCACTTGACCTGGTGAAATCAAAGTTTTTCGTCTCATCAGTTCCCCTCCTCTTACTGACTGTCTTCAACCCCCTTCTGTTTGCCGCAATGTTGCCTCACTCTCTCTTACTATCGCTATCATAGCGGATACTGCTCTTCTGAACTCTCTAACTGCATATCTATTTCTTAAGGAGAGCACGCAGTACCCGCTTTCGACACATTCTCTGTCCAACTCTCTAACGCAAGGGTTAATCGGTATTTTCTATCTTTCATCTACTCAACTTGTCAACTCTGGAACAATCTTCTTCACTCCATCTTTCCCTTATCTATGACCTCCAATCTTTCAAACGCAGAGTGTCCAGCATCTCGAAAACCCTGGACCTTGATTCTCTCTCTCTCTCTCTCTCTTCTTCCCCTATTTTTTGCGGAGGTGGGAGCGGTTAGTGTTTTGGGGTATTCGCCCTTGGCCCCTCCTTCCTCATAAAAAATATATTTTGAGTATATACATGTGTGTTGTGTGTGTATGCATAACATAAATGTGTAATTCATATTAGCAGTAATTTCATTGTGTGAAATTTTATTCCAAATAGTATGTAGAATATAGAATTAAATTTAGGTTACCGTTATAAGTAAGCAAATCAATTGACATTTTATTTGCAATGAAAAAAACATAAAATTTTTTTTTTTTTACTGACTTTCCGAAGGTCATTTAACGGAATTTTAAATACCCAACTTTTATTAGAATTTTATATAAAAAAATGAGGGTTTATTTTTGCCTGAATAAAATACGAACGTATGTCACTGAAATATGTATGCGACATTTTCTTATTTGTAATAATAATAATAATAATAATAATAATAATATAACAATAAGCAATATTATATCACAGGTACATGAACATGCTTTCCACAAAAGGTATTAATATATATATATATATTATAATCTATATATATATATATGTGTGTGTGTGTGTGTGTGTGTGTGTGTGTTTATATATGATGGAGGTTACTGGGATATACTGAGTTTCATGTTTCTATTGTGAGACAGTTCCTGTTGGGTACTTGTCAAGGGGTACGTGAAAAACAATACATGAACGAAAGCGAATTAAGTTTGCATACATATATGGCAATGCGTGCGTGTGTTTGAGTGTGTGTGTGTGTGTGTGTGTGTGTGTGTGTACATCTATACACATGTATATGTGCGTAGATGGTGTATGTGTGTATTTGTGTAGTGAGTGAACAATAAGGAAATAGGGATGTAAGTTTAGGGTTAGCGATTTTCTTTTATAGTCACACTTCTCACATTAAATGGACATAAATATCTACTAATTACTTCTCTCTCTCTCTCTCTCTCTCTCTCTCTCTCTCTCTCTCTCTCTCTCTCTCTCTCTCTCTCTCTCTCTATATATATAATATTATATATATATATATATTATATATATATAATATTTTTAAGTTTATTTTATTTTTTTTCGAACGACTGTTGAAGCTCGACCTGCATTCGACCCCCCCTGCCGCATCCCGACTTTTTGGGAGATCTGATGGAGGGGAGAGAGCTGTATAAATATATAATACCTATTTTATATATATATATATATATATATATATATATAAAATAGGTATAGGTGTATATAATGATCCGTGTGTGTGTGTATATATATATATATATATTATATACCTTGTTAACCTTGTTTGAGTTCCGTGCGCCGGTCTTTCTTCACACGAAGGTCAAGCTGGTGGCCCCCTCTAGTCCTGGCTTAGTGGAGGAGCGAGTTACTCTCTTGCGCTCTCCATCGTACATAACCAGGTACACCCGGCTCATCTGATACCGTCCTGAGCCAGGCATCTAATCTTCTCTTGAAGACTTCAACTTTGACCCCTGTAATGTTTCCTTTGGAAGCCGGTTGAAAATTCTTGGCCCTCTGACAACCAAGCTATTTTTGTTCAGAGTTGATGAGGTCACTTGTTGGGCTTGGGCATTTAATTTGGGGACACTACACATTCTGCCTTTCCTATTTTCCAGCGTTGTCTGGATGGTAATTGGGTTTTTGTTTGAGGTTTGGTACCAGTTTTTCGATAATTTTCCATATGTATATTATGGTATACCTCTCTCTTCTTCTTTCCAGGGAGTGTATATATATATATATATATATATATATATATATCTATATTATATATATATATATGTGTGTGTGTGTGTGTGTGTGTGTGTGTGTGTTGTGTATATAATAAACTATATTTTTGTATTTGAATAATTATAAATTACAACCGTACTTATAAAGGAAAACATAAAATGTGAAAAATCATATACAGTAAAATAATGTTTACAAGAACAGCACTAATATATGTAATATATTACAAAAGATTTGTACTTATAGTGTCTGTTTAGCAAGTGACTCTATTCAGAATTATAATATATATACGTTAGATGTAGTTGTTTAGTCTTAAAGTTTATATGCTAATACAACAGCAACAACAAACTAGAAATAAAATGAAAAATAAGATAAAATAAATAAATTTTTAAAAAAGAATAAAGCGACGCGCGAAACCCGTTTTTGGACGTGGGCAACTTTTACATTTTTAGATCAAGGTCGACGTGTGGCGAGTTTGAGTGGACGGAAGAGGAGAATGATTGAAAGCAAAAGAAAGATTCCCTTTAGAACAGCCGAAAGGCAGACCCTTAAACATCCATGATTTTTCACTTATTTCGTTTATAATGGTAAGGTACCCTCTCCAAATTACACACACACACACACACACACATTTATATATCTTTAAAGAGGAATAGATATTTAATTAAATATTTCGTATCATGCTAGACATTTCAAAGCACTAGATATAATTATCTGAAACGATATTAGGTCATTTTAAATGTTTAGAGTTGAGACGATAAACTTAATGTCGAATGTCAACTTCCTTTACAGTGTATATATGACTTCCATAAATAAAAACTAAAATCTTAACAATTTGAAGTTAAATGTTTAAACAAATTATGTTTGCACATTATAATATAATGGGCAAATTAAATTTTAATAAAGATATAGTGTTTTACAGTGTTGGACATAGCGAACTTTTTTGCGAAATGTGAACATTTTTCGAGAGAAATCTGTCAATGTTGATTTGACTAGTAGAAGAAAATATTGTTAAAACAGAAGACGTTTACAGTTGGGACCTTCGAACAAATGTGATCTATTACAGTATTTTATGCTCTTTCTTCTCTAGGGGAGGGTGCTCCTTAAGATTAAATAAAATCTTCTGGCGTTACCCAGAAAAAGCAGTAAAGTGGGCGCTATATATGAACAAAAGGTTAAATGTTGCGAGACCTTTTCTAACACCACTTAACGTTATTTCAATATACACAGTCGCCATTATCCACTTCTAAATGTCTTTTCAGCTGGAAGAGGTCGAGGGAGATAGACGGTGGAGTTAATGCGTGCGTGTATTACCCGTAACACGAAAATTGTGGTAATACAGGCAAACAGTATCTTCAAAATAGCTAAAATAAAAGTACTCTTAAAATCCTTTGTTTTGAATTTTTTTTATGTATAATATATATTAATAATGACTTTCCGAATAAACTCCCAATTAATGATCCCAATTAATTCTAATTAATGATCTTAATTAATTATTAATTAATATAATTAATACATTTCTCTCTTGAATGTCATGTAAATTTTTTTAAATTTATTTGTAATTAACGAATAAAAAAGCGATGAGATTTTTCGATTGTCAAATTTATTTTATTTATCGATAAAACGATCGAAATATTTATATCGAATATTTGGAATCGTAACGGAAGAAAGTTTCTTCGAACAAAAGTGAAAGGGACACCACCACAAATAGAAAGTAGGAGAAAGTATTTGTACATTTTTCGGCAGGCGTATGAGGTCAAATAACCCAAAACTGGAATAGAGTTTGGCATAATATATAGATATATATATATATATATATATATATATATATATATAGATATATATATCGACATGCGGTAATAGTAATAGGTAATAGTAATAGAAGGTAAAGTAATAGATAATAGTCTATTACTTTTCTATTACAGTGGCAATGGACATATTGTGTGAACAAAGAACTGAAAAAATTAACTAAATCTACCCTAAACTAGAATAAACATGTATGTGAACTAATATTGTGGCAATGTTTTTCTTCAATAAAGTAAAATTTATCAAGACTTAGTCTCTGAAATTGTAATGATTTAGTTGAAGCAAATATATTTGTTAACACACTGCTTCTAATTGCATTTAAATAGACATAAAGATCCTTTTCAAATGAGTGAAGTACCCCACATACAAAAGTAATAGAAATAGAATTAGTAATAGAAGAAATCAAAAGTAACAGTAATAGTAATAGAAACCCAGTAATAGACCCCATGTCTGACATATATATATCTATATATATATACAGGGTGGGTAAAAAAAGTGATCCCTTAGAAATAAACTGTCATATTAAAAAAGCAAGGGGACTAGAGTTCCTAAACTTCATAGATGCTTACCTTAGCATGTTGTTCGTCTTAATTGAGATGTTGCTCGATGTTTCCCCCTTCCTGCTCAACGCAGGCCTCCAAACGTGGACGCCATTGATCAATGCACCTGTTTACATATTGTTGAGACACCTTCTCCCAGCCGAGCAGAATTCTTTCGCGTAGTTCATCTATGTCTCTTATATTGGTACCAGGGATGTAAACTTTGGACTTCAGGGCTTCCCAAACACCATAATTTATTGGTGAAAGATCGGGGCTATTAGCCGGCCACATATTGGGTTCGATAAAATCCGGTGTTTCGTTCTCAAGGAATGTGATAGTTTGGCGTGCTCTGTGAGAGGGGGTTCCATCTTGTTGGAAAGTATATCTTTCACCACTAATTCGTCGAATATCAGTTAGATAGAGTGAAAGATATACTTTCCAACAAGATGAAGCCCCTCTTCACAGAGCACGTCAAACTGTCATATTCCTTGTGCGGAACGCTCTTCTACAAGCGTCGTTCTTTACAGTAATTATACTGTGTGTTGTTTGCAGTTAAAATGTATACATGTACGGCATGCGAAGGTGCCCCCTCAGGGCATAGGTTTCTGCTCGTATGTAGGAGACTTACGACTTCTGATTGATCGAGGTCCATGGTGTAGTGGATAGCATATCTGACCGGCAATCGGATGATCCCGGGTTCGATTCCCGGGTGGTACCTCATTTTTCATTTGTTCGTTCTTCTCCTCATCTTGTGGGGAACGCTCTTCTACAAGCGTCGTTCTTTACATTAATATATATATATATATATATATATATATATATATATATATATTATATATATATATATATAATATAATATATGGGATGAATTTCACAATTAAACGTGAATTGAATGAATGCTGCAAACCCACAAGGAAAAAGAAAAACGATTCCAAGACCTTTCGTGTATTCAGAGCTACACCTCGTCAGGGAGGTGTAGCTCTGACGAGGTGTAGCTCTGAATACACGAATGTCCTTGGAATCGTTTTTCTTTTTCCTTGTGGATTTGCAGCATATATATATATATGTGTGTGTGTGTGTGTGTGTGTGTTGTGTGTATATATATATATATATATATATGCTCTTCCTGGTATATGAAATGAAATGCCAAGTGATATACAGGTATAAGAAAGTTTACTGTATAGAGCCTTTTTGTAATTTGAGACAGATTAATTGTCCTTGTTACTGTTCATGTGGACCGCTTTTTTTTATTGCCCCAAAAGTTCATTAATGACGTCTTATTTAGTAATAAAATACGACACATTTACAGTCCCTCCCTAAGCGGAAGTTCTATCATACTTTACGAAGAACTTTCTCAAGAGGTGTAACTGTATAAAGCAGCTTTTCCCAAACTATGGGTAAATTACCCCATTGGGGTAATTTGGCTTTTTCAGTGAGGTAATTTGGTACTCTGCAAGTACTTCAAAAGTACAGAAAGTACATAAATAAACCACATGGCAACACTGGGACTGGATTTACATGGGGTACAGGTAGAAGGGGGGTCATTATGAAGGTATCCCTGTGAAAATGGGATAATGACGCAAAAAGTTTGGGAACTACTGTATAAAGTTTCAATATCAAAGGCTTTCTTGACTAACCTGAGGCGGTAACATTTAATAAAAAATAATGAGGTATTTAATTCCCAAATCTTTTTGTATAAGTAACGACAATTTGTCATTAAACTTTAAAAATAAAACAATTATTATTTGGAGCACGTCATTGACATTAGTTATAAAGCAATATTTCTAAAAGATAAAAGTTAGTAAAAGAAAAAAAGTTGAAAAATCTGTCCAAGGCGACCCAGCATCCAAAAGTACCCGTTTTTTATCCTTGAGGAACTCCATTTGGTCCCGTACTGCAACACACAGAAAAGGAGCCATCATTATATAGGACTTAGGGGCAAGTTGCTTATTTTGAAGAGTTTTAAAAACTGTTTAGCATATTTTAAACGCATTCAGATTTCGGGGTAGGGTGTGGGGCCTACACTACAACATACACAGAAAGGAACCATTATTATATAGACTTAGGGGCATTTTGCTTATCTTGAGGTTGTTGTTTTTTTTAACCCGTTTAGGGTATTTTGAGCATTTGGGTGATTATTTTTAAGAAATTTTCCAAGATTATTTGATAGGAATCTCATGAATGTCGCTTTGGTTAACAGTTTTAATATTATTTCCTAAATTTCGTGTTTGTAAAGCATCTGAAATTTTTTAAAATATATGTAATCATTACAACTCCTTTTAATGACACCAAAATTATTTAAATCCTTTTAAAACACATTTATATGAACTTTTAGGACACTGAAAGCCTTTAAAACGTTTCTTTTTGTCGGAGGATTTCTCCCTGCTCACCTTTACGAGTCAAAGATAGTGTGCTACTTTACTAATTTGGAATCTTAAGCTAATTATCGCAAGGTAAAATAAAGGACAGGACTCAGAAATAATGAATATGCTGTCATAAGAATATGCTACACGGTATTTTTTATATATATGTCTGTGTGCGTGTGTATGTGTGTGTGTGTGTGTGTGTGTGCTTCAATATCTTTTAGATATTAATCCCGAGATACTTTCGATAAATATGAGTATAACTTATCACAGCCTTAACTTACTAAGTTCGCCGACTATCTTTCTGGGCTAAATTTCTACCCAACTTTATAATTTGGTAATTTTTTAGAAAGTATTCACTCAGAATTAAGGTCAATACTACACTTTATACTTCAAGAACTAATATTAAAGTTCATTCCTTGCGAGATGAGGAAAAGTAGGAGAAACTTCTCATATATGAAGTCAAAATCAAAATATCTCTTCATTACTTCAACTTGTGCGTATAGATAGATGTACACGCAGAGAGAGTACAGAGAGAGAGAGAGAGAGAGAGAGAGAGAGAGAGAGAGAGAGAGAAAGAGAAAATAATATTAGAGAGAAGGTATTTCGCAATATTTTGGTGGAAGATCAAAGAAAGACTTGAATACAATATTAAATTTATTCAGAATTTTAAAATTTTTATTCAGAATTTTAAAATTTTTAATTCTTCTTCAGGTTTTTAATTATAAATTTTAGTGTTTTGTATATTTGAAATTTTATAATCGTGGCAATTCATTACGTGGCAAGTAATTTAGTATAAATTCATTTTAAAATATGTATAAAAACTTCGTAAATTTTACATAAAGATTTTAATTTTATACTTTTCACGAGGTAAGAATGAATAGTAACATTTTTAAATTTATTTCTTACAGGGTGATCCATAAATCCCAATCGATTATAATTGAAGGGAAAAGTAACAGTTTTAAATTTATTTCTTACAGGGTGATCCATAAATCCCAATCGATTATAATTGAAGGGATAGTAACAGTTTTAAATTTATTTCTTACAGGGTGATCCATAAATCCCAATCGATTATAACAAGGGAAAAGTAACAGTTTTAAATTTATTTCTTACAGGGTGATCCATAAATCCCAATCGATTACAATTGAAGGGAAAATACAAAAAAATAAAGAAAGTAAAAAGTTTATAATAAGTTTAGACATATTTATTGATTATTCAAAGTGGAAAATTTAACCATGTCGACAAATATTCTTTCTTTAGTAATCGATTACGTCAGTGTTTGCTCCGCTAGATGGATTTTCGCTTTAATTATAACTGATTGGGATTTATGGGCTACCCTGTGGAACACATTACTAAAGTTTAATTTTATAACTATTTGCACAGAATATAATTTCATATTAATGATAAGGAAATTGTTTCTCCAGAATGTATTTTGGTTTTTTTTTTTCCGGAACAAATTTTAAAAGTACTTTGAAAACCTTTGTCCAGTAAATACGTTTAAATATTTATTCCATTTTGTTTTTTCTTACCATAAAAACTTTTCAAAAATGTCTTCTCAAAGTTTGTAAAATAAATCTATATAGTGTATAATTTGCTCTTAAAATTTACTTCCACTCCATTCCAGAATGCCCTCCAATATACGAGTTCCAGATGACAGAAAATAATGGTTCCTGTTTAATTTTGTCTTCCGCTTATGTGTTCCGGAAATGTCTCATTCTTCTTTTGATAATTTCCTCCGAGAATCAAAGTGGGAAAAGGCACACGATTCGTATACCCGCAATTGAAGCCGTTCTCACGGCTCTTAAAACGTTAAATAATATGGATCGATGGAAGGTCACCTTAACCTTTAAGAAAATACGAAACCAGTGTGTTCGTTATCTTCGCCGACAGAAAGTAGCGCTTGCAAGGTTTTAACTTTTAATTAAAAGATTTTATATTATATATATATATATATATATATATATATATATATATATATGTATGTATGTATGTATCCATGAGTTATTATTAATTCCATTGCAATTTTCCAGTCAACTTTTTTCTCAAAAACTGCTTCTTAAATATCTTTATAATTTTATAAAAAATTATATATTATAATTACTATAATTATAATTCCATTTATTATAATTATAATTATAATTCCATTTATATTATAATAATAATATAAAATTACCCATAATGAGGTTTTATTCTTCTGACATTTTAACCTTTCTGAAGTATTAAGAAACCTCGTCACAATTAGATAATGAAACAAAACTTGAGGTCTCGGACTTGCTCACCACAATACAAAAATGTTCGTTTAGTTCCGTTTTCTCACTCAGATTAAAAAAAAATATTAACAAAGGGAGACTAAAATAATAAAAAAATTAAATTAAATTTTATTTATAACTGGAAGAGATAAAAAGATCTCAGTTTATAAATAAATATGCAGATAAATAATTAAACAGAGAGAGAGAGAGAGAGAGAGAGAGAGAGAGAGAGAGAGAGAGAGACGAAAAGCTCTACCTGGGAAAAATCACATAAAGTTGTATACATTTAATTTAAGGAATAATAGAATTAAGCATTTGTTAATATAATATATATATATAATATATATATATATATATATACAGAGTGCTCTAAAATTACCTAGTAAAATTTATATGAACGCAATATAAAGGTATACTAGGTAATTTTAGGACATCCTGTGTATATATATATATATCACCTATCACTTTATCAGTTGGGCAAGTAACTCTTAGAAGTATGCAGCTGGAAATATGACATTTTTAAATAGGTTACAAAAGTAACCTTTTTACAAAAGGAACAGGTATTATTTCTTATTCTGTCCTTGGTATCGGCGGATTTTGAGTCATTTTTGACTCTAAGAGGAATTTAAAATTCAAGGAAGGTACTCTGTCCAAGGTTGGTTGGTTGGTTGTCTACGATTAGACCACGGGCCATTTATGGTCTTGCAGTGAAGTGCCGGCAGTCAAATTTTCTAGATAGTAAATGGTATTTTACTTCATATTTTTTGTTTAGAGCGAACCATATCACAGGCGAAGCGGAAGTAGGATATATATATATATATATATATATATATATATATATATATATGGGTGTGTGTGTGTGTGTGTGTGTGTTCGTATATATAATTATTAGTTGGCTATGGGAGTTGCTGTAGAAAGTGAAGTTGATGGGTATGCAAATTATATGCACAGATAACGGTTTTTTCCTTATTGTTTACTGCTATCAATGAAATGTCTTAAGTAGACATAGAACATAAAATTGAACCTTTTCATAGGGTAACATATGTTTGAGATTTGAGGTATTGCAATAATAATAATAATGACTGTCTCAAGTAAATATTAAAATTAAAAATTTCTATCATTTATAAAACATTAATTAACTTGTCTGCGAAATACAAGAATAAAAAGATTTATTCTTTACTTTTTTATTTACGACGTAAATTCCACCTTTTTATTCTTGGCATTTCATCTAATAAAGAAAAATGAAATATGATAAATTTCAAATTTTGGAATGTCATTTTTTTTTTTTCTTTATTCCGTTCCTATCTTCAGGAACCTTGTCACGCGGACGTAATTTGGGACACTTACATGGACAAAGGTTCTTCAAAACTGGTAAACTACACACACACACACACACACACACACACACACACACACACACATTCTCTTCGTCCTTTCCTCTCTATTTCTTCAGTCTTTCATGCGATTTGTGATCCTTCATTTTTATCTCAATTTGAAAAGGAAGGAATGTTTTTGTCCTGTTTGTCATTGAGTTTCTTGGGTTAATCAATGACTCTTTTTATGTTCTGTCGCCGAATGAGTTTCATGTTTAGGAAATGACTTCATTCTGGGTTCGGTCCGATTACAAGGTTACGTTAAATTGGATTACGTTAGGTTAAGTTAGATATTTAACTGAGTAAAATGTTTACAATATCATATTCACAACAGAAACAGTTGTCACAAAAAAAAATATTGAATGACAAATATATATATATATATACGTAAAGAGAGAGAGAGAGAGAGAGAGAGAGAGATACTTTATAACGTATGTGATAATATATATTTTAAAGGCATTTCCACTGATTTACAAAACAATAATTATCATAAATTCATATTAATATAAATGTTCATAAAATGAAAGAATCCATGAACCAAAAGCAATGGAGAGAAAGTTAAAAAATTTATAATCTGCGACTAATGTACAAAATATGTACAGATATATATATATATATATATATATATATATATATATATATATATATGTGTGTGTTACAGTAAGATTGTGAACTAGTGATTTCATGAAATCCCTAAAATTTTCAGTAAATCTGTGCGTAATTTATACCATGATACAAAATCGACAAAAAATGGATAATGGTTCTGTTAGGTCATTATCCACTTTATGTCAATTTTGTATCATGGTATAAATTACGTGAATTTACTGAAAATTTCAGGGATTTCATGAAATCACTCGTTTCACAATCTTATTCTAACATATATACCTCATGAAATGAAATGAATGGCCTTGTAAGAAAAATAAGCGTCACCATTCGACACAACATGTAAATTTTAAGGCGTAGACAATATATTTTAGATAAAACAGTGAATGAACTGTGCAGTAAACTAGTCCACGCGTCCCATTTAGGGTTAGAACACACCGCTCTATACACAAAGACAAATAGTGCTTTTATTTTATCATGATATAGTCAAGTTTCTTATATAAGGTTCCTCTATTCATTTGAAGTGTCCTTTAGCGCTATTACTAATACGGGAGGGAAGAGCCTTCTTTTTCGCAGTTCATGGCTGCTATATGCGTGTCAAGGAAAGAACGTAACACCTATCTTGTCTCGTCGTCTGGTGAGATTTTGGAGGAATGACATCTTACGCAATTATCATGAAATATTTGTTTACTGAACTAAATGCTCCATTCGAATAATGCGGCGAGATGATTTTCATTGATGAATATGGCTTGGTAGAGGTGAGGCTTTCCTCGAGGAACACCAGGTCAATCACTTTCTCTCTCGCTGATCATACTATTTCTCTAAAATAACTTTGCTGAATTGCGAGTTGCAAATAGAATTTCTTCATTATTTGATTAATCACATTAAAAATCACTCGACAACAGAAAAGGACTCGAAAACACCACCACTCATCTCTCATCTCCTGAGCCCATATTAATCTTTGTTACGCAGTATATTAGCGGCTGTAAGCAGGGGTTTCTTCCCAGCTACAATTATACGCGAATGTTTGTTTTCTAACCATCAATAGAAGTCTTTGCCGATCGTTTCTGTCGGATGAAATTTTTGATGATGTTATGAACCGTTCAGTTTGAAAAATTACGATTTTTGAACTATCTATTTCTCATTTTGATCACATTCTGACGGTTCAATGAAGCACCTCATGAATACATTACCTGTACTATCCTTCTTGATCAAAAATTTTTTCACTGAAGGACATTTTATGTCTGCTTTCCAAGTAAAATAGGCTGTTCCAGTAGTTTTCTGGTTGGTTGGTTGTTCCCTTTTACGTCCTCCGTCCACCAGAGGGGGCAGTAACACAGCATAGCGACACCAACCGGTTAGAATAAGGCCACCTTTAAAAGAGGAACTGGGTCGAGTCAAATATGATAAATTATGTGCAGCGAACTCGTCATTACACCCCTCTCCTAGTTTCTCAGACTGATTTGGGATAGTCTTTGACTGGATTAATTTTTCTGGGTGCTCATTTTATTCGGCTGTGCTCTCTCTCTCTCTCTCTCTCTCTCTCTCTCTCTCTCTCTCTCTCTCTCTCTCTCCATATATATCATAGGTGACTCGTGACCTAATGGAATTAATAGTCATGTACAAAGTAGTGGGAGATTTGGGTTCACACAAGAAGTGAAAGGAAAGTCGTTTTTAAAGTTCCCGTGCTCATTGTAAAATATTATAACTGGAATTCTAAATGATTAAAAAGGATTAATAAGCACAGTGACATACCAGTATTCAGTGAAAGCAATTAAACAGTGACAAATTTGAGTTTGGGGGGGGGATCTTCGTTGGATCATTTTAATTTGTTAAAAAAATATTATATTTTATAAAGTTAAAATAGTAATAATTTTATATTATAGACAATGCGATAATTTTGAGCTCTTCGGAGAAAGCAGGACATTTCCGTTGAAAGTCATTAGCCATTATTAATAATATAAATACTTAAATAAATAAATTTTAATAAATCATAGACTATAATGTTAATTTTAAATCTAGTATATTAAAGCTCAATTTAATTTTAACATATTTTCAAACGAAACCATTATACTCTAAATATTATATAATATTTATTAAATGTAGGGTATTTCTTCAATATAAACTAATCATTAATTATACAATTGTACTATATAAGTGCATAACGGGATATTTCTAATTTAAAATGGAGCCTTGTAACTATAACGCAAATAGACCAGCATCAAGGCTGTCAGGTGGACGAACTAAAGTTTTTTTCCGGCTTTTGGCATCGTACGATTACGTAAGTTCCTTACCCCCTTCTGCTGCGAGAGGTGCTGGCATTCCTTTGCCGGCATTTGTTGCCATATTTTTAGAGGGAGGCCTGCTGACCTCCTTGCGCAATTAGTAGCCCCCAGGGGTTCGGAGCCCTAAACCTACAATGAGAGCTCGTTCTCATCTGGAGAAACTTTGCCAAACACACCCGATTGAGACAAAGCAACTTTCCTCTCTTCTTCATTTCCATTTATTTTCTTTGTTTTTCTTCCTTGTCATTTTTTTTCTCCTTTTACGTTTATCTTCTTCGTTTTTCGCGATCTTTAACCGGGTTATCACAACCCGATGAACGGAAGAATATGACCAAAAACGAATGTCATTTCACTATTGCTTTCAGTTCATTCTCCAT
This sequence comes from Bathynomus jamesi, assembly GCA_023014485.1. NCBI lineage: Eukaryota > Metazoa > Arthropoda > Malacostraca > Isopoda > Cirolanidae > Bathynomus > Bathynomus jamesi. The sequence continues at coordinate 91,654 of JAJOZX010004460.1, read as the reverse complement.
TTTTATTGATGACCCATCCGTTACCTTGGTAACGGTAAAGAGAAGCGCAGTTTGGCCTCGTCATTACCTACATAATGCATATTTGCTCCTAATTATTAGCTGTTAAATTGTTACCACTTAAAATACAAAGCTGCTACGGCGGGTGCTACGCGTGTTAAATTCTATAAGATGAAGTGAGCTACCAATGACTCGCTGATGAAGCCCAGGTAACGGTAAATAAATATACGCAAACAGGAAAAGAAGTACCCATTCGCGGATTATGCAAACAAAAAACACATAATTATCTTTAACAGGAACCTCCATCCATATGTTCAACGTTACTATCAACTATTTTTTAATCAAATTTGCCATCCAGGAAATATATATTAGTTTTTAATTTATTTTAATATACAGGTTTTTCAGGTCGACCCTAGAAATATGGAAATTGGCGGAATTTGTAGTTTGTATTTGATATTTGATATTTGAAGTTTGTTATAGTAATTCCATAACTAATATGAAGTGTTTCTTTTTATTGCAGGTAAAAAAACTTCAAATATCAAATACCAAATACAAAACACAAATTCAGCCAATTTCCATATTTCTAGGGTCGACCTGAAATACCTTGTATTTTAGTACGTATATTAATTACTGAAATATTTTCTAATTAAGTGTATTATTATTATTATTATTATCATTAATATTATTAGTATTATTATTACCTTATAAAGACTAACGAGTTATTTTAATTTCAAATTGATTCATATAAGCTCTGCCCATTGAGTAGTTAGAATTTCTCGTAATACTTCCTAATTCTGAAAATGGATTAAAAATGTCTTTATTTTCAACTCATTAATGGAACGGAGTTTATTTGACACAATCTGGGTTAAATAACATTAATTTTTGGAGTGTATTCATAATTTTGATTATTTCATATTGTCATACATAATTTTTGTTAAAGCTTTTGTCTAAAAAAGGTTCATTCCTTTGTTTCAAAGGTTTGTAAGTTCACTATAGAGGAAATTGTTTACCTGACAAATGTCTTATATTAATAAATTCAAATGTATTGAGAAAGGAATTTGATATTTCCTACTTTTTATAGAAAAAATTCTCAAAATATTTGCTGCAACCTTTTGGCTTTGACTCCTGACTTTAAATTTTAATTTGGTTGTCTACTTTACGTCCTTTAACAACAAGGTTCAGTAACTGAGGTGGAGAGAAATGCCAGCAACCTCTAAAAAACTTGATCTATAATCCGATCAAAGCATTTACAGTAACAAAAGCCAGTCAAGGACTCCCACAAACCAGTCTCACAAATGGAGAGGTAGGGGGCCATGAAGAGGCGTGACGATCCATCTCTTCTTTTGAAAGGGAGAGCTCATTTTTCCCCGTTAGTGGTATTACCTCTTTATCAGTACCATCAGTTGGACGACGAACGTTAAACGGACCAACCAACCAACCAACTTGGCTTGGGACATGGTTCTGGTGATGTTCTTTTTACGTTCTTCGTAACGTTCTTAACTGGTCCAATTATTATTAATACAATATAAATTTCAAAGCAGCACAAAATTCCATATTTTTTTAAACATTTCAATAACTTTACTTTGGTATGTATAATATACTGGTCTATAGGACCATTTGGCCGACGAGACAACATCGACACTCTAACAACCTGACTTATGCTAACTTAACCTAACCTAACTTAATGTAACCTACAATAACTCGTCGATTTATGTCAAGTCGATCAGATGTATTTAGCCTTTACCTTTAAGTATTTTAATGATTTAAAAAATGGGAAGTCTTTTCAATAAATGTAAAAAAACAACAGATAAAGAGGCTAATATAAAAAACTTATGTAAAAAATGTTTTATTTACATTAATTAATGAATACTGAAGTTAAAATAGTCTTCCATTGGAATACTCACCGTTTATATTCTATTAATATGAATCAAATGCTAATGCATTACATAAACTACGAGAAATAATCTAAAATGTTAAATGTATATTAATAATAATGCATTAACATTTAAGTGTGTGCGTGTATATATACACTGTAAATGAAGTACAGTCACACAAACATACAAAAATGAAGTTATTTAAAAATTAAAATACAGTTCCTTTGGTTTAAAATATCATAATAAATAATTATTTCAAATATTTAAACAATTATTTTGTTATTACAAACAAACCAATGAAAGTGTTATTTTAAGTCTATATTTTTAGAGTTGTTAAATTTAGAGAATAATTCATTTTTTTTCCTAAGTTAATTCCATAACCAAATGCAAAAAATTTCCAGGTACTCTCTTGGGAGTGAGAGGACGGTATTCTTTAGCAAGGAAACTTAAAACGTCGAAATGAAATATAACAGTTCAGTTGGTTATATATGAACAAAGCTATTGTTTTTATAACATTCTATTCTTCACTACTAACATTAGTTAACATTAACTAGTAAAATAAAACTTATTAAATTTATTTTGTCCATGACATTAGAAATAACGAAGAAGACACGTAAACTGCGAATTAATTTAACATATTTTTATCGAATTAAAGAAGTTAATGGAACTGTTAAACGAAAAAGTACTAGACAAATCTGTCAACAAGAAAGGCCTTAATCTTGAGAGAGGAAATTACATTGAATTATAACCTTTTTAAAGTTTAATTATTACAGTGATAAGTTTCAAGAAGATTACATAAGAAAATATGCCTTTATATATTGTAAATTTGTTATTTAGATACTGGCTAAATCTCTTACTGCTCTTATACTATTGATTAAATTAATCTCTTCTTGAGTTGGGTATTAATTGATAAAGATCCGAGAGAAATCTTGACGGTCATCCAAATCTTTCAAATCATCACCGTCAGTGTTTTATTGTAAGGGACGTTACACTGATGGTCGCCTTTGTACCAGTCAACGCTGGAAGGAAAATACACAAATAGGGTTGGCAAAAAATGTCTGCTGGTTGGCAAATAATACAAAATATAAATGTAAGAATCTAAGGATCTTAAAATTCCTTCAACGTGTCAAATGTATTTACTGAGGACAAAGTTACTGTAACAGAACTCTGTGAGGTAAAGTAGAACTGGAGGAAGGTGAAGTTAATATTTTTTTTCTTTAAGAAACTAAAATAGGTCCATATTATTTTCAGAATTTATAGACACATTAAGATATCTGGTATTGTCTTTTCTTTAATATCAAAATACTTTTAACATTTTTCTTTAATATCTTAAAAACAACAACAGTATCTGTTCAGTTTCACATCCAATTGAACTTCATCTCACCTTACAGTACCTATACTATTTTCTATTGTACGAGTCTTCTCTGAACCTACTATACATACTTGTTTATAAGGGTAATCAAGGTCAGTGCAATGTGATTTATGTATGACTGTGGAAAAATGAACTTTAATAGAATTAAACTATAAGTAACTTTGAAAATCAAAAAGGATGCACGTTCAAGAGTGCTTCCATCACTGACACCACTGAGATATAAATGGTGTCCTCTTCTTAATATTATGATTTTGCTTGATTAATATGTCATAATACGTCATACGTGTTTACAATAATATAATAATAATATTAATAATAATATTAATCAATGAAAAGGAGCGGAAACTGGCACAGTGCTCAGGTCAGACAAACGGGGACCATCGCGTTAACTCCTGAAATATTATTAACCAGCATCATCGGGAGTCGAAAACTAGACCCAATGTCTTTATTTAGTTTGTGCGTAAACGGCGTTACCCAATAAGCCACGGAGGTGGTAAATCGTCATCATGTATCATATTTTTAAGCACAATCCTTGATCACCATTTATAATTTTGTGAATTAAATATATTATGCAGTTAATTGACATAATATCTTTCACTGTAATTAATATTACACTCTCAATTACAGTTCTAAAAAATAATACACTTTTTTTCATAATTTTGACACATGTGTACACTAAACTACAGGGTGTGTATAAAGTAACGCGAGTAAAGAGACAAATCCAATTTGAACTGGTTTAAACTAGTTTCAACTTATTTTTTAACTCGTAAAAACATTTTCAGCACCTCTTGTAACCCTTACTATGGAATATAGAGTTGCTATAAAGTACATTTAATAAATATTACTCGTCCATGTTCCCTCGCGTTTATATAATTCAAATAGGATTTGTCTTTTCACTCGCGTTACTTTATACACACCCTGTATAAGTTTCATTAACAGTTAAAAATACACCAATTCCACTTTAAGGTTACTTTATTAACGGTGTTGAAATAAAATAAAACTAAAAATACGCAAAGAATATTGCGTTTTGGTATTAATCCCAAAGGTTAATCCTTTTATGTACCTTTAACCCACGGTGTCCTCTGCCCCAGGGTCGGATGCTTTACCAACAGGGTCATAATAGTAATCGGCAAATCGGGGGTCATTCTTGTACCAACCAACACTGTTCAAAATAAAAGAAAAAATCAGTTTAAATCAATTTCTTAAATGGAATTAAAATTATAGTTTATTCATGCCTGTATTATATTCCTCCTGTAGAGACATTAATTTCTTCTAGCTTTACCCCTAACTTAATTTTCTAACTTCTAACTTAACTTAACTCCATATATATATATATATATATATATATATATATATATATATATATATATATATATATATATGAAAATTATTTCACGAAAGTAACACGTGAATAATATTTATGATGAAAATAACCACGAAGGAAAAGGAAACACAGAATGGTGCTCAACAGCTTTCGTCTAATGACATCCTCAGGAACACTAGATTGAGACTATATATAGATTACAAAGAAAAAAAATAATATGATTGATGCAGAAAAATATTTTAGGAGGAACATACAATTCACTTGGAACAGCTACCAGAGTTTTAGCACCTTGCCCTTCTTATCTAAATCTGTTCTGAATGAATTCAAAATAACAGGATCGAGCGAAAAAAGGCCCTGGTTAAGGTCGAAATTGTTTGCAAGTTGAATAATGGCAGATTCAAGAATGTTTCTATTAACACTGTTGCTTGAGTGAAATAAAAACTGAAGAATTATTCCAATCAATACAATGGGACAACTCTGACAAATGGACAAAAAGGGCATTATGGACGATTGCCCCGTTCTAACGAAATACTGATGTTGTTTTACACGCGTGTTCAAGCCTTTTTCCGTCTGTCCAATGTGTTCCTGTGTTGTCTTCACTGTTCCTGAGGATGTCATTAGATAAGCATTTTCCTGTTTTATTTTCCTTCGTGGTTATTTTTATCATATAAATATAAGCGAATAAGAAGAAACTTCTGGTCCTGTACAAGTGAAGCTAAAGACATTCTCTTTCGTACCTTCTGCACTAATATATACGGACAGCAACTCGGGGTGAATTATAAAAAAGTTCTGGCAGAATCATAAATCTGCTATACAACAGAGCTTTCATACTACTACATAAATTACCCCCGAGAGGCTCAGCTTCGCAAATATTTGTTACCCGCAATGTCCCGAGCTTCCCGGAGGTAACAAGACGCGCTCAATACAGTCTAATAGAAAGAATTAAAAAATCAACCAACCAGATTATCCAAACTATTCATCATTCCTGTCATATGTTTTCTAAGCTATGGAATTCACGGTATGAAAACGTTTGTCTGTAGCTCCACTTGACTTCGACAATACTATTTTTCATTAATTATATTTCTATCTTTAGTATTTGAATTGTCAAAGTATTCTAATGTCAGTTGTATTATTAATATTTGTCATATGATCTAATGGTCTGACAATAAACTTTTTTATTTTCATTCATTCATTCATTTTTGTATTTCATTCATATCATTTTATTTCATTTATTCATTTATAATAAGAAGAGGGTATGCGGAAGTCACAGCAAAAGATAGTGTAGAAATTCTAATGAATGAAGTTTTAACTCATTTGTAAACTGATATTTATTTGTGATTAATTAAAGAAAGTGAGATAATATTTGGTTAGTGGAAAGTGCACAAATGGACGTATCTAATAACTTCGTTTCTCTTACTTTCCCTCTCTCCTCCGTCATTAGCGACGTGTTGAACTATTCACTATAACTTTTGTCCATTAAAATGGACTATTCCAAAAATGTTTGTTAAAATGTCTACACCCATCTGTTATCTAAGGTAATTGTTTTTATATGTGAGGGGATTAATTACGCAGTCTAAAAGACCAGTAGATCACTTTCTCGACTCTTACACTTGGGTTAGGACAGGTTTCGTTGTCTCAAGGTAGGTTAAATTAGATTAGGTTAAGTGAAGCCGAGTTAAGTTACGGTAGGTTAAGAGTGTTGATTAGTGGCTTGTCGGTCATTAGTTTCAACATTATATTGTATATATAAGATCAAAATGTATTGTACCTGCCCAAAACGCTGTACAGTTTGTTATGGTAAAATTTTGGGTGACCCGAGCTTCAATCATCCCTGACTTAGTTGAATCACAGTTGATGCTGGCACTGATTTTCGATTATGGCGCTACATCCGAATGCTATTCGTGCAAAATGGACCTATACAAATTTTATCAACATTTTGATAACCTAACTTAACTTATTCTGACCTAACCTAACTTAACAACCTAATTCTAAAAAACGTGTCAGTAAAAAGTCACGTGGAGAAAAGGACGTTAGACAGGGTGTGCTATAGCTCCTCTATGGCGTAAGGATCGTTTCAATAAATGTTTTTCTTCAGTGTTCCTAATGAAAGAAATTTAATGGAGATATGAATCAGATCTTTGTGGATAGACAATTTACGAAATGATTCGATCTTCGAAAAAGGATTGAAACTAGGCCATGCTTCTCTGTAAATGTTTTGCACCGTTCTACTGGAAGTACTTCCGCATTAGTTCACTGTCGTCTAACTGATTCACGAATTCATCAAATATGACAATGTAACGATTTGTTTACTGCGGCAATCCTCACACCACAAAAAGAGGTGCAACACATCACAAACAACATTAGGATGATTCTAGTGGATGCATTGTAGCCTATCCTCGACAACCTCGACAACATGCAATCGGTTGAGCCTGCCAAACAAGATATCAGTACCAGCACCTATTGTGATTCAGATGGTTGGAGTTAGTTCACGACGGAAAACTTCACCACGAAAAGTTAATTTTGTATAACGTTACGGCAGACAGGTAGAATACGTTGGGCTAATAAGAAGCTTTATATATACAGTATATATATATATATATATATATATATATATATATATATATGTTACGGCCTTTTTGCGAAATCGGCCGTTTTGCAAATGGGCATTACAATGCCGGCCACTTTGGAAAAAGGCCAGCATATTGGCCATTTTGCAAAATGACTGGTAATCCTGCCGGCCATTTTGCGTATACCTTCGAAGCTGTGTCGAACTGGACATTGAATGCCCTGTTAGGTCAATTGAATGCCCGGTTAGGTTAATTGAATGCCCGGTTAGGTCAACTGTCCGCCCTTCACGATTGGTTAGGTTAAGTCGTGATATTTTTGTTGTTTAACGAAAATATCACAACTTAACCTAACCAATCGTCAAGGACGGACAGTTGACCTAACCGGGCATTCAGTTAACCTAACCCTAACCAGGCATTCAATAATTTAAATTTCAATAATTTCAATAATTTCAGTCGAACTGGATTGAATCTCTTAACTGAAGTTCTGCCTTTTCGCAAAATGGCCGGCTGGATAACCAGCCATTTTGCAAAATGGCCAATATGCCGGCCCCTTTTTCCAAAGTGACCGGCATTGTAATGCCCATTTGCAAAAAGGCCATCATATTTGCCTTTATGCAAATGGGCCGGCCATTTTGCCAAAAGGCCGATTTCGCAAAAAGGCCGTAACATATAGCATATATATATATATATATATTAATGTAAAGAACGACGCTTGTGTAGAAGAGCGTTCCGCACAAGATGAGGAAGGAGAACGAACAAAATGAAAATGAGGTACCACCCGGGAATCGAACCCGGGATCATCCGATTGCCAGTCAGATATGCTATCCACTACACCATGGACCTCGACCAATCAGAAGTCGTAATTCTCCTACATACGAGCAGAAACCAATGCCCTGAGGGGGCACCTTCGCATGCCGTACATATATACATTTTAACTGCAAACAACACACAGTATAATTAATGTAAAGAACGACGCTTGTGTAGAAGAGCGTTCCGCACAAGATGAGGAGGGAGAACGAACAAAATGAAAAATGAGGTTCGTTTTCCCTCCTCATCTTGTGCGGAACGCTCTTCTACACAAGCGTCGTTCTTTACATTAATTATACTGTGTTGTTTGCAGTTAAAATGTGTGTATATATTATATATATATATATATATATATATAAAGCTTCTTATTAGCCCAACGTACTGTACATGACTGCCGTAACGTTATAGAAGATTAACTTTTCGTGGTGAAGTTTTCCGTCGTGAACTAACTCCAACAGACAGAGATATAGGAATGCAGTGAAGAACTCGAAAGCTTATCCTGGAGCAGATGCTGACTCCGATCATAACTTGGTGGTAATGGAAAATATGGTGAGGCTGAAGACTCTGAAAAAGAATAAAGTAGGGAAGAAATGGGATACTGAAAAACTGAATGGAGAACAAAAGATAGTTTTGCTAAAAAGGTGAATGAAGAGATAAGGAGGCAAAGAAATGACGGCCACATTCATATGACAAGAAGAAAGATGGTGTAGACTGAGAGACACAATAAAGGAGACTGCGCAGGAAAATATCGGTTATGTAAAAAGAGAAGCGAGGAAACCCTGGTTCACTACAGAAATGCTTGACAAAATGGAAGGAAGAAGCAAAATGGAAGAGTATAAATACAGAAGAAGGGAGACAACGATAGAGACAGTTGAATAACAAACCGAGGAGAGAAACTGATAAAGCATGGGGAGATGTGGCTTGGAGAGTAGTGCAGGGGATTGGAGGAATTAGAAAGGAAAGGAAGCACTGATTTAATGTACCAAAAAGTTAAGGACATAAATAGTTGAAGAAGTAGCTTAGATGCGAGAAATAGAGGAAGAAATAGATGGAGAAAACTGAAAAGCACAAGATATAAGGGGAAGCGTGGATTGAATAGAGTGAAGAACTGTATAATAAAGAGAACAAACCTAATAACATCGAAATGGAGGAAGCAGATGAAGTGGAGGTAGATTGTATGGGAGCGGACATATTGGAAAGAGAAGTAGAGATGGCTGTAAAAGACCTAAGAAATGGCAAGGCCCCAGGACCAGATGATGTACCAGCAGAACTTCTGAAGAGTCTTGAAGGTGATGTTAGAGAGGAGGTGAATGTATTGTGCAGAAACATGTATGAAAGTGGAGACTGGCCTGCTGACTTTATGAGAGTCTCTATGATTACTATCCCAAGAAACCGAGAGCCACCAAGTGTTCAGAATTTCGAACCATAAGCTTGGTCAGCCATGCAGCAAAAATAATGCTAAGGATACTAACCAAAAGACTAACGAACAGAGCTGAGCAGCACATTGGAGAGGATCAGTTTGGATTTAGGTCAAAATGCGGAACAAGAGAAGCTATTGGTATTATGAGAATGATGGAAGAGAGAGTGCTGGAACATGATGAGGAGATGTTTGTTTGTTTTATTGACTTTGAAAAAGCTTTTGACAAAGTCCAGTGGAGGAAACTAATGGAAATATTGAAGAATATTAATGTTGACTGGAGGGATAGGATGATAAAAAATCTATATCTTGGGCAGACTGTGAATGTTAGAGTTGCAGGAGGAGAATCGGAGCCTGGATTGGTTGGGAGAGGGGTCAGGGAAGGATGCTCCCTGTCCCCCGTGTTATTTAACATCTATGCAGAAGCAATGATAATAGAAGCACTCTGAGATCTGGAAGAGGGAATAAGAGTGGGAGGTAAATTGATCAAATCCGTGAGGTTTTCAGATGACAAGGCATTTGTTTGTAGTACTGAGGAAGGACTGCAAAGAATGATAAATAGCTTGACAACAACGGCGGAAGAATTCGGAATGAGAATTAATGAGACCAAGACAAAGGTAATGAAAATTGCAAGAAGGAAAGGAGCACAAATGAACCTAACGATAGGAAATCGGACCTTAGAAGAAGCTAAGCAGTTTAAATATCTGGGAAGTTTATTAACCAACAATGGAGATTGCAATAAGGAAGTAAGATCTAGAAGTGGTATGGGTAAGGTAGCTTTTGAGAGACAGAAAAGACTACTTACAGGTAAACTCAACTTGAAGCTGAAGAAAAGGTTAGTAAAAAGCTTGATATGGAGTGTGGTACTGTATGGAGCAGAAACATGGACACTGAAAACAACTGAAAAGAAACTCCTGGAAAGTTGTGAAATGTGGATTTGGAGAAGAATGCTAAAGATAAGCTGGAGGGAACACCAAAGTAATGAGGAAGTACTGTAACAGGTGAGGGAGGAAAGAAGACTCATTAAGATGATAAGAGAAAGACAGAAGAAATGGATCGGACATGTGTTGAGAGGAGAAGGATTGTTGAAGGAGGTGATAGATGGTAGATATGAAGGTAGAAGGTCGAGGGAAGGAAAAGGAAAGCAATGCTGGATGATTTGAAGGCAGGCAAGAGCTACCATGAGATGAAAAGGATAGCTCAGGATAGAACACTTTGGCGGGACACATGAGTTGAACCTGCCTGATAGGCAGAACACGATGGATGAGGATACTGCAGTATGAATACCGCAGCTGATGCTATAACTTTCCCGATTATAATAAAATTTTAAACAGTTAATTTCTATACCATTCTGGGATGTTTTCTGGGTAATCACACAACATCGTTCTCTCATCGAAAGCTTGTCCCAGGTTGCAGGACGCCTCTTGAGGTGATATTCCATTGAGACAGACGTAGAATTTCTGACAATCTTCAAGGTTAGGATAAGACGGGTGAGGGATCTTCATACCCTGGTCATTAAGAACTTCCTCAATGGGGCAGGTAAAGCCATTCACGCTGTCTGCAAAGTTTCAGTTTTTTATCTTAGATGAAATGAAAAAGTTAAAATAAAAATATAACTAAATTTTGAAGACCGTATATACATTTTTTCCCTTTTTATCAACACAGCCTATCAACCCCTGGACAAAATTTTTTTTTGACCAAACTAAGTTACGGGATATTTTTAGTTTCATTTATGCTTTTATTGATTTATTATTTAAATGTTTATAAAGTGAACGAACGTGAAAAGTAAATTAACAGTTTTTGTAACCTTTTCACTGCATTTTAGATAATTAACATTCGATACGACAGTTATAATGTTCATAACTCAATGGTTGGACTTGAATTTAGTTGCTGAATTGTAAATTTCAAGTTAACTTCTATGAGATTTGGTACTTTGTTTCATTATGGCACTTAATATTAAGTTGTGTACGAGTGTACTAGTATGAATCCATTCTATCGTTGTTCTAGTTCTTTTGTAAAACGTGCTTTACTTATTTGTATGAATATACTCGTATTGTCTGCAAAATTTTAATATATGGTATTCTGCAATCGAATATATTATTTTTAATTAAGGCATCAGTTCTTTATAACAATATAAAATATTTTATTTTAACATTATTTTCATTGGTGATATATTTATGAGAGTTCCTTAAGATATTCCTACCCTCATCCCTAACCCTATCCCTATGTTCATCAGTCAACACTTCACTATTAAAATAATCTCCTATAACCTGGCTTTTTCTCTCCGCATCCCTGCCTCTTAGCAGCCACTGGCCACGCGCAAGTGCCTGTTGTCTCGTCGAAGTGGAGGCCGGGGGAGCAGGGTAACTTGATGTGACGTCCGTTCTTGCAGTTGTAAAAGACGTCGCAGACTGTTCGATCGGGATCAGCAAAGAATCCATGACGACGAGGGCAGTACTCACTCGTAAGTGATGGTTCCTCTGTGTGAAAATAATAAAGATGTGGGTCAGAACGCTGTTTATATGAATTTGGTTTAAGAGCTTTAAAGTCACGAGAAAACTGCATTCGCAGTGACGTGATTTTAGAAGTGAACTTTTATTTCTCCTCTTCTTATTTTTATATATTGAAGTAGTTATTAAAAGGTTCATGTTAAATAATGAATGTAACATCTTCTTTGGAGTTCCTGTAGCTACGTTGGTTGGAAATTAAACTGAGACTGATAGTTCATGGTTCGACTGGAGCTTCCGCATTAGGGTGTCACTTTTGGACTTTTTTGAAAAGTTATGGTGCTTACCTCTTATATTGTGACAAATTGACCAAAAACCATGAATAAATCACAAAAAAAGACAATCGGGTAATATTTAGGGCCCCCTCCCCCCATTTGAAAAATAAGCCCCCCCTATTCACACAAAAAATGGTGATTTTTTGAGATATTTTTGGTCATAGTTTCCTTACTAATCATCGTATTTCAAAAATTTTGCAACCAAAATGTAGAGAATAACGGTATCCTCTTATTATGAACATTTTAAAACTATTTTAGTTGTATATGGTGCTGATATTTGAGTGGACCTTATGAAATTTTTCCCTCTGTTTTCATTTCTATAACATTTATTTACAGTATTTCAAGGTTTTATCTACAAAAAATATGCAGATATATCCAAATGTATGATAAATTTGCTTTTCTTTCAGAATTCTATTATAGATTTGCTTAATTTCATAGTTTATTAAAATTAGTCAATAGTCATGGCTAACAGTAAGCCAATATTAAGAACAGACCTAAGAAAATATGATTATTTATTGGGAAAGTTAGTGGGAGACATATGCGCAAGAGAAGGAAGCATGCTTCCAACGAATAGTGAAGTTCTCAGTCACTTTTTCTTCTTGAGAAGGGATCAAATGAAAAGCGACAATGTGTCAAAGGAAGAAAATATTTTGAGAGTATTAGATAAGTAGAAAAGGTGTGGATTATGGCTGGCATACCATCAAAATCCGGTAGAAAGCAGAAAGGACCCCCAAAAAATGTTGTGGGATTTGATAAAAGAGCGGGAGAAGTTGGGTAAAATATAAAGAAGAAATGTTATGAAACCCCAAAAACATCTTTTCTGTCTCGTTTAGATAACTTATTTGATATATCAACTGAAAATGTATGTAATGAGATCCAAAATGATACATTGAGAACTATACAACAGAAGAATGAGGATCTTCGCTCTTTGGAAGATCAGCGAAGTGCTAGAATATATTCTCTGGGTCCGATCAATAAAGCTTATGTGGCCAAATTGATCAAAAAGATGCTAGAATAGAAGGTGAATAACGAAGAAAATTGAAAGAAAAAGAGCGAAAGGCATTAGAAGAAGAGACACAAACTTGAATCATCTGAAGGCGAGTTAGTGGACTCAAGTAATGGTGAAGATGATTTTACTCCGAGCCCAGGCCCATCAAAACGTCCTAAGTTACTACAGTCAACATTATATCTAATACAGCTGATCGTAGCAGCTGAATGTGGACTAGATTTAAAAGAGATGTCATTATCGAAAAGTACTTCTGCGCGAGCTGCGAAGAAGTCGAGGAAAGCTACTGCTGACACTATTAAAGAGTCGTTCAACCCACCTCAATATTGTGTAGTCCACTGGGACAGCAAAATGATACTGAATGTTTCAGGAGGAAAGCAGGATCGATTGACAATACTTATATCGGGAGAGAATGTTGAGAAACTTCTCTCGATACCCGATATCGGTGTCTTAACTGGATCGACACAAATTTGTACTGTTTTTAGCACAATCCAAGAATGGAAATTACAGGATAAGGTTTACGGAATGGTATTCGATACTACTTCATCCAATACTGGCTGGATAAAAGGGGTTTATAAAGTACTGGAAGACCTCTTTGGAAAAAAATTATTATGGCTCGCTTGTCGCCACCATATGCAGAACGAGTTTTGTCAGCAGTGTATCTAAAGGTATTTGGAAAATCTACTTCACCCGAAAACGAATCTTTCAAGACCTTCAGAGATGTTATATGGGAGAAGCTAGATACTAAGCAACCTTCAAACAGCATAGATTTTTGACATATTTGCTCAAAGATAACCAGAGCCTTCCAGGGATGATTACAAAGAGGTAGCTGAAACACTATGCTCGTTTTAGGAGAAATTCCTGCCAGAGGAATACACTGGATCAAGCCACGAGCTCTCCATCACGCCAGATGGATGGCTGTCATATTGTATACGAATAAGATGTTAGCATTTTCAGACCAAGCCGGAAATGATAATGTTACAATATAAAAGCTGGAAAGAGTATGCTTGTTTACATCGCTGATCACTCCAAGTACTGGCTATCAGTCACCAACCCACTTGAGGCTCCTGAAAATGACCTCCTCCTATACAACGAATTAGTTCAGTACAAAAAGATTGACATGGAAGTAGTGGAAGCTGCCCTCAAACACCTCTGAAAGGTCATACTGGTACCTATCTGAAGAACTTGTAACCCTTTCTCTCTTTGGAGATTTACCTCATAGTGAAAAGGACAAGGTGGCCAAAAAACTTTTCCTCTTTCAATCAACCACCAGAATTCAAACAGAGTAAGCGATATTTCCCATCCTAAAGATATTTTTTTAGATTAATAAAAATTTAAGTCTACAGTTGTCATTTTTTTTTTTTTTTGCAAAATTTACCAATTTTAATCTACTAAACATGTGCAAAGTTGTTCCCACTTTGAATCTCTAAACCAAAAAAGTGTTGTGTCATTTAAGCCCATCTGCTTTTTTATTTATATTTCAAACCCATCGCCGCAGAGCTGCTTGGGATGATGCTCTATGGATGGCGGTGACATCCAAAGTATATAAGATAATATCTTATTGCAGTTCAGTCTTCCAAAGATATAAACAGCAGCATTTTTCTCTTAGAAAATGCATCAAAATAACCAAAAAGATATAAAAAATTTAATAAATTTAACTCAAAAGTTAATAAAAACTATTCAGATTGAAGCGCATTATTATTCTCTACATTTTGGTAGCAAAATTTTTAAATACGATGATTAGTAAGGAAACTATGACCAAAATATCTCCAAAAATCACCATTTTTTTTGTGTGAATAGGGGGCTTATTTTTCAAATGGAGGCGGAGACCCTAAATATTACCCGATTGTCTTTTTTTTTGTTTATTCATGGTTTTTGGTCAATTTGTCACAATATAAGAGGTAAGCACCATAACTTTTCAAAAAAGTCCAAAAGTGACACACCTATTCCGCAACCCGGATTAATTGGGCCAGCCACTCATTCCACCAATGCTCAGACTCGAGTAACTCGATTTCGCTGTGTGGGGGGAATATTCACCAATTTAAAAACCTGAACATCGCCTAAACTCAAAAGTTATCCACTGGGGCATAAAAATCCTTCGTTTCAGTTGGCATCTATCCTAATTGCAGTGATCAATGCTGCGGGGTTGACATTTCACCTAAATGTAGATCCTACCTGAATATAATCATCATCACGGAACTAATAATATATGTACAACCATTATCATGTACGCCAGTCACGATTCTCGAGGCTATTATTTTAACATTGAAGAATGATTTTCATGCTCAGTTGCTGAAATAAGGATGACGTCGGACAAAATTTTAATTAACGACACTCCTACGTTATCCTGAAGGCAAGAAATGTTTAAATAGGGAAAAAATCTATTCAGCAGAACTAGAATTCATTTGGAGATTCGTAAATGGAAGAATCAAGCAATATAATCTACATTCTTACGATGCAATAACACGTTACACAAAATAGATTTTAATATAAAATAAAAAATTATTTAAATTTTATTTTTAGGCGAATGTACGAACGTCAATAAACAGATTAATTCCTTTTTCAGATTAGATTTTTTAGTGTTTTAAAAAGCAATTATATAACCTTGCATGCGTAGATATAACTATTAAAACAGAATATATATATATATATATATATATATATATATATATATATATATGCACTAAAATCACAAATAACACGTGACCTTATTAATAAGCAAACAACCACAGGGAAAAGGAAACACAAAGTCCGAGCGCTTTCGTGATATATTCACATTATCAAGGAGGTGCCGATTGTGAATTTTTGCTTGTCTATTTAACTAATTTTACTTTGTAATCTCCGTCTATTTTCTGTTCCTCCTTGATAATGTGAATATATCACGAAAGCGCTCGGACTTTGTGTTTCCTTTCCCCCTGTGGTTGTTTTCTTATATATATATATATATATAAATATATATATTATATATATATATATATATATAATATTACAGCGTGTCCCAAGAAATGTATACCCACTTTGTTCGATAATACCAGCTATGAGGATAATAAATATATTACTTTTTATATGTTTTTTAATAAAGAATTTTCTCCTGAATCTAAATATGTAATTATTTTTTTAACAATTGAAGAACAAAAAAGTTACAGATGTTTAAATTATAATTATTATTTTCGAGACTATCATGTGCGATATTTTCTAATATTTAACCGACTGTTTTGAGATACTTATGTTTAGTGTTGATATTGAAGCATAAATGTTGTAATTATTAGTTAATTCAAAAAATTTAAAAATTCCATGGTTAAATGACACTTTATCTAAGATGTTCGACGTCTTCCAGAACGTTGTTTTGTAAGTTTTGCACAGTGCCGTCGGTTTCAAACTTATCTCGTATACATGCAAAAATATTAGAAAATATCGCACATGAAGTCTCGAAAATAATAATTATAATTTAAACATCTGTAACGTTTTTGTTTTTCAATTTTTAATAAAAATAATTACATATTTAGATTCAGGAGAAAATTCTTTATTAAAAAACATATAAAAGTGATATATTTATTATCCTCATAGCTGGTATTATCGAACAAACATTCTTTGGAACACGCTGTGTGTATATATATATATATATATATATATTATATATATATATATATATATATATATAATATATATATATATTGCGAAATATCCTCATAATAATAATAATAATAATAATAATAATAATAATATACACATACATTGTGTTTATATATATATATATATATATATATATAATATATATATATATATATTATATATATATAATATTATATATATATATACACGTCTTGTAAAACTGCATTCCGACTGCTCTTTGGTGTTTGGCAACTTGAAACCATTTGACTTTCGGTCGCCCTTCATTACTTGGAAGATGAATACCCTCATGTATACAAGCATTAGATCCTGCATATACACATACATACAGTCATACATGAATACGTACACATAGGTCGCCATTACATAAAATTACGAGGAAGAATTGAGAAAGATTCGATTCAGAAGGATGACTTTTATGAAATGATTCAAATTCAGGTTTGTTTGAACGCTGGTCACTTTTACATTCTCATCACGATTCTGCATTTGGTGCAACGGGGATTCCCCCCTCCTCCCCTTACACAGACACACACAAAAAAAAAGGTTCCCCAATGGGTTTCTAATTTTTATTTTTATGGGAGAGGCTTTAGGAGCCATTCCTGTATTTACATCTTTTTCGTGGTTCGTCCCAAATTGATTATTTTACGAGCATTGTTAATGGTTATGAATTTTGGTTTTATGGTACGTAAATTGGAGTTTGGGCATTTGTTTGAGAGTGAAGTAACTGCTTTCATCTATTACGTCATCATAATTATATTATCTACTGAACAAGATACACTTTTGTTAATTATGTAATTTATTTTGGGAAAGCAACATTTTCCTTCATTGTAATATCAACTCAATTGTCTAAACTCAAATTAGTGTCAAATAAAGTAGAAATTAAGTAGTTCAAAATAACTGCATTACTTACTTGGATTCCTTTTAAAATGAGGATAAATATACGTGTGTGTGTGTGTGTGTGTGTGTGTGAGAGAGAGAGAGAGAGAGAGAGAGAGAGAGAGAGTTACAAGGCGTTACAGGAAAAGAAGTACCTCAAAAGGCCTTGCGGCCCATACCGAGGAGGTACCAGAGAGAGACAAACAGACAGACAGACAGACAGAGACAGAGATATAGGGAGAGAGAGAGAGACAGAGAGAGAGACAGAGATAGAGAGAGAGAGACAGAGACAGAGAGACAGAGCGAGAGACAGAGACAGAGACAGAGAGAGAGAGAGTCGAATAATGAAGCAATCTTAAATACTAAGTGGTTCGGACCTTACTTAACATCAATTTGGATTAAAATTACTCAATAATTTTTAAAGAGTGAATTATTTTTTTATTAATTTTCAATTTCTTTCTTTATCATTATTTAATTATTGTTAATTTATCCTATTTTTTTCTCTTCCTATTTATGCGATTGTACAGTATAAGATTGAAGAGGAATATTGCATCCATTTCTCGTAATACTTTTAAACACAAATTTTCTTTTAAAAAAATTTAATTAAAATTTCTGTTATAGGTATTACGTGTGAAAATTTCATATCAAATTAAATTTCTGATAGTACAGTTTATGAAGCGCCCAGCCATGAATTCGAATCATTGCAAAAATTGAGTTTTAAAAAATTTCCACGTATCAATTTTACTTGGAATTAAAAAGGAAAAAGTGTTGTTCATATATATTTATATATATATAGAGAGAGAGAGAGAGAGAGAGAGAGAGAGAGAGAGAGAGAGAGAGAGAGAGGAGAGAGAGAGAGAGAGAGGAAGAGAGATTTTTTCCATATTTTTATTAAGATTCAAGCAAATTCCAACACCCTTTTTTTTTTCCTGAATTTTTCACCTGAAAATGAGTCTATGAGAACCTGCTTAATTGAGCTTTCCTAAACTTACGCAGTTGTGTTCGGTCCCCGCAGTCGACGACGTAGGGAGAATCACAGGGGTCTGCTCTCCCTTCCTTAAATATGTCGAAAACTAATCCATCGTCGCATAATTTGGGGATGGCGAAGCCCTGGCGGCAGGTCCAGTATTTGTCGCACTGCAAGGGGTCCTCATAGTCTCCCATCTCCTCGGGACACACGAAGTCCTTCGATTTCGACAATACGTTCGACTGCCCCTCTTGTTTTGGCACACCTGAAAATCGTTCAGTTTCACTGATTACATTGGAACCGACATAGAGTGCCAGACACTAAATGAGTGCTAGCCCTTAAGATATTCAGTTTTTGAATTATTAACAAACATTCCTCTTCTGCAGCAGTAAAACCTGAGTTTCTATCATCGTGATAGATGAGGGGACCGTTACTGCGTAATAATTAAAGGTAACTTAAATGGCTCGACGTTAAATTTCATTAATGTTCGTACAGTGAAGGAAAGCAGTCTACGACAAGGAGGAAGAGAAAGAAGCTACTTTGGAACGGGCTAGCTTTTAAATATGCCTTCATCATTCTATTTTTAACACACTGTAGAAACTGTTATCTATATAGTTAATGTTTTCCTTTCGTTAAACGAAGAATATACATCGGTTTTTGTTATGAATTAAAATATCTTTAAAAGTTTTTTCAAATTTGCTGTCTGCGCATGCGCGCTGGTCTTGTTTTCAGTATGTTAATTCAAAATATTTAACTTACGAGAATAAGCAGATAGTTACCCCTCAGAAATTAATTTAAAGCGGGTTGATTACAGTCTGTACTATAATTAGTTATCTAATAGTACAAAGTACTATAGTACATAGGTTTCATATCAAAAATAATGTTCATAGACCAGAAGAGAATAAGTCTGAAATGGTACATACACATTTAAGTTTGGTTACTTATGGAGTAAGTGGAGTGAAAGCACTGATGGAGTGGGGTTCGACTCCCGATGGTGTTGGTAACAGTAATAATAATTCAGGAGTAATGCGTAATGGGCCGCATTAGTTGACTTGAGCACTGTGCCAGTTTCTGGCCCATCTCAATGATTTTATTTTGGGCTCTACTGCACTGTATAGCATAATAATATATCTGGGTAAAGTCAAGGGGAGGTGAACATCAGTGGTCAAAATTTAATTTTATAATCGAGCTTTTATGATGCTAAGCAACAGCAATAATTATACACTGGTCAACACTCATTTTATTGCCAATCATATTAGAGTGATTTTGGGGTAACTTTGTGGTGCTGATTCCGAATATGACATCGGTTTTGCTAGATTGGCTCTAATTTATGAGATAATTGGTACCCCATTGAAACACATAAAAATGCAAAAAATTTAATGTTCAGGCGGAGCCTACTTACAAATCGCATTGAAATTGTCTCAAATCATACAAAAGTAAACACATGAAATACATAATGGCATTTTATTCGGTCTCACCATCTAGAATGTTCCGGTAGTTTCCCATATGCACGCGTTATGGTTACGTTTCCTATTAATTGAGGGTATTCATTATCTCAAGAACTAGAGCCAAATCGGAAAAACTACTTTCATTTTGGAATTCAGCAACCCCAAAATACCCTAAATTCGTATGAATTTCCTTGGCAACGAAAAAAAAATGTTTTTTTGTTGACCTGTGTTATTTTTGCTTCAATATTCAGTCATGATATACTTTAAATTGTCGTTTAAAACTCCACTAATTTATCAATGTTAATTTGCAGCACGAACAACAATGTGATTTTGTTTAAACCCCTCCAAAAATGCAGTACATTTTTGTCACTCCGTTACCAAAGATCTTACACGAAATACATTATTGGCAGCAGCAAAATGAAGCCTTCTGTTCTGCTCTTCTGTCACTCCGTTACCGCTTAACTTTACCTATCTATAACTTTGGTTTTTGCTTCCGCCCGAATTCTTCATTCTGACGAAGGTCAAGCTTGTCACTCCACCTTAGACCTAAAGTTTAACGTGGAATCCGAACCACGTCTCACCACTGACGGTCAGAAATTACAAAATCCTACCCCAGACTCGATCTCACGACCTTCCGATCAGCAGTAGCCCAGCTTCTTAATCACTAGGCTACCCAGGGTACTCATTTATCTACCAACCAATCTTTATATTGTGTGGAAGGATAAACAGCTGGGTTTTGCTGCGCGCCGCCTGCCGTCACCGGGTCTTGATCAAAGCTACATTAATTATAAAACAAACAGACACTTAGTCGAATTAAAGCGAAATTCGAATCAGCGGTTGTCGAATTAGCGAGGGGTTACTGTAGTTGATAATTATCAGCAAATACTAAAAAGTAAATTGGTAATGATACTTCAATATAATTTCTTATCACGAATAATTCAACTAGCTCAATCATTACAACGAAACAAATTTTACATCAGGAAAACGCAAAATTCGCCATCCTACAACGCAGTTTCCCGGGTAGCACGGTTGATCGATCGACCGTTGATACATGGTTGATAGCGTTGAAATGTGGTTATTTTTGGTAATTCACAAATTAACATTGATCTACTGTTGACGCAACGATATGTTTGTAAAATAAAATGCAATCATTATTTCCAAATATATTTTCCTTGAAGGTGATGATATAATGTTGATTCTGAGTGCAATGAATAATGAATTTACATCAGGACTCGATTTCAACTTCATTTCGATATCGATACTGATATCGATACTGATATCGATATTGATAACGAAATTTGTCTCATTTAGATTCCTATTTCGAAATTGCCGAATTATTACTATAGTTTCAATGGTAACAGGTTGATTCATCGATATTTCTTCATCATTATTACATCGATATAAGTGTGCTACCTGGTCTGCACTGGGTATCCCATGAGATCCTTTACCCCTGAATGTTAAATATACTCGTATATATATAAAACATGGGGAGGGGGTAAAAGGATTTATGGAACACCCTGTAGAATAAAGAATTTTTAATCATGTTCATATAAATTCCAGTTTCAGGGAAACGCATTTCAAAATGGAAAGCTAGACTGGTGTTTAACTCACGGATTGGGCAGAGTACCCATATGTGTTGCTGAGTCGAGAGAGAGTGAGTTTGATTTAACCTCTTAACGCCTGAAGTTTTTGTAGGGTTAAGTTACGAGTACGTATATGGGAAACGGTACAAATTCGACCCAGTAGTCCAAAAGAGGTTAATTATACAGAAGTTCATACCGTCCGCGGAGTCGATCCCAGAATACTGAAATTGCAAGTACAAGGTTCTGCCACTGAGACAAGGGTTTGTGCTCTTAGGTTCGCTTAGCCTTATTATAGTCATAACATAATGAAAATATCATTATATTAATAATAATAATGAACAATGTATAAATGTGTTAATCCTAAATTACACCTGAAAAGAGGAATTAACGTACTGGAACAAAAATCTCAGATAATTTCAACCAGAATTATTGAATTATTATAAAGTAATGTATATAACATCGAAATATAATGAAAAGTATTATATATATATATATATATATATATATATATATATATATATATATATATATATATATATATATATATATATATATCGTAAAGAACGACGCTTTGCATAGGAGAATTATCCGCGCAAGATGAGAGCGAAAGAACGAAACAAATGAAAAAATGAGGTAACCACCCGGGAAACGAACCCGGGATCTTCCGATTGCCGGTCAGATATGATAACCATTACACCACGGGCCTCACTCAAACAAATGCCGTAATTCCTCTACATACGCGCAGAAACCAATGCCCCAAAGGGGCACCTCCCGCATGCCGTAACATTATATGCATTATAACTGCAAACACGCAGTATAATTAACGTAAAGAACGACGCTTGTATAAGAGAATTACCGCGCAAGATTTGTTTCGTTCTTTCGCTCTCATCTTGCGCGGTTAATTCTCCTATACAAAGCGTCGTTCTTTACGTTAATTATACTGCGTGTTGCAGTTATAATATATATATATATATATATATTATATATATATATATATATATATATATATATATATATATATATATATATATATGTGGAAGACTGTTTATTCACTTGGAGGTGTATTCTAAAAACAATACATACATAACCACACCATTGTTTGTAACTTACGAACAATAACTGTTATTGCGTATGCATTGTTTTATTGAAATACACTTCCAAATACAATTTCTGAATGCAATGATTGGTCTCCATGGTAAACGAAGGCGTTTGGAGAAATTAAGTCTATAAACAGTTGCATCTGTCTTTCACTCGCGAATTAAGACAGGACTTTTGCAACCAAGTATAGATATATATATATATATATATATATATCGTAAAGAACGACGCTTTGTATAGGAGAATTACCCGCGCAAGATGAGAGCGAAAGAACGAAACAAATGAAAAATGAGGTAACCACCCGGGAATCGAACCCGGGATCTTCCGATTGCCGGTCAGATATGATAACCATTACACCACGGGCCTCACTCAGTCAAATGTCGTAATTCCTCTACATGCGTTCTTTCGCTCTCATCTTGCGCGGATAATTCTCCTATACAAAGCGTCGTTCTTTACGTTAATTATACTGCGTGTTTGCAGAATGTATATTGTATATATATATATATATATAATAATATATATATATATATATATATATATATATATATATATATATATATATATACATTTAAAATGATAGAACATTTAAAATGATTCTACATTTCACCCAAACATGCGATTGAACAGGGTGTTCCGTAAAAGTTTACAACCCATGTCGAAAAGAAAGTGAAAACAAAGGTCCGACCTTCGTCTCTACGCAAAGTTGTCATCGCGATTAGAAACCTTTCCCTTTTAGCCAGGTGCAAACGAGTAATTACCCTGTGTACTGAAGCCTAATTAACCCAAATATATATTATATATATATATATATATGAAAATTATTTCACGAAGGTAACACGTGAAAAATATTTATGATGATAAAAACCACGAAGGAAAGGAAACACAAAATGGTGCTCAAGCGCTTTCGTCTAATGACATCCTCAGGAACACTGAAGTACATAAAAAGGTTAAGCCTATATAGGTTACAGAAAGAAAAAAAGAAAAAATAAATAACATACATACACACACACACACATACATATATATAATATATATGTATAGATATGTATGTATATATATATATATATATGTATGTGTGTGTGTGTGTATGTATGTTATTATTTTTCTTTTTTTCTTTCTGTAACCTATATATAGGCTTAACCTTTTTATGTACTTCAGTGTTCCTGAGGATGTCATTAGACGAAAGCGCTTGAGCACCATTTTGTGTTTCCTTTCCTTCGTGGTTTTTATTCATCATTATATATATATATATATATATATATTATTATATATATATAATATATATATATATATATATATATATATATATTATATAATATATATACAATTGAGCTATACTTTCGCTGTCATTACGGCTTGTGACTACAAAATGGAGAGAAAGTAAAATAAAAAAAGCTCCAAATTAAACGAACGCGAGAAGATACGAGTGGATACGAGTATGAAAGAGGATTATACAATCACTGCCATTAAATACTAAATCTCGCTTTAATTATTAGGACAACCTTTTCAAAAAATAAGGTTATAATCTACTTCAGGATGAGAGACCGCCATTTTATAAAAGAAAAGTATACTTGTAATTAATTTTAAATTAATATATTTGATAAACGAGATCTTTTTTTTTTTGATACCTGCCGTACATATATTTGGTAATATTTAAAGTTCATCTCGCATTCATGCCATTCCAGTCTGTTTAACTTCCAAAACAGCAAAAGTTCACTTTCACTTTTCAGAAAGATTCGTCGATACGCCTCTTAATCATCGATGTCTGTCTATTTGTCTTTTTCTCTGTCTATCTTTTGTTTTATGTCTTTCTTTTCATCTATGTACGGATCGCTCTCTACGTAAATTTATCTAGGACAATATATATATAATATATGTATATATATATATATATAATATAATATATATATATATATATATATATATAATATATATATATATATATATCAGATACGAAATGATAACATTAGACGCAACAGATACACATTGCAAACATCCTTTTTTGCAATTTTGTTGCTTCACTTGGCCCTTGAATTAAGTGCTATAACCCCTTTGCGCTCTCTCTCTCTCTCTCTCTCTCTCTATATATATATATATATATATATATATATTATATATATAGAGAGAGAGAGAGAGAGAGAGAGAGAGACCAATACCGAGGAGGTACCAATGGCAACGGGTGCCAGGGAAAAATTCTGTCACCCTCAAATAGTGTGCAAGATTCGGTCTAACCTTTTCTTGAACAGATCCACAAAAGAACTGTTCACAACTTCTGAAGGTAGCCTGTTCCACGTGTCACAGATCTTATACGTAAAGTAATTCCCACACACACTAGTCCTAAACCGTTTCAAATCCAACTTCCAACCATTGTTGCGAGTTGGGTTATCATTTAAACTAAACATGCTTCTAAAATCGACATCGTTGAACCCACGTAAGAGCTTGAAAACCTCGATGAGTTAGTTGACCGCGCAGCCTCCGAGTTTCCAGCGAAAACAAGTTCAAGGCGCGTAAGCGTCGATTGTAGCCCATATGCCTAACGGAAGGGATTAACTTTGTGGCCATCGCCTGCACTCGCTCCAGCCTCTCAATATCTTTCCTGAGGGTGGGCGACCAGAACTGCACAGCATACTCCAGGTGCGGCCGAACCAGAGAATTGTACAGAGAGAGCACAATCTCCTTGTTCCGAAATCGAAATTGCCTCCTGATATAACCCAACAGCTTCTGGGCTTTCTTTTCCACCTCTACGCACTGTTTCGTAAACTTAAGGTCGCTGCTAATTAGCACACCCAAGTCCTTTTCCAAATCAGTCGCCTCGATATTACTCCCCAACATCGAGTAGTCCGACTTGGGATTGGCGTAGCCAATGTGCATCACCTTGCATTTACCCAAGTTAAACGGCATTTGCCATTTTTCGGACCACTCTCCTATCCTACCTAGGTCCGCAGGCAGATGCTCGATCGCTTCGGGCGTCCCAACATTGGCCCCAAGCTTGGTGTCATCAGCGAATTTGGCGATCCGACTGACGATGCCAGCGTCGATATCATTTATGTAAATGATAAACAACAGTGGCCCCAAAACGGAACCCTGAGGAACCCCACTAGTGACCGAGGCCCAACCCGAACTAACCCCTTTAATTACAACCCTCTGCCGCCTTTTCTTCAGCCAGTTTTCAATCCACCTACCTACTTCCCCACCGATACCCAGCGCGCGCACTTTGGCCATTAGCCGGCGGTGAGGTACCTTATCAAAGGCTTTCTGAAAGTCGAGATAAAGTATATCAATCGCCCTACTCTTATCATACTCACTCAACATGACGTGGAAAAACTCGAGCAAGTTGGTGAGACACGACCTATGCCGTCTAAACCCATGTTGGGAGTCCCCAAGCAGCTTGTAGGAATCCAAATGGTCAACGATCCTATCCTCTATTATCCCTTCTAATAATTTACCTACAACCGAAGTGAGACTAATGGGACGATAATTCCCTGGACTTTCGTGATCCCCTTTCTTAAAGATAGGGGTCACGTTGGCTTCCCTCCAGTCACCAGGCAACTGGCCCGTCTCCAACGATTTGTTGAAGACTGTAGCCAGGTGGGGAGCCACCTGGTCGCGCACCTCCCGCAAGAGAGAGAGAGAAAGAGAGAAAGAAAGAGAGAGAGAGAGAGAGAAAGAGAAAGAAAGAGAGAAAGAGAGAAAGAGTTACAAGGAGTTACAAGGAGTTACAAGGAGTTACAAGGACAAGAGGAAGCCTCAAAGACCTTCCGGTCCATTCTGGGAGGTTCCTGGAATAGTAGCAAAGGAAATTTTACAGGAAAGTGGAGAATATATAAATAGCTCTATATTTAGCATGCTCACAGAGATACCGTGCAAGCGAACTCCTGCAGAGTTATGTTATGTTTAAGTCTTAAACTATGAGAGTATTCAGTACTTTGTCTAGCCTATTTTTAAACACATTTGCACTTTGACTGGAAACAACCTCTGAGGGAAGTTGGTTCCAGATATTAACTATTTTATAGGAAAAGAAATTGCCGCAGACAGAGGTCCTAAATGTCTTTAGTTCCAGTTTAAACCCATTATTTCTTGTCGGATTGGCATTAAGTGAGAATAAGTTTCTGTAATCTACCCTGTCTATTCCATTGAGCAATTGAGCATCTTGAAGACTTGAATAAGCTGATCCCGCAACCTCCTCGTCTCTAAGGTAAACAGATTTAGGCGCTCCAATCTCCGTGGTAGCTTTGCAGTCTTGTTGAAGGGATCAATTTTGTAGTCCTTGCTTGTATTCTTTCTAACCTTTCTATGTCCTTCCAGATGGATGAAGACCAAAACTGCGCACAGTATTCCAGTTGAGGTCTGACTAGTGAATTATAAAGAGACATTACAGTCTCCTTGTTCCGAAACTAGAACTGTCTTTTAATATAACCTAATATTTTTAAGGCCCTCTTTTCGACTTCTGCACAGTGCTTCAACGGTTTCAGATCGTTGCTGATATAGACTCCTAAGTCTTTCTCTAGGGAGGGAGAGAGAGAGAGAGAGAGAGAGAGAGAGAGAGAGAGAGAGAGAGAGAGAGAGAGAGAGAGAAAAAGAGAGAGAAAGAAAAAGAAAGAGAGAAAGAAAAAGAAAGAGAAAGAGAGAAAGAAAAAGAAAGAGAAAGAGAGAAAAAGAAAGAGAAAGAGAGAAAGAAAAAGAAAGAGAAAGAGAGAAAGAAAAAGAAAGAGAAAGAGAGAAAAAGAAAGAGAAAGAGAGAAAGAAAAAGAGAAAGAGAGAGAGAAAGAAAAGAAAGAGAGCGAGAGAAAGGAAAAGAAAAAGAGAGAGAGAAAGAGAGAAAGAAAGAGAGAAAGAGAGAGAGAGAGAGAGAGAAAGACAGTAAATGTGCACAATAGAGAGCAAGTCCTCTTTCAAAAATTTTAGTTTCATGACTTCCAAATTTAAAGTATAAATTTATACTTCGTCACAATAATTTCTAACTGAAGCGTCACAGTTGGTACATTGACCCATTTAACCCCAACACAGGAGGGTTATCAGGGGAAGGTTATACTAAACTTTCCCCTCGATCACTTCCTCTTATAAATAGGCAACTACCGCGTCTTTGGCACTCATCACGCCATGTACAGGCTCCACACCTGAAATGCGTACACCTGAAATGCGTACAGTATATATATATATATATATATATACACAGTATGTATGTAGATCCGAGTAACTGCAATGAACAAACTGCTCGTGTTCCACTTTCTCGTGCTCGACAGAAATAATTATCACCGTGAATAATGTTCGCTGGAAAGTTCAAGTTACGTCTGTGTTTTTCAGTTTGTTTTCAAGATATATCGCAAGACTGAACTCTTTTTTTCTTTAATTAGATTGCCTCGTGTCTGGATGATGTTCATTTGTTTTAAAATTATTATACAATCCATTTATAAGTAAGATAAAATTAACTTTGTTTTAAATATGTCGAATTATTATGTTTTATCCTAGTATTTTCCCGCAGACTGACTTATTCTAGAATTCCTGCTAACTAGTTTTACAAATTCCCGTAAACATCGTTATACCTAAGTGAGCTACCGGGACTTCTTTCTGTACTCCTCTTGCTACAAATGCTATTATAAGACCCTTTTGGCTAAATTTCGAGCAGTACACTTAAGTTCAGCATTGGTTCTGTGCCACAATATAAATTATTTTCTTAGAAGCTTTTCGCATCGGAAAGAAATTATTCCAAAGGACAGGGACTCATTTATTTTTTCTACTAAGCTTCAAGGCGACATTCTAAAAAATTCGCTATGTTTAACCCTTTACTGCCCAAATATTTTGTAGGGTTAAATTATAAATGCGTGTATTTGAAAGGTTACAAATTTGTCCTTTTGGGCAGTAAAGGGTTAAAGGTAGGAAGATTAAACTAGTATTTACAGCCCAAGTAAAGTAAATTCTGAAACAAGTTTATGTAACAAGGGTATCTATTATTAATTTGGGTATATAATAATGCGTAAGAAATATCGTACAAAAGATAATAAAGGGGCTACTTATCGTACCCCTGGTAATGCACGTAAACATAATATTCAAGTATTAATCCACTATGATTTTTTTCTGTCCCTTATCATTTTTGAAAATAATAATAATATAATATATATATATATATATATATATATATATATATATATATATATATATATATATATATATTATGAAAATTATTTCACGAAAGTAACACGTGAAAAATATTTATGATGAATAAAACCACGAAGGAAAGGAACACAAAATGGTGCTCAAGCGCTTTCGTCTAATGACATCCTAATGACCATTTGTGTTTCCTTTCCTTCGTGGTTTTATTCATCATATATATATAATATATATATATATATCTGCTAACAAATATTGTGTCTCAAAATATAATTTTGAAATGAAATAAAAATCAAACCAAACCAAACAAATAACTGAAACCTACTCACAATAAACTAGATTGGTAGTGCCGCTGAGCACAAGCACGGCAATTAATGAGCGAACTTCACTTGCCCTCATGTTGACGCTGCGAGAGTCGGTTGGAAACTGATGAAGAGTTTCGGTGCTTTCTAAACTCTTCACTGAAACGTTTCGAAAGGAAACTTCACCTGTGCAAAACAGAAGTAACAGACGAAATTCAGGTCAATGGCCTGGTTACTGGGGATATGTTTAGCTATTTATCTATCTAGTCATCTATTTATCTATCTGTCTATCTGTTTATTTATCTCTCCATCTATCTATCTATCTGTATAGAGATACTGAAACTTTTCGAGTAATAATGAAAGAAACAGGAGTATAGCAACGTTTCACACCTAATTTCCAAGATTTCTTCTAGCCTAAAGAATCCCCCAGAGATTAGGTGCTAAACGTCGCTATACTCTTGTTTCCATCATTATTGCCCCATAAAAGTTTCGGTATCCTTGACCGTATGTGTGTACACACACACACACACACACACACACACCACATATATATATATATAGTTTAAATACTATTTTTGGGATGTAAGTCTGTCATACATCCACCTATTCTATATTTCATGCATATTATTGCCTTAAAGAAACAATTTACTGTAATTAGAAGCCTTCCTCGATCACTTTTATCTACTTTGGATGGTTAACTATTTCCAGACTACAAACTCAAGTGACATCCAGTCAAAACAATGCCGAAATGTATGGCACTCCGTGGCACTACATAAAGTGCCAAATATAAAGCAAATAAATAAAAGAATCGCTTCTTTGTCCCTAAAAATAAGAAGGTACAAATAATATCATGAAAGTAAATGGTGTCAAATTTTTTGTTTTCGATATGTTGAAAGGCCAAACCACCTTTGGGTATTGTATTCGTTCATTTGCGCCTTTTTAACTTCCTCTATTGGCTGTTGAAAGTATTTGTATAAATGCTTACAAAGAATTAACTATAGAATGTTTAAACTATATTTTATGTAGCTCATGCACTTGTATTTAAAGACTTTTCGAACGGTTTAAACTGAAGAATTACCTAATTTAGTTATTTAATTGACTTAAAGAATTAAAATTTTCTGATTAAATTTAATTAATTACAATTCTACCAGACGTGAAAAAAGTGCCTTTCTAATCCATGTGTTAATGACTTTTAGTTTTATTTTATTTTTTTTGTCACTGCGTGTAAGAAACAGAAGACTTGACAACACACTCAATGACTCCAAGTAAACGTAGACGTTTCGTTATACGTTTCACTGTCCCAATTTTGTAAATTTTGAAATGTCTCATGCTTTAAACATTTAACATTAGTTAAATATTTCGTATGACACTTTAGTTAATCAACTGGAAATGTGTAAATTGTCTAAATTTCTGAAGTAATTGAAAAGACTAATGTGGAGTGTGTAATGAAATATCTAATGAAATGTTTAACACTGAACTTTGTAATGTATGAAGCTTTAATGAGTTTAATTTTAATTCTAAATTAAATGAAAAGAAGAGAGTATCACATTATTTACTCTCAAAAGGCTTCACTTTTATATTACAGATATCCTATCACAAAACTTTTTATAATTTACATTATCAAGCCATTTATCACTTTAAATACTCGAATTAGTTCTCCTCTACGTCAACGCTTTTCAACAGAATACATATCTAGTTGCAAACTCCCTTTCCTTAACTGTTTTATTTCTCAGTTTGGGATTTATTTTGGTTGCTCTAGCCCAGTGGTACTCATTGCGCGGCTCGCGAGCCAATTGCGCTATATATATATATATATATATATATATGTATATATTTGGCTCGCGAGCCGCCTACTGAGTACCACTGCTCTAGCCTAAGCCCTTTCTAACCTATTCGTGTCTTTCCTCACGTATAGGCTATCTAACTTAAAGATTAAATCTAGGGTAGGCCTACGGTATACCAAGAGGCCTAGATCTAAGACTAGGCTCAGGGTCAGGGTCACCGACTAGCTCTTAATTTTAAAAGACTTTAGTAACCTAGGCCTAGCCAAATAAACAAAATTAATAAATGCGTGAAAGATACTTACAACACCTCAGCTCACAAAGAATAATGCACAAATGAACAAATACTCTTTTCGAGCTAGCATATAAGTACGAACACGAAATAAATTGCGTCACATTTTCATATCTTTACCCACAGTGCGCATGAATCTAGGCACAAATGACAGAAAACTAACTGAACAGACGAAGTATTTACGTTCAACGTTTTTACATTCTTGAAACATCTAAACACTGTATTCAGATATTTGAAGTATCTAACAAACATTTCATAATAGCTGTTGTTCATTTCAAAAAACTAAGTTTACTATGAAACGTTGAGTAAACGTTTAACATCTAGATATATATAATATATAACCAAACGTTTATACCACTATCCAAAGTGTCAAAGTTAACAGTTACTATGCCAGTAACTTAAAAAACAACATCTGTATTTGGTATTACCAAGGACGTACATATAATCGAAAGAACCTTTATATCTGAGAATAATTTAGAATGTACCAATTCAACTTTTTTTAATTAAATATACTTTAGGCATTTTTAAATACAGATGTGTGTGTGTGTGTGTGTGTGTGTATATATATATATATATATATATGCAAATAACTGCAATGACCGCGCAGTATATAAATGAATAGAAACGACATAAGTATTAAGGAACGTTTCTGCACACGAGGAGGAGAGATAACGAAATAATGAAAAATGAGGCGAACCGCCTGGGAATCGAACCCAGGGCCTTCCAATTGCCGGTCGGACGCTACCATTATGCTACGGACCTCACTCAATCACAAATCGAAATTCTCCCAAATAGGGCAGAAACCAATGCCCTCAGAGAGCACCCTCGCAAATCGTGAATATGCGCAAATAACTGCAATGACCGCGCAGTATATAATGAATAGAAACGACATAAGTATTAAGGAACGTTTCTGCACACGAGGAGGAGAGATAACGAAATAATGAAAAATGAGGCGAACCGCCTGGGAATCGAACCCAGGGCCTTCCAATTGCCGGTCGGACGCTCTACCATTATGCTACGGACCTCACTCAATCACAAATCGAAATTCTCCCAAATAGGGCAGAAACCAATGCCCTCAGAGAGCACCCTCGCAAATCGTGAATATGCGCAAATAACTGCAATGACCGCGCAGTATATAAATGAATAGAAACGACATAAGTATTAAGGAACGTTTCTGCACACGAGGAGGAGAGATAACGAAATAATGAAAAATGAGGCGAACCGCCTGGGAATCGAACCCAGGGCCTTCCAATTGCCGGTCGGACGCTCTACCATTATGCTACGGACCTCACTCAATCACAAATCGAAATTCTCCCAAATAGGGCAGAAACCAATGCCCTCAGAGAGCACCCTCGCAAATCGTGAATATGCGCAAATAACTGCAATGACCGCGCAGTATATAAATGAATAGAAACGACATAAGTATTAAGGAACGTTTCCGCACACGAGGAGGAGAGATAACGAAATAATGAAAAATGAGGCGAACCGCCTGGGAATCGAACCAGGGCCTTCCAATTGCCGGTCGGACGCTCTACCATTATGCTACGGACCTCACTCAATCACAAATCGAAATTCTCCCAAATAGGGCAGAAACCAATGCCCTCAGAGAGCACCCTCGCAAATCGTGAATATGCGCAAATAACTGCTCTGAGGGCATTGGTTTCTGCCCTATTTGGGAGAATTTCGATTTGTGATTGAGTGTGGTCCGTAGCATAATGGTAGAGCGTCCGACCGGCAATTGGAAGGCCCTGGTTCGATTCCCAGGCGGTTCGCCTCATTTTTCATTATTTCGTTATCTCTCCTCCTCGTGTGCAGAAACGTTCCTTAATACTTATGTCGTTTCTATTCATTTATATACTGCGCGGTCATTGCAGTTATTTGCGCATATTCACGATTTGCGAGGGTGCTCTCTGAGGGCATTGGTTTCTGCCCTATTTGGGAGAATTTCGATTTGTGATTGAGTGAGGTCCGTAGCATAATGGTAGAGCGTCCGACCGGCAATTGGAAGGCCCTGGGTTCGATTCCCAGGCGGTTCGCCTCATTTTTCATTATTTCGTTATCTCTCCTCCTCGTGTGCAGAAACGTTCCTTAATACTTATGTCGTTTCTATTCATTTATATACTGCGCGGTCATTGCAGTTATTTGCGCATATTCACGATTTGCGAGGGTGCTCTCTGAGGGCATTGGTTTCTGCCCTATTTGGGAGAATTTCGATTTGTGATTGAGTGAGGTCCGTAGCATAATGGTAGAGCGTCCGACCGGCAATTGGAAGGCCCTGGGTTCGATTCCCAGGCGGTTCGCCTCATTTTTCATTATTTCGTTATCTCTCCTCCTCGTGTGCAGAAACGTTCCTTAATACTTATGTCGTTTCTATTCATATATATATATACATGAATAGAAACGACATAAGTGTTAAGGAACGTTTCTGCACACGAGGAGGAGAGATAACGAACAATGAAAAATGAGGCGAACCGCCCGGAATCGAACCCAGGGCCTTCCAATTGCCGGTTGGATGCTCTACCATTATGCTACGGACCTCACTCAATCACAAATCGAAATTCTCCCACATAGGGCAGAAACCAATGCCCTGAGAGGGCACCCTCGCAAATCGTGAATATGCGCATATAACTGCAATGACCGCGCAGTATATAAATGAATAGAAACGACATAAGTGTTAAGGAACGTTTCTGCACACGAGGAGGAGAGATAACGAACAATGAAAAATGAGGCGAACCGCCCGGGAATCGAACCCAGGGCCTTCCAATTGCGGTTGGATGCTCTACCATTATGCTACGGACCTCACTCAATCACAAATCGAAATTCTCCCACATAGGGCAGAAACCAATGCCCTGAGAGGGCACCCTCGCAAATCGTGAATATGCGCATATAACTGCAATGACCGCGCAGTATATAAATGAATAGAAACGACATAAGTGTTAAGGAACGTTTCTGCACACGAGGAGGAGAGATAACGAACAATGAAAAATGAGGCGAACCGCC
The DNA here is from genome assembly GCA_023014485.1 of Bathynomus jamesi. NCBI lineage: Eukaryota > Metazoa > Arthropoda > Malacostraca > Isopoda > Cirolanidae > Bathynomus > Bathynomus jamesi. The sequence continues at coordinate 57,423 of JAJOZX010004460.1, read as the reverse complement.
CGGGAATCGAACCCAGGGCCTTCCAATTGTGGGAGAATTTCGATTTGTGATTGAGTGAGGTCCGTAGCATAATGGTAGAGCATCCAACCGGCAATTGGAAGGCCCTGGTTCGATTCCCGGGCGGTTCGCCTCATTTTTCATTGTTCGTTATCTCTCCTCCTCGTGTGCAGAAACGTTCCTTAACACTTATGTCGTTTCTATTCATTTATATACTGCGCGGTCATTGCAGTTATATGCGCATATTCACGATTTGCGAGGGTGCCCTCTCAGGGCATTGGTTTCTGCCATGTGGAGAATTTCGATTTGTGATTGAGTGAGGTCCGTAGCATAATGGTAGAGCATCAACGGCAATTGGAAGGCCCTGGGTTCGATTCCCGGGCGGTTCGCCTCATTTTTCATTGTTCGTTATCTCTCCTCCTCGTGTGCAGAAACGTTCCTTAACACTTATGTCGTTTCTATTCATTTATATACTGCGCGGTCATTGCAGTTATATGCATATATATACATATATATGTAAAGAACGACGCTTGTGTAGAAGAATGTTCCGCACAAGATGAGGAGGGAGAACGAACAAATGAAAAATGAGGTAACCACCCGGGAATCGAACCCGGGATCTTCCGATTGCCGGTCAGATATGCTATCCACTACACCATGGGCCTCGATTAATCAGAAGTCGTAATTCTCATATATATATATATATATATATATATATATATATATTTTAAGATGCGTAAAGTGTCGTGCATCATAGGAATTTTCAGTGTTGATTATAATGTATTATTTATTTTCTTTTAGGTAGGGAATGGCTGCGAAATTAACAATAGACGAGAGGGTGAGCTTGGTTTTAATGAATGGAACACCAGGTACAACAAATCGATGAATTGGTACAGAATTTAAATTCCGTACCGATTCAGCGATTTGTTGTACCTGATATTTCATACATTAAAACCAAGCTCACCCTCCTGTCTATTGTTAATTTCGCAGCCATCCCCTACCTAAAAGAAGAGAAATAAGATATTATAGTCAACACTGAAAATTCCTATGATGCGCGACTTTTGCGCCACCCTGTATATGCCCAATGCTTAAATTTTGTAAATAAAGTTAAGAAATACGGTTTTGGGAAAGTGTTCGCCTAAAAATTACCAATAATTAATGATTAGGTTTTGCTTTTGAAAATTTATTGTCACCAAAAGAATAAAATATGCAAAAAAACCTGAGTGTCACCAATTAGTATTTTTTTCATACTTTTTATGAAATTTTTGTAGGCAAACTTTTTTCCAAACCTGTACATAAAGAATATAAAAAAAATGCACATAATTTAACTCGAAATTAATAATATCGTTCGTTTAAACTTTTTAAAGTGACTGGCTACGGGGGCGGGAGAGATCAGACAGCAATTCTCTCCTTCACCAAATCCCGCAAATGAGGCAGGATGCTGCAGAGGGGTCGACCGATCCTGAACCGTCGTTCGAGCCCACACAAAGTAATACACAAAGTCTATTATCTTTGGATACTTATCGGATGTGCATCGAAATCTCCATTTTTATATTAAAAATAAATAAACTATTGTGTCCTTTTAAAAATTTTGATGAAAGTTAATTTTACCATGCAATTCTCTCTCTTTCTCTCTCTCTCTCTTTCTCTCTCTCTCTCTCTCTCTCTCTCTCTCTCTCTCTCTCTTTGCAAATATCTAATGTTAAAATGGCATCTTCAAATGATAACTGCTTTGGGAGAACTCATAAAAATTATGTTAACATTTGAGGGAAATTCCCACCTGTTCTTTGCATCCAATGAAGGTCATTGACAGAAATTTAATTTTAAACCATATTTAAGTGCTTTACATTTTAAATGAAATGATCAAGGTAAATATATATTTACTCTAATTATATTCAAATAAATCAGTTCCGGTTGTACTTGACATACTTTGTGTATTTAATGATAGTAATAAGGAATCATGAGTTCTGAGACGCACGTATTTTGTGTGTGTGTGTGTGTGTGTGTGTGTGTATGTGTGTGTGTGTTCGTTTCGTGTTTTTAAATGACAATTTAAATGATCAAGCATGAAGATTCTTCATGAAGGAAGGAACCATTTATCAGAAACTATTTAAAAATAAATGTAAAAGTGATTTTTTTATGTAGGAGGGAGGGGGCTAAGGGGGAGTGCCCGCAAACGTGACCCTTCCACAGAAGACGGAGCCAAAAACAAGTTCTCCAAGGCTCAATAATGCCGTTTTTTTTTTTTAATATAAATTTTGAAAAGGTTGTGTAGTGCGTACGATGCGTGTACGTGTAGTGAGCAATAGAGGGAGAAGTGTGTATTTGAGAGCCTGCTAGACTGCTCACACGGTAAATGAGACACGGAAAAAGATCAGCTAAAGAGGACAGTGACAGGAGAAACGGAATTTTCAGCACTCCGTGTTTCCTGCCTAACATCGACCTGGGAGTACTTCCCCGGTCGATTGGTGTCCTTCTATAATATGATTGATCCTCGTACAAAAAGTTTCGTAAATTTTTTACCTTTTAATTACTTTTAATTATGTTTACCATTACTTCTATAAACTGTAGTTTATTAACATACCCTAATTTTGCCATTAAAAACAGTTTATACCGACTCAGATTCGATCTTGAGTGGAAAGAGTATGATTTAAAATTTGTAATCCCTCCTCGTAATATATTATATATATATATATACACAGTACGGTCGACCTTTCTGCAACTCCCGCCTCATTTATGAGATTTGGTGGAGGGAATTGCTGTCTGATCTCTTCCTGCCCTCGTAGCCAGTCACGCATGGCTGGTCAGGGACGTTGCACAAGAATCTGTCCAGCTGGTTCTTGAAGTTATTCAGGTTGGTGTCTGGAGATTCCTCACTTCTTTTGGTAGGGCATTGAAAAGTTTTGGGCCTCGTATTCTGAGGATATTTTCCATCCTCGTTTTCATGGCCCCTTGTCCCACCACCGCAGCTGGGACCGTACAAAATCTGCCACTTCTCTCATTCCAGTTTGTTTCTATTTCATTTCTAAGGTTAGGGACAGAGCTCTCAAGTATTTTCCATATTAGCGGTTTGAGGGTGTAGAAAAAGACAGATAAGAGATGGAGTTATATTCCAAAATATAACTCCATCTGTGTCTTTTTCTATCACCCTCAAACCCTAATTTGTCAATATAGATAACACATATTTTCCATATGTATATTATGTGTACTGCTGTACTGCTCGCGCCTTCTTTCGAGAGAGTAGAGTTCCAGGGATTGTAGTCGAGACCAGTAATCTTCACCTTCCGTTTCCTCTATCTCAGACGTAAAAATCCTTTGTATAGCTTCAATGTTCGCAATGTCTCGTGTATATATATATATATATACATACACAGAGGCCGCCCCTAGGCAGGGAAATTTTCACCACAGTGGCTTATATTTGTGCCATTTGAAATTGCTAGTTTGCTATTAAAGGCTGCTGTTCTTTTTTATTTAAAACTTATTTGTAAATCCATTTGATTTATTAATGCTTGTAAGTTATTTAGTTTTTATTTTTGCTTTCTTTGCCCTATTTTCGTTGAAATAGAACAAAATTTGCCCCCCTAGGCAGGTGCTATCATAAGCTGCTTCTGATTATTTTGTAATAATAATAATAATAATAATAATAATAATAATAATAATAATAAGAGTGTCTTTATCATTTACAAAATAAGCACATCAGTCTTGCTTTTATGTCTTCTACAGTAGTCTGTGGACCTCTTGGTATGAAAGTGTCTGTCTTTAGCTTCACTTACTGTAACTCCTGCAATAGCTTTTCCATACATGTACTTTTTATTTTTTTTTAAATATTTCTTGGCACTAATTTTGGGATTATATTATTACTAATTTTATTATTTCTCGTTTTATTACGTGTAATATTACTATTTCTTTATTACTGTAGTCCTTTCTTTGTTTGAAACTTATTGTTTACTTATTTGTATCTTTGATTACTTTGCTGAATACCTTTTTATGTTAAGTGGGTGGGATCCGTCTCCTGCCAATAAACATTATTATCGTCATTATCATTAGTATCATTATCATTATTATCATTGTATTGTCATTACGTGTACCTTTTAAGTCATAATTATTAGTTTTTAAATTTATTATCGTTTGATTTATCGTTTATTACCTTTAAGAATATCGAACTATTTTATGGGATTTATATCCTGCCAATAAACCTTATCATTATCATCACCATTATCATCATTATATCTAAAATATACAATATTACGAGAAAAGAGTATAATTATATTTATATATATACAAATTATGAATTGTTAAACAAATTTGATGGGTCATGATTTGGCTTTCACATCAAAGTCTATTCTACAGGGAGGCGAGTAATTTCCTGAAAAAATGATGTAACAGTATGATATACGCAATAGGAAATACGGAGTTATGCAAGGTATTCATATATATATAAAGGTTAAGGCGTTTTATAGTGCGTTTTGATGTACATATTTAAATAAAATTTACCTTTTTTTAAAATATATTGTGGTTGTTTTTAACATTTTCGCCAATCTGTTTTTGTTAACAGTTACTTTCGGTAAAGATAAAATAATATTCAGTAAAAACGTCTGAGAAACGTCTCAGTAATTCAGTTAATAACTGCATAAATAATAAAGGAGAGTTGTTTCGTTAAAACTTATCCTTTCTTCCTGTTTTAAAACATTATTTATGGCATTTTGCAATTTCAGTAAGTTCATCAAAGAACAAGAAAGAAAGAAAGGAAATGATAAGTATAGGTATAGTGGCCTGTCTATGGTAGGCCCACTATAATAAAGCGACTGAGTTAAAATGAGATATTTACAAGGTCACCAATTTGATCTTTCACCAAATAAACAGTATTTAATGAAGGAGACAGAAATGACTTTGGAGTTTTCGTTTAATTAGAAAAATAAAGGAATTATTCCTTCACAGTGACTAACAATTATTTATGCGGAAATTGTACAATATTACAATGAATGATTATTGACAATAAGGAATGATTCTTATACAGGATAAGAGTTGAATGATATAATGGTGACAAGAAACAATAATTAAAGTAATAAGATGTACAGTATTTAACACACAACAATAAGTAAGCCTACTTGCTGTCGTAATAGTGAGTTCTATTCTACGGTATGGTAACTCTTCAGAAAGCATATTCGGTTAGGCTGAAAGTATGTTGAGTTTGTAGGCTATGCAAACTAGTTTAGTACGACGAAAGAAAAACTCTGTAAGCCAAATAAGCTGGTGGCCTATGTGAGGTTTACAGACCTTGGTTTTTATGAAGGTAGGTTATGAAGACGGAAGAGCCTGCGAGCCGGATTAGATGAAATTCTTGTATGGAAGTGAAAATTCGAAGGTCGAATGAATGGATGTTGAGTGAAGCAGAGGCCGGACGAATGATGCCAGTTGAGTTTTGCAGGAGTGATGTTGCTTCCGGGGGAGATGATGATGTATGACCAAGCTGAGTTTCGAAGGTCGGCGCCCGGCTGAGATCGAGTGTAGTTACGTGACGAAGGTTGGAGAATGGGATATAAAGTGAGGGGGACTTGAAGTGGACTCGCGCTTTTATAGACTTTATTGGTTTGTGTGGCGCGCTTTTCGGGAAACAAAGCAAAATTTGCCTTTTCTATGAGGCTATTCTTGCCCACGTGTTTGGATTTATGGTGGTGTTTACATCTTCTAGCCATGAGAGAGAGAGGCGAAGAAAAGGAATTTTTCGTTATGCTTCTACATATGGATAAATAAAAGAGAGTTAAAGGAGTTATAACGACAAAAGAAAGCTTCAAGACCTTTCGGTCTACTCGCGGAGGGTTCTATTATTAAACTAGTGTATTTTTTTAATTATTTTAGCAGCAGTAAAATATGTGGATAGAAAAGTATAAGGCTCTTGCCCCTCTACCCCGTTCCTTCCCCGCCAGAGGCGGGTACGGAAAAAAGGTTGAAGAAAATACCTTGAACTGGAAAAGTAGCCGAGAAACTTTATAGGAAAGAGGAGAGTAGAAAACGTAGCTTCACCATAATGATGTACAATCATAACTAGATCAAGGGTCGGCAACGTTTTTCTACTGAGTGCACTTATCAATATTCAAACTTTAAGACCCTGCGCGCGTGCCACTATATAGTGTTTATTTTCAAATGTACTGTATGTTACGATATTATAATTTTCTAATTTGCGTAGTATGATTACTTTATAGTTTATCTTTACAGTAATGCGTAAATACAGGTATATTAACGCTATAATAATTAGTGGTCGTAATTATACGCTGATGCAGTTTTTACTTTTAATCCTTATCAAAAAATGTTTAAACATCAATAGTTATAAAAATTACATCAAAAGTTGAAGAAAATACCTTTACAAAGGCCATGGTTACGTTAAGTTCATTCATTTTATCCGTTCCGGTTGGAAAAGTGGCTTTTACATCAAAGTCAGCCTGAATGTGATGCGGGATAAATACAATGATGATTTTTTCTTTCTTTTTTTAGGGGGTAATAAATATACTTTTTGTATTATTTTTTATGTGAATTAGGGTGCCACACAAAATCTCTTCGCGTACCATCCTGTGGCACGCGTGCCTTGGGTTGCAGACACTTGTACTAGATAGGACCGTTGTATGAACAAACATAATGATATATTTGTACTGATCGTATATCAACTACTGGTGATCGTCACAAAAACTTCGAACATGTGGTTTTGATTTCATACAAAATATTTACAGTTCTAATTATTGAAGTATGGGCCCAACAAAGACTCCATGGCCCTCCAGGCAAGCTCAAAAAGGATTAAGAGAGAAGAAAGGTCAAACTCTTTATGCTTACTATGTACGTGCAAAGCTATTACGCAGAAATAGAAGTAAAGCTCCTCTCCAACTCTTTGCGTGGGCCACTGCCGGCAAATTGATGACATACTACTACAGAAAAAGGGTTGAAACAGGAATAGAAAATGGAAATCATCTTCCACCCACTATGTCTACACTCATCACGTCCACCCAGTTATCCAAGAGAACGAGAAAAAATATATAATAGCAGAAACGCTACTCTGCCTCACCCAATCCATGCTATGCATTTAAAAAAAAAAAAATTTTGTTCATTAGGGAAAAAATTATATTTTAAAGTATGTTTTCTAAGTGAATGTATGTCGTGTGTATATGTTTGCCCCCTTTGAATGTAGACAAGTTTCAACTTGGGGATTCCGCCGTGAAAGGTGCTTATATAGGAAGTAATATATTGAGTTGTTCATACTTTGCGGTGTTGTGTCACCACGAGAGTAGAAAAAAATCTCTTTCCGAGAGGAATATCAATGGGAGGTTCATGCCTCTATCTACCATGGACTTGTCCCTTATTGAGAAAGATTTTCGTGGGTGATCACCCGTTGTTGCTACAGCGAATTTAAGAGTGTCCCACTCAGAAGTGTTTATGAAGCAAGTGATCAAAAAATTAGTTACTCAGTGGTTGCCCATGCTATGTAGGGCGCGATGCAACCAGAGACTCTCTCTAAATGGGGGAAGAGGAGGATTAAGTATGAATAATTGTTTAAGCAAACTCCTGAAGGGTTACGTTATAATCAGTGGCGGCTCGTGACTAAAAATTCTAGGGGTGCTGTCTCTAAGAATGGGTTGAAATAATTACTGAAATAAAAGGATGAGCATTGAGCAATGAATAAAAGTTTCAAAAGTTATTGAAAAAGTTATTCAGTGAGCTCATCCTTATATTGTTCTTGATTATTTCAATTGTAAATAAAAAATTTAGGGGTGCTGCAGTTCCGCAGTGCCTACCGACGAGCCGCCACTGGTTATAATACTATTTTCAAAATACTTATTTAATTGATTCTTAAATTATAAGAGATGACAGTCTTAAACCCTGAGTGTATTCAGAACTTTGTCCAGCCTATTTTTAGACATATTTACACTTTGGCTTGGAACAACCTTCAAGGGAAGTTGGTTCCAGATATTAACTATTTTATAAAAAGGTAATTACCGCAGATAAAGGTTATAAATGTTTTAAGTTCCAGTTTAGTGCTATTATTTCTTGTTGGACTGGTATTAAATAAAAATAATTTCCTGTAGTCTTCTCTGTCTATTCCATTGAGCATCTTGAAAACTTAAATAAGCTGACCACGCAACCTCCTGGTCTCTAAGGTAAACAGATTTAATCTCTCTAATCTACGTTGGTGGTTTTGAAGTCTCATTGAAGGAATCAGTTTTGTGGTCCTTGCTTATATCCTTCCGAACCTGTTAAGGGACGGAGACCAACACTGCGCACAATACTCGAGTTGAGGTCTAACTAATGAATTGTAAAGAGACATTACAATATCTTTGTTTCTACATTGGAAGTGTTCTTTAATATAACTTAGTAGTTTCAAGGCCCTCTTTTCAACTTCTGCGCAGTGCTTTCACGGTCTGAGATCACTACTGATATAAACTCTTAAGTCTTTCTCAGTCTCACTCAAGTTCCTCCCCAGGAGAGAGTAATCGGCCAAGATATAAACCATTCGCCCAACCTATCAAGATCATTCTAAAGCGTTCTTACGCCCTCCTCATTACCTACACTTTTTCACTTTTTACTAATTTGGTATCGTCCGCAAATTTAAAAATTGTAGTTAGGATTCCAACGTCTATATCATTAATATATATGATAAAAAGTAAAGGACCCAGAAAGGAACCCTGTGGAACCCCACTGGTGACCGGGGTCACTCCGAAGCCATCCCATTTATAATTTATTATTACTCTCTGCTTTCTATCTCCAAACCAATCTTCAATCCAGTTGGAAATGAGTCCGGTTATTCCTAGTTCTCTAACTTCAGTCATCAGTCTCGTGAAAGGAACTTTGTCAAAGGCTTTTTGAAAATAGAGACAAATTATATCTATTCTTCTAGTTGTGTGGTATAAAGTATACATAGTATGGGAAGATTGTAAATGGTTTGTTAAACAAGATCTATGTCCCTTGAATGATGTTGAGAATAAAAAATTAAAGTGTTTGATTCGAGATGATACCCAATACGTTCTATAAAATGGATTCCAACAGCTTGCCGACACTTGACGTTAAAGTGAGCGGGCGATAATTATAAGGATTTTGCCTATAACCCTTTTTAAAGAGTAGTGTTACAGTTGCTAATTTCCAGTCGGTTGGAAATTCCCCTATTCGATTTATTGTTTGAATATGGTTACTAAATCATTAACAATATTGAGGCAAGCCTCTTTTAATACCCTTGGAAAACTTTCAAAATTTGCCCTAGAGAAACCCAACTTTCTGCGCGTTTTTTTTTTTAGTACTAAAAGGAACCTTGAGCTCAAACCTTATCAAATTGTAATCGTTGTTACTCAAAGTTTCACCAATAGTCAGTTTAGAAAGTAGTTTTCGTCGCTTGTAAATATAAGATGTAGTTTACTATTACCCCTAGTAGGACCGTCGGATCACCTGAAGATCAGGGCCCACAGCCTTTTTTAGTTAGCCTTATAAGGCTAACTAACGAAAATATCACGACCTAGCTAGCCAATTGATAGGTCAACTGTACGCACTTGACGATTGGTTAGGTTAGGTCGTGATATTTTCATTAGTTAGCCTTATAAAGCTAACCAAAGAAGGCTGGGGGCCCTGATCTTCAGGTGATCCGGACCGTCATCCCACTGACTTAATAGACTATCACCCGCAAACTCCAACAATACTGAACCCTCAAAAAAATAACTAGTTACTAGTTACTTCAAAAGTTACTTTCGACATTTTTCCTGGTTTCAGCGAGCATTTGAATTTGATCCTGAAAAAAGTACTTTCCTTGACAAGTGATACTTGCCAAGATTATTTATTTGTTTCAAATTGATTGTGATTTAACGAATAATCAACAAGATTTTATTATATTAGCATTAGATATATGTTGTCAATAAACTTGCACTGTGCACAATATGTACATCGAGGAGGGTTTGTGAAAATAAAGTAGCTACTAACTTTTTGCCCTCACAGTGAAAAGTAACTGGTACAAGTTACAAATTTCATGATTTTTTTGTAACTAGTTACAGTTACAATTACTCGGTAAAATATATCTCTTATACAGATTTTAATATTATTTTAAATAAATGTAATATTCTCTGATATAATCAATTAAGTTTGCGGAAAAGGATCTTTTCGGTTTTAGGTCCGGCATTGGATTTTTCCATGTTTTTGGTATAGACGTAGATTTTTACGCTGATTCCATTTCCGCAATCCGTTTCTTGGAGAAATAAACACGAAAAAAGTTATGTGCAAGTTTATTACGTTTACAGGTTTCCAGAACACAGAACGGAACACAAACCAAAGTTTGCTACTTGCCAAACTGCGCAATATCGTTCAGCATTTGGCGCACTAGATCTTTGCCTGCGTGTCGGCGACGCCAGAGAAACTCGCAGAGATACGAATGGATCATGGAACGGTGCGTACCACACTGGCGCTTGTTACCGCGTTTGAGTTGGTTCCACGTCGACTCTATCCGTTGCGTGTGTGCTCCAGTTGAAGGGTCCACGAAGTTTTCGCTGTTCGATGCGTTCATACGCTTTCCATTTGTCGCTCATTATCGTCGTTCCCGGTCGAATGCATGCTTTGATGCATGCCTCCAGCGTTTGACGCGAACGATTCGGAACAACGTACATAATACTTCATTCGTTTCGCGGCATACTCCGCCGAACACCCATTGTTCAGGAAACTGCCTTCCAGCGTGGTTTTTTCGCCGCGCGAACATAAGTTAGGTTAGGTTAGGTTAGGTTAGGGGTAGGTTAGGTTAGGGTAGGTTAGATTAGGTTAGGTTAGGGTAGGGTAGGTTAGGTTAGGTTAGGTTAGGGTAAGGTAGGTTAGGTTAGGTTAAGTATAGGTGGATATTTGAATACAAGTTTTGGGCCATAACCTTTTTCGTGTTTATTTCTCCAAGAAACAAATTGCAGAAATGGAATCAGCCTAAAAATCTACGTCTATACCAAAAACATGGAAAAATCCAATGCCGGACCTAAAACCGAAAAGACGCGCGAAAAAATTACATTTAATGATATTTATTTGTCATTTTAGTCTAAACACTATTTATACACTTGGTTTTAGTATTTCCAACAAAATGTTTGATACCATCAAGTAGTTCTTTTGGATCACCTGAAGATCAGGGCCCCCAGCCTTCTCTAGTTAGCCTTATAAGGCTAACTAACGAAAATATCACGACCTAACCTAACCAATCGTTAGGCCAACTGTACGTCCTTGAAGATTTGTTAGGTTAGGTCGTGATATTTTCGTTAGTTAGCCTTATAAAGCTAACTAAAGAAGGCTGGGGGTCCTGATCTTCAGGTGATCCGTTCTTTTCTCTTTCGTTAAACGTTCGAAGTTATGGCAAAAATGTACTTAATTTTCTACAATTTTTTAACAAAACGTTTCTGTACCATGTAAAGACTATTTCCCAGGATTCAATATTATTTCCATACTACCAATTACAAAACGAGAAGATAGTACCAACATTAATAAATAAGGAAGTAATAGGCATTTGAAGAACTAATCTTTTTGCTTTCACTTTGAAAGTTATATTATGTCGTTGATATCTGGCACTATACATCAATTTGTCGATCCCTTTTCATGGGTAACCCTTATGAGGCACAAAAAGAACGTGGCACGGCACGTATACATTACAGTTAATGGCTTTTAAGTTGAAGTCGTAGTATTGCTGTGAGAATAAAATCGAAATGGGGCTGCCACTCCATCCTTAAAATACACACTATTCCACGAATGGTTAAAAGTAGAATCATATATATATATATATATTTAATTACCAACCAATACAAACCATTATAAAATAGGTCATATATATAAATATATATTTATAATTATTAGTATTTATATTGGAAAAATTAAACCAATATATTTTATAAATTTATTTCAACTTTTCTTTAAAAAAGTGTAATTACAAAAATTAAATAACGCAATCGTTTCTATAATGATAATAATGATAATAATAATGATAATAATAATGATAATATTAATGATAATTGGAATGAGAAACAGGAATAATTGTCTTCGAACTGTGTATATATATATAATTCTGTAGCAAGGATACCTGAAATTTTTAAATGAACCAAGACACAAAATTACCTCTCTCTCCATATCTATTCTATTTCATAATAATAATAATTAAAATAAATGAATTTTAATCAATATTTTTCTTCAATATTTTCCTTTAATCTAATTATGAAAGAAAATATTTTTATTATAATGTCATAATACTTGAAATTTTAGGCTATTAGTCAATATCTGATCAATATCATGAGACACTTATATTGTTACAAAATGGAAGTACAGACTATATATATATATTATATATATATATATATATATATATATATATATATAATAATATATACTATATATATTATATATATATTATATATATATATATATATATATATATAATATATATATATATAATATATATTATGTATATATGTATATATTATATATATATATATATATATATATATATATATATATATATATATATATATATATATATATATATATATTATATATATATATATTTGTATATATATATATATATATATATATATATATTATATATATATATATATATTATATATATATATATATATATATATAATTCAGCTGAATTTAACAAAGGCAATGTTCCCTTAAATAATAAATGTTAATTGAAACATGGAGAAATTTGTTCGTATCCTTTCAAATGATCGTTTCTCAAGTGTAATTATAACGACACTAAATAAACGAACGAAAACGAACTCATTTCTGGATGTTTTTGTCGAAAGGTAACTTAAGATTCAGTGAGAACATGGCATTCGTTTCATTTTTTTTTTTATATATACAACATATTATATATATTTTCCTACTTTACATTTCGTTAAATAACAACTTTGCACACAACGTTTCGGTTAAGCTGCAGTCGGCGCTTCACTTGCCACGTAATCGTAGTCGTAGTAATCATAGAAAGGTTCCGCTGCGGGTGTTGTTGTTGTCGTTGTTTGTTGATTTCTTTTCAGAGGGCGACGACGGCTACTACTTTAAAATGATTATTATTATTATTATTATTATTATCGTACTATCGTATTTCACGCTACAGTATATAATTTTCAGGGTCATTTTTACGCCATTCATTATTTATTAATACATTTCTTCATTAATGTCCATTCACTCGATCGATACCCGTACATGTCCGTCAAGGGTGGGCATATCTCTTATTTCGCAATTTTGCAAAATCTATGTCATTTTTTAATTGTGGTTCACTTAAAACAAATTACAGAGGCAACCTATGGATTTCACTAATCAGTAACGATTGGGTTTTTCCATACAAATACTAGTCAAATTGAACGTTGCTCAATTGCTTAACTTCAATGAGAGCAAAGAGCTCACGAGCTTTTTTTAATTTTTATAATGTCAGAAATGAAACATTTTTACAAGTTAAATTTTCCATATTATTATTATTATTATTAAAATGTCATGAATATAAATATATAATTCTATTAGATGCTCTTACCTGACTAAAGTTCTTCGCGGACTGACGGGACCGCTTTCAACTGGAGGTCTTTCCGGACTTCCAGGCTTTCTCGCAGCAGGGATATCCTGTGCGGTAATAGTAGCTGCAGCGGGCGCAGTTTGAGATGGTCTCCTTCTTCTAGTAGGGATGCTGGCACTGCTGGGTGCGCTTAGATTGATTTTTACCCTTTTGGGTTTTTCTGGAATGGTAAAGCCTGAGCCTATTGCAGCAGCGAGAATATCTGCATTTGGAATATTAGCTACAGTGCCAATGTTGGCAAAGTATTCTTCAAAGTATTCCTTGTAATAATCCTTACTGCAAATAAGAAATAAGTGTTTAAAGAAAAAGGACAGTAGACTGATGTACTCCAATTTTTTTTTGAGATAAGAGGAGCAACTGACAGTCAGCCCTTAGGGTTCAAGCATGAAATATATTGACAGTGTTGTGCGCGCTACTCTTCAAAAGCAGCGGCGCTACCGCTACCGCTACTCACGTGAAAAGGTAGCGCTGCCGCTACTCTTGCCGCTACCGCTACTTTCTAAAATGTATGTTAATTATGAAAAAATATAATTCTGACAGTCAGTCCAGGGCAACCGTAGCCGACTTGTTTCAACATTTTGCCGTCGTGAACAGAGGCAGACAGTAAGCCGACTTGTTTCAACATGTTTCCATGAACAGAGGCAGACAGTAAGGATAGAAACTAATACAGTATTTCAATTTTCATAAAAGTAGCGAATAGCGCCATGGAATTGCCTTAAAAAGTAGCGGCGCTACCGTTTTCGCTACTTTATTTAAATAGTAGCGGCGCTACCGCTATCGCTACTAAAAAGGTAGCGGCGCTACGTAGCGCCGCTATTCCCAACCCTGTATATTAGTACATAGTTCTTTAAGGGTTAAGAGCCTGAAGTTTGTATACTGAAGGGTAAAGTCGTAACATAATTATAAGCTGAATTAAAAGCTACATACAAGAGAACAAAGATTGTAATTTACCAGTCTGGAACATTGATAGGCTCGTCACAATTTTTTTTCACTATTGAACACTGTCCCAAATTTGCAACCATTCCGCCGTGGAGTTTCGCCGTTGATACAAACGTAAAAGTACTGACAGTCGTCAACGTCAGCGTAGCGAGGGTGAGCCACAGCTACGTCAAAGGGAACTTTGGGGCAAGTGAAGTTCAACACGTCTGGAAATGGTGAAAACATTAGTAAGAATCATAATTTATTAACTGTTTGAGGTAAATGATTCGTGTATCTGAGGTATATTTGCATATAAATAACCTATAATATCTTTATATTTGATTAAGAAGGAAAGATGGTAACATTTTGTAATTTAATGTCCGTACGTGATTATTTAGATATGTTTCAGTCAATTACGTATAAAAGCAATTATCCATTAAAATTTTTAGTCAATATATTTATTGGAAATTGCAGATCAAACTTTAAGTGACCCATTATAAAGAAATTGAAATAAAATATTGTTCCCGATAAAGGTAAAATTGTGTTTGACATGCGCATTAAATCCAAAATTATTTACTTTGAGAAGTGCAACCGGTCCTTCCAGCTTCGTCTGGCCACACGCAGGTTCCGGTCTTGAGGGAAAAGACAAGACTTTCCGGACAGGTGATTTGATTCCCAATTCCTGCTGCGCAGAAGAAGAACACATTGCAGATGCTTTCGTCCGCATGAGGAAAGTAGCCATTCAGTCTTGGACAGTTTTTGGTGGGATGGGGTGGTTCTGTTATAAATTTATTTATTTGATTAGTTGAAGTGGTTTAGATCGAGAAACTGTTAAAATGTGTCCCTAAATACGAGTATAATAAGCAAATATGTATACGTTCTTTGGAGGCTAAAGTCACGCATATTTTAATATATTTTATTCTTTACTTCTGTTTGCGTTTTATTCTCTGTTCCCTGAAATCAAAATTGCTTTCGTAATCACTTGCGTTTTATATCATTATGTGAAGACATTTAACCTAATTACGGCAACAAGATAAATTGCCTGCCTTCATGAACTGTTGCTTTAACGTCCTCCAATCCATTCCTACAAAATACTTTAGCCTCCATTCATAATTTCCTGTAGGAGTGAGCTTTCCTCTGTCTTTAACTATACTTTAATTGGATTTTTTTTACGTAGGAAGGAGGGGCCAAGGGGGTGCGCCGCCCCCTGCAAAAATGCTCCCCTATATATGTAAGAAAGAGAGAGCCGAAATCAAGGTCTCCGATGCTCACGATGCCATTATTTTTTCATTTTGAACTGCTGGACTGCTCACAGAATGGATAAGACAGAAGAAAAATCAGCTAAGGAGGACAGTGACAGGAGAAACGGGAGTTCCAGTACTCCCTGTCCCTGCCTAACGTCCTAACGTTGTGAATCTTTAACTCTTCCTTATTTTATAGTGAAATAAATGAAAATTTGAACAAATAAATAAATAAATCCTGAGTATCATTAAATAATACACAAACCCACGTTTTGTAAGTTAAATGCAGAATCCAGCAGGAATAAAATGAGCACCCAAAACATAACTATACATATATACTGTACATATACTATATGTATAGTTTGTGTGCTCATTTTATTCCTGTAAAGCTCTATAATTAATTGTGTATCCATCTTACGTAGTTCCGGCTTCCTTCGCAACCGATGTGGAACGGGAAATCACAATTTTCTACCCGTGGGTTGAGGTCTTGAAAGACCATTCCATCGGCGCAGAGTTTCTCTTTGAGGACACCATCTGTACAACGTAATATTTGTCGCACTGAAACGCATCCGCGAAATATCCATTCAGTTCGGGACATTCAGAAGCGAACTCATCCTGACACAACACTAGAAAAAAAAAGAGAAGTTAAAATGATATAAGGACACATTTCTTTGCTTTTATTTATATATTTCGAACGAAAGCGCAACACGAGATTGTCTGCATTGCGTGTATTCATTTCATTTACGTAAGAAGTAATATTACAGAGCCCCCAATGCAGGGGTAAAATGAGCACCATTATGTTTTAGTGTTAGTTTATGTGCTCATTTTATTCCTGCGGGGCTCCATAATATTTATCATTTAACGTTTTGGTGTAAAATGTGCCCAGTGAACCCCAGGTTCGAAGACGAAGTAAATGTTAATTCAGTACCCAGGCGTTAAAATGGGGACTTAAATCATTCATGAGTAACCCTTTATGAGAAAGTCAATTCACTGTGCATCGAACACGTTCCCTAAATATTGCATGCAGAACAAAACTCTCCAAAGATGGGTATAACAGTACCCGCTCTGGGCTGACCTCTCTTTCACGCAAGTTAACAAGGGGGAAGAGCGATGCCCGTCTTTATTTTATATATATGTATAATTGTATATCAGGAATGATTATGCTTAATGTAAAATTATCCCCACCAGAATTGGAACCCAGTACCTTTTGAGTAGAAGGTGGAATACAGGTTAATACAGAAGGTAGAAAGTTAATACAACCTGGCGTATATTTTAACACTCGAGTGAGCATATAACGCTTTCGCGTTGAGAGGTGTTTTCCGTACTAACTCCTTGTTCTCGAGGCAATGGTAGAATTTCATTTAAATTTCCGCACGGTGAGGCACGAGGACCGCTATCTTGTCATAGCGTAATGGTTAACGTCCTTGCCTTCTACCCAAGAGGTACTGGGTTTGAATCTTCGTGGGGGTAATTTTGCATTATGCGAAATCAGGCATGTTCATGTTATATATTCCATCTATGTGACCTCGTTAGTTTCACCAGATTTTAAAGAAATATTGTAATTGCATCGAGTGCAGGGTAAGTTGGTGTTAAGGAAAACACGTCTGCACGCGAAAGTTTTGTGCGTTCCCTCGGTGTTGAAATATGCGCCAGGTTGTACTAATTTTTACCTTGTTGAGCGTATATGCGGCATACAAAATATCCCCCATCGGGATTCAAACCCTGAGACCTCTGACTCCGAATCACGTGCACAACCTGGCGCATATTTAATTACCCGAGGAAAACACTGGCACTTTCACGACAATAAGTGTTTTTATGTATTAACCCCCTTCACTCTAGCCAATGACAGCCTTTAATTAAAACTTTCTGGTAAAGGGTGTCCCCGAAGTCTTGGAGGGGTTTTATTTGGCTATAACTTTTTTGTTTGGGGATCAAATAAAAAAAAGGTTTGTAACACTTGAAAATATATTTATTGCGATTTTATTTACAAATTTAATATTTGGTGAAAATCTTCAGTTTCATTGCGTAAATCTAAAATCGCATTAGCGTGCGTTATCCGACTCTGATGATCGTGTGGTTTAATTTCTTGAGCAATTTGAATTTTGTACGGGTAAAGATTGATATCCTCTCTTAAAATTCGATGATGTAAGGAACTTCTTGAAATGTTCAATTCCTGGCTGCGTCGTCGGACTGATGTGGATTTTCCTCAACGCTTTCACGAACCATCTCAACCCGAGTTGGACTTCGGCTTGTCCGAGGACGCCCAGTCCGTGGTTCGTCTCCCTGACCCTTTCCCATACGAAATTTAGCGACGTACCGTCGAATAGCTCGATCAGAAGGAACAGAACGTGTGTTGAATTTTAATCGAAAAGCTCTTTGAGCGGCAACAATGGAAGAGTTGTTTGTCAAATAACGTTCCAAACTAGCCACTCTTTGTTGCACTGTCCAGGATTCCATTTTCATTAATCGTAGCAAGGGTACTTTAGTTGGAAAATAAAAATAAATAAATTAATCAAAAATGAAAAAAGTTATAGCCAAATAAAACCCCTCCAAGACTTCTGGGACGCCCGGTACAACACGATGGTTTCATATACTGGAGATGGACATAATACGGATGAACACGCTCACCTTTTCCCAATACAAATAAGCGAAATATGCTCAAGGTTGTGTTAACTTTTAGCTTATCGTAGGCCAGTTGTCAGCGCCCGCGACTCCGGGACAAAGGTTCGAGTTCGAATCCTAGCGGGGAATATTTTGCTTATACAAAAGTACGTCTGCTTATATATATATATATATATATATATATATATATATATATATATATATATATATATATATATATATATATATATATTTGTGTGTGTGTGTGTGTGTGTGTGTGAATCTTCATACTTCCACTTAAACTATGAATGTAGCGATGAACAACACACACACACACACACACACACACACACACACACACACACACACACACACACACACACACACATATATATATTATATATATATATATATTATGCAAATAACTGCAATGACCGCGCAGTATATAAATGAATAGAAACGACATAAGTATTAAGGAACGTTTCTGCACACGAGGAGGAGAGATAACGAAATAATGAAAAATGAGGCGAACCGCCTGGGTTCGCCTCATTTTTCATTATTTCGTTATCTCTCCTCCTCGTGTGCAGAAACGTTCCTTAATACTTATGTCGTTTCTATTCATATATATATATATATATATACCGGGTGTCCGAGAATTATCTGTACAATTTTTGGCTGTTATTAAAAGTCAACCATGAAGTGTAGAAATTCCAGTTTGTCCCATTTTACAGAGAATCTCATTAAGTTTTTTCTGATACCACGTTTTGACAAGTTTTTTAGAAATGTACGCGGGTGACAGACATTGATGATTTAAAAGCAAGAATCACAGCTGCTATTGAGCGAATTGATGTGGATATGCTGCAGCGTACATGGCAACATTTGGAGTATCGATTGGATGTTTTGCGAATCACTAATGGTGCACATATCGAATGTTTGTAACAACGTTACTTTAATAAAAGAAACTTTTGAAAATACAGATTCTAAATAAATCTTGTTTAAGAATTTTACGTGTGTTATCAAGAATTTTATTAAAAGATGAAATTGTACAGATAATGTTCGGACACACTGGAATTTCTAAAAAACTTGTCAAAACTTGGTATCAGAAAAAATTTAATGAGATTCTCTGTAAAATGGGACAACACTGGAATTTCTACACTTCATGGTTGACTTTTAATAACAGCCAAAAATTGTACAGATAATTCTCGGACACCCTGTATATGTATATATATATATATATATATATATATAATATATTATATATATTAATAATATATATATATATATATATATATATATATATATATATCGCAATTATGCCCCTAAGCTTTGGTCTTTCTATGATCCATTACCCTTTAATTAATACATAGCTTTTATTTTTAATATTTCTTTGAAATAAATCCAATAAGTATTTATGAATACACAAGACTAAAACATTTACCAGATTCCTCAAGTATTATCAGTACAGTTATGATCACGCGTATTTTGGTGTTAGGATAGATTTTGACTTTTTATAAATTTGGTCCCATTTGCTGTTGCCTCAAAGATCAATGTTTATTTGGTTCATTCGACAGAGTTTCAGAGTATAATGATGATAATAATGATAATAATAATGATAATAATAATGATAATAATAATAGGCGATTTTGCTACGAAGATAATTTGTTTTTTAATGTACTTCCTACTCGCTACGCAGTTCTCTAAAAATGGGTGCTGTATGTAGATGAGGAAATTCAAGTTTTGCAAACGGGCTCGCGCGGAGTTTCGAAATTGTGAACGTTTAGCTGTCAAGTTACTTGCTTCCGTCTCTCTCTCTCTCTCTCTCTCTCTCTCTCTCTCTCTCTCTCTCTCGGGTAAAATCTTAGATGAATTTACATCGCATTTATTCTCGTAATGATAAAAAAAGAAACTTTAATGTGACACTTCTGTTAATTTTACTTAATTTAATTTATAGTTTAACTCAGGATTTTACTTAACCTAACTCACAAGATTTGTCGATAAAATATCCCGTCGATGATATATTTAATATACGTTTATTTACCAATTTTTATAATATATATTATATATATATATATATATATATATATATATATATTGCTAAATAAATTATATTTAACTTAATCAAGGTAGCGCCTATTAACGTTTTAAATGTGAACACGAAATCATTTCCGTTTCTGAAACAATGTTGCTCTCCTCCCTCCAACCCCAACATTTACCCCATTCACCTACCATTTACCCCCCCCCAATCCCCCCAACCCCCCCCCCCCAATTTTCATGAAATGTGAACAATGATACGAAAATTTTAATGCGAACAACAGTTTTATAATCGACGTGAATTGGATTTATTTTTGAAGTTTATGAAATTTTTGAAAGTGTTTTTTTCATAATAAACTTTTAAATGTTAACTAAATAAATCTGAGAGTAAAAACTGTAGAGAAAATGCAGCTGTTTCACGATTTATATATTAAACATAATGTTTTAATGTGTTGTGTATTTAATTACACTGTTTCAAATTGCTAAATTTTGTTCTTTTCAACCGTGGTGGTTTCCACTGATGGAGTATTTCATCTTTTTTTTACTGATAAATAATTACTTAACCTTTCTTATTGATTGTATACTTCTCGCTCCAAATTATTCTCACTTCATTCGCCGTTGGAAAATAAGAAATGAAGATTTGTCCCAATCTTAATTTAACCAAAAGTAATTTAACAACTTAAACCATGGCAGAAGTGAGAGTTCCTGTAGAAGGTAAATGACATGAAGTAGGAAAGGACACTGCCGTGAATGTGGACAACGGCTGAAGAATGTACGCATTTGTGGAAGGAAATTCGACGAAAAAATTAAATTTTCCAACCTCAATTGGCCATTTCCTGGATGTTTTGGCCATAGCTAATCCGCATCACCGATAGTTCTCAGAAAGAAGTGCGTGGCTTTTTTTCTTTTTGCTCTAGATACGACCAGTGAAACCACAGTTTCTTAATCCAGAAAATGTAATTATCTTTGACGAATTTTTTGTCCGTAACTGTACTTGTTACAAGCTTATGCAGTACATAATTTTAGTCAAAAGAAAAGTAAGCTAGGCCCTGGTGACAACCAGAATGCTACAATTATTATTTTTTTATGAAGGATAAAACAAGTTAAGAAAAAGTTACTGATTTTCTTACTTTATTGGGTAGCCTTTGGAATTTTGTTATCAACTGGTATCGCTTACTTGGACAAACAGGTTGTTGACAAGTCTTACCAGTTCCGTTGTGCATTATTTTGTTCAAGGTTTCCTTTTTTATATTGTAATCGATCTAATCCCTTTAATAAATTCCTACCTAGGTTCAGGTCCGGCGACTGCGCAGCCCAACTCGTCCAGAACATTTAGATGTTGCAATAAACCATTTGTGAATGACCTTGCCTCCGTGGCATTGTGCCATCTTAGAATAGAAAATTATTGGCCATATTTAAATCTGGAGGACGAGATACCGTTTTGTTCCTCAATACACGCATATGTTACCTAATTCATGTTTTCTTTGAAAATATGCAAAGGAAACACGCGGAAATTATGAAGAAAAAATGCAGATTACGACAGACGTCGGATGGTTTATTTTTTTAAATGTATATTCTGACTTGAATTTTCTAAAACACTCCTCATACAGGCATTACTGCTATAATCAGTGATTATAGAATCAATTCAATTGCTAAAAAGTATCGTCTGCCACTTTTCAATTGGCCATTTCCTGGATGTTTTGGCCATAGCAAATCCGCATCACCGATAGTTCTCAGAAAGAAGTGCGTGGCTTTTTTTCTTTTTGCTCTAGATACGACCAGTGAAACCACAGTTTCTTAATCCAGAACGGATACTGTTAATTGATGAAGAAACAGTTACACACCAACTTTAATCTTTGCAGATCTTCTGACATTAGTTTTGTGTTTTCTAAATGCGGGTCAACAAAAACTTTAATCATATCTGTAGGACATTCCGAACATTGCCCAATTTTGATGCTTTGTTAGAATTTTCTTAATGTTTTATAGTTCCGTAGATTGGTAGCAATGAGCTTTCAACGGCAATCCTGTGATTCGAAACTTTAGGAAACAATGATAATATAGTAATCTTCTACAGACAGACGTTAACATGCCTGATGTTAAAATAACTGCATGGTGTGGTTTCGAAGAGAAAGTTTGGTTTGTGTGTGTGTATATATATATATATACAGTGTGTCCGTAAAGTCATGGTGGGATTTTAAATAGCTATATTATTGCAACGAAACATGATAATGAGATGAAACAATGCCAAATTGAAGAACAACTCTAAAAGAATAACTTTATTTAACGTAGTTCGATATGGGCTCCTCTGGTAGCCCTGCAGACATCTAGGCGGTGATTCAATTCCAGCCACACACGCCCAAGAACATCAGGAGTGACGGATGCGATAGCTTCCGTGATTCGTTCGTGCAAGTGATGAATATCCCTAATGGGTACACTGTACACGCTTTGCTTGACGTAACCCCACAAATAAAAGTCCAAAGGTGTCAGGTCCGGAGAGCATGGAGGCCATGGCTTCCATCCTCCTCTTCCTATCCATCTCTGTGGAAATTTTTCATTAAGGAATTCTCGAACAACGTTGGCATAGTGCGGAGGAGCACCATCTTGCTGAAAGATGACATTATTGTCAATAAATTGGGGTACTGCAAAATGTTCCAACATAGCGAGGTAGTTGTGTGACGTCACAGTGGGTTCCGCGAAGAAAAATGGGCCAATCACTCGATCTCGTGCTAGAGCACACCAAACATTAACTTTCGGGCTATTACGCTCATGTTCAACATAGGCATGTGGACAGCCTAGACTAACTACGAGATAAAGGTTAAGCTTAGCCTAGACTAACTACAAGATACAACTTTGAGAGTTGTTCTTAAATTTGCTATTGTTTCCATCTCATTATCATGTTTCGTTGCAATAATATAACTATTTAAAATCCCACCATGACTTTACGGACACACTGTATATATATATATATATATATTTTTTTTTTTAAATGCAAGAAGGAGAGGGCAAGGGCAAATGCCCATAAAAGCCCCCCTCCCAATAGAAAAAAAAGAGAGCAAAATCAAGGTCCAGGGTTTTCGAGATGCCTGGACACTCTGCGTTTGAAAGATTGGAGGTCATAGATAGAGGGAAAGATGGATTGAGGAAAATCGTTCCAGAGTAGTTATATATACCTTTCCTTTCCTTTCAACCTTTCAAAGGTTTCGTGCGATGATTCCTCATTTCACGAAGGTCAAGCTTGTCGCCCCTCCTCTCGAGTTGGCCTGGTGAAGTAGTGAGTTGGTTTCTTGTACTCTCCACTTCAGCCAGGTACGCCCGGCTCATCGGGGATTGTTCTGAGCCAGGCGTCTAATCTTCTTTTGAAGATGTCCACTGCAACATCATTCGTGTTCCATAGGTCTTTGGGCAGCTGATTAAACAGTTTTGGTCCTTTCACAACAAAACTATTTTCTTTCAGGGTTAAGGATGTTCCCTCTCTAGTCTTTAATTTGGGAACACGACACAGTCTTCCTTTTCAACTTTCCACTGTTGTTTGGGGAGTTACAGGGTTCAGAGTAAGATTAGGGACTAGTTTCTCCATTATTTTCCAAGTGTAAATAATGGTGTATCTCTCTCTTCTCCTTTCCAGTGAATATAGGTTTAGTTCGTGTAACCTTTCCCAGTAATTTAGTTCTTTGTACCCCTTGATCTTGGCTGTGAAGCTTCTCTGAATCCCTTCTTAGCTGTCTAATGTCTTCTTTTTTATGTGGGAATGTTAGGACCGAGCAGTATTCCAATTTGGGTATGATCAGTGTTTTCAGTAGAGAAATCATTATATTCCTATCCCTTTGTTTAAAGGTTCTCAGTATCTGCCAATTTATTCTCTTTGCTCTGTTTACTGCTATCTTATTTTGTGTTTCAAATTTTGCATCATCTGTCATTACAACCCCTAAATCTTTTGCTCTGGAATTTCTCTGAATTTCCTGTCTATTTGGGGTATAATATTCCATGGATTTTAGGTCCTCCCTTTTGTGTACCGTAACAACTGAAATTTCTCAGTGTTAAACTTCATATATATATAAATAAAAATGTGCAGAAATCTTCTTTCACTGTTGGTGGATCTATTAACAAACATTTGCACATGGTTAGTAAAACAAATTTAATAACTGTTAAGAGTTAATTTTTGTAGAAGAGCTTCCACTTCCGGTAATGTCTGGTTATTATAACTAAGATGAAAGCTTTTTCAATCTAATTTAACCCACTCTCTCATCAAATTCATCAGTGAACATTTTCCTCTCAAATAATACATACAACTTTGATATTTCTCGACAAAAAGGCGAAATACTGATAGTTTTTCGTGAGAACTACTTGTTCTCACCACTGCAGTATTCGCAAACTTCAACAAGTACCAAACAAAGAAATTATCAAAACATTTCTAAAAGTACTTTGAAAATTTTATCAGTCGTGGTTTCATAAAACAAAATCAAAGCCAAAATTAAACATGTATAAACTTATTTCGTTTTTTATAATGTTTATAAACAACACTGTTCCAATTAAATATTTGTACTGGGCATGTCCAAACATTTATAACCGAAGATAACTGTAACTGATACCAAATATGAACGACGTAAATTTACAGTTCACATATCCAAAAATTAAGACAATCCTTTTGATGTTTCTTGAGAATATGTCGTCATATTTACTTAGGTTTGGAAACGTTTTCGTTCTTAGAAATGATCATAAATCAGAATGATACTGAAACAGGTTATTCTCAACAGATTCCTCACAACATTAACTAAAATATCTTTAAGAATTTACTTCCTATATTGATCAATTCAGCTTACCTTTAACCTTCAGCAACTTTACAAAGGAAAAACCATTGTTCCTGAAGCAATTTTTCTCAGAATTATCTAAATCTTGTGAAAATTAATATCAATTTCGTATAATGAGAATGCTTAATAAAAATGTACGTTTGTTTTATATTATAAAACACACACACACACACACACACACACACACATATATATATATATATATATATATATATATCTTACAACCCCTTCAAAGATTATAAATTTGAACGGTAATAACTTTAATTTTTTTTTCCAACGATTAAACCTCTGTTCATTAGTGCGAAGTTTCCATTTTAAATTGTAAATGTTGTACTTTACATTCAGAATTCTACTTTTACCAATGTGATCAAGAATAACGTCCTTGGGAAAGCTGTTACTCGGCTCAAACTTGTTATTGGATAAGAGTTTTAACATTCTTTATATACAGTGTATATATATATATATAATATATATATATATATTATATATATATATATATATATATATATTATTCCCTCAATGTCATTCTCATTTCAATTGACGCTCAGGAGTGAGAAATCATTGAGTGATAATTTCAAAGAAGACAATTATGAAATCGATCGATCACATCCCACTTCAAGACATATTCTCATTTTCATCCACGGCTTTTCCACTTTGGTTTAAGTTAAGTTAGGTTATATTATGTTAAGATGAGTTAAGTTACGCTACATTACGTTACGTTAGCAAATATTAGCCACTGTTATTTGGCGCCTTTACCTCGAATGCAAATATAGGAGTGACATTGGTTCTGAAATTAAAAAAAACCCTCTTTTTCTCAAACATGAATTTCTTACTTTGTGCATTCTAACTTCCAGCCTGCGATTTAAAATGGAAATGACATTGAGTGGGAAGATATATATATATATATGTGGTGTGTGTGTGTGTGTGTGTGTGTGTGTGTAAAACATTATTTCAAGGATAAGTTATTGCGGTAAAACGGACCATCATTTATAATACTGTATTTCAAATGGTGAACACAAATGACCCAAGATGACAGAGACTGTCATAATGTTGTACAGAATGTTCTGTGTACGATGTTGCATATATCATCTATAAAGACAATGTAAATATTTTTTTTTATGAAGAATGTGTATTTCGAGATCCTAATTTCAAATGTCAAGGCGCTCGTTTCTTGCCTACATGGACTGTTCTGGAGCTTATTGCGAATTACAATACAGTACTCCCTTTTGATCATAAGTTGAAATTAAAACTATATATTTTCAGTTACTTGCCGCAAGATGTAACTTCTATTGTTTCATTTACGAAGTCCAAAGTATGATGGGGGTAGTAGGGGGGATGGGGTGACCAAAAAGGTAAACGATCATGTTTAAATTATGTTCAGTGAATCTAATTTCTAATTTCATGTCCCTCCCTCATTCCCCCCCTAAAAAGGAACCAAAAAAGAACCCCCTACGAATTCCTAGTACCAAACTAAAACTAAGAAGTCCATGTTTACCCAAATTCCACAAACTAAATCCCTAATATTGACCAAGGATAAAATATGCCAAATTATGCCAAAATATGTAAAAATATACCAGCCAACATATTCCCTCAACACGGCGTCTCCGATATCAATCCTTGAACCACTTTCAAGCGAGACTCTCACCTCAAAATTCATACTCAGAACATGGCACGGGCGAGTGGCCACCGGCAATTAGGAACGATATTGAAGGATCAAATAAGATTAACTTTTCTAGGATATTAATGGTAAGAATATATCTATAAAAAACAATGCTACTTACACTTCTGATAAAGGCTAACAATGTTTTTTTTTTTAGTTTACAAAAGGGAAATGTAACATTAAACTTCAAGTTTTTCTATATGTTAATATGACGCCAATTAACTTAAGGTCAAATTATTTTTTTTAGAGATATGCTAAAAGTTCACTATTTTTTTTAATTTAGAAATTTACAGCAAAGTGACAAAGATTTAAATCTGGTGAAAACAAAGTATTTTTACCTCTCCATTCTCAGGATAATGATGATGAAAGATTCCATTCTAAGAATAATGATGAAAGATTCCAGAAATTCATGAATACAGAAATGGGTACAACCTATTCCAATTTCTAACCCAGAAAAGTTATTTAAAAACTAAATACTAAATACCTTTGAAAATGTAATTAAATACAAGATAAGAGAGAAAGAAAATTATTTCAATACAAATTAAGATACATGAAATATATTTGTAAATGAATTTAATTAAATACATCAAATTATTTACATTAGCGCCAAACTTCCAAATA
>JAJOZX010004460.1:0-25000 GCA_023014485.1 Bathynomus jamesi | reverse complement strand
CACTACACCACCGAAGAACATACCAATAAATGTATAAATATTTTTATATTTAATAATATAATAAAAGCAGTGTACTGTTCTATTTATACAATTACAGATGTACATTACATTAAGTGTGACAGTAAATGTATATGTAAAAATAGGATAATTCATATATTCTCATATAAACATACCGTACAACTGCCATTTGCAAGCAAATTTTATGCTTCATTGATAGAATGAGGTTACATGAAAATTTTTAGGTAATGCACAGAATTGACGTTATTTACAGTAATGGGTACAGTAATAATCATTCTGATTATATGACATTAAATATTACTGTGTATTATTTCTTAAATACTTAAGTCACCGCTACGCATATCAATTCTCAACCCCCTGTTTCTAAAATTTAATAACACACACACACATACACACACACACACACACACACACATATATATATATATATATATAATATATATATATATATATATATATATATATAAGACCAAACCAAAATTCGAACTCGGGACCTCCGAGTGGCAGTATATATGCACATGAATTTCTGTACTACCAAAATGGCTCGAGCGGTTACCTACTTCACTAAAGCCTTTTTATAAACAATATCAAATAAACTAGTAATAATAAAGAAAGGCATCCATATAATAAGAAATGAATCAATCAATGACCATGGAAAGAAACCAAAAGCAAGAACATACCTGATGCTGAGAGCACACCTAAGCACAAGACAAGCCTCACTGCATTCATGGTGAACACTGAATCGTCGTTCGAAGACGGACCTCCAAATCAAAAATTCCATTAGTCCAAATAAAAAAAAAATATATTATATATATATATATTCTTACAAGTACTTCATACAGATGATGAAAAAAGTATTTCCTGTGCACCTAGACTGTACTCTTTGCGTGCACACTTTTTCCTGGTATCTCTCTATCTCTCTCTCTCTCCTCTTCTCTCTCTCTCTCTCTCTCTCTCTCTCTCTCTATATATATATATATATTATATATATATATATATATATATATATATAATATATATATATTAGTGATTAAGGAGGTGGGCTGCGCGAGACATCGAGGTAACTGACACCGCATATAGACAGTATATATTTTTTTTGTCATGAAAACTCATGCGTTTTCATGCATGATACATATTTGTGCATGCATATATGTGTGTTCGTATGTGTGTACCAGTACATTTAATTTTTTCTGAAAAGGACAAATTTTGCATACAGATAAACTAGCATTATTTATTTCTGGAGTAACGTGTGTATATATATATATATAAGCAAACAACCACAGGGAAAAGGAAACACAAAGTCAAGGTCACGTGTTATTTTGTGATTTTAGTGCATATATATATATATATATATATGAAGTAGCGGTCATTTTGGGGTCACTGTAGAAAAAAGCATTTCCTATAATAAAAAGTGGCTCTTGCTTACGTGCATGGTAAGACTGTGTGAGTCGTTCCAAAGGGCTGAAATTAAGTGACGTTCCTCCAGTCTTCCAACATTCAGGAAAAGAATAATAATATATATATATAATATATATATATATATATATATATATATATGTGTGTGTGTGTGTGTGTGTGTGTGTGTGTGTGTGTGTTTATTTATTTATTTATGGACAAATTAATTGAGCCCATATGAAGGAAGAGTATGAGTATTATCCATATAGTCGTGGTAAGACCGTTGTTATATTGGTGTTGGACCCGACACCTTCTTCAGACAGTTTCTGAATTGCATCGTTTCTGCAAGAGAAATTTAAACAAATGTAAAATTGTAATAATTCAGGTGTCATTTTCATAATATCTTCCTTTAGTGATTTACTAATCTCAGTGAAACAACTTTAATGAAGATGAAATGAAAAAAATTCCACTCAGAACTGTTGAAAAGATCCTCCAATTTCAAGGAAGAACTGTTGAAAAGATCCTCCAATTTCAAGGAAGTTCGTTAAATTTGAGGAACAGAACTTTCATAATATAAAAAGTGAAAACTGATCGAAAAAAACCCAAAGAGACTCAATTTCGAATCTTACCGCTGCCGTCTTAGTGTAATGTCCTTGTTGACTGCAACGAAGGTTATTCTCTTTATAAAATCTGTAAACATTGTTCCTGTTGCATAAATAATCAGTTAAACCCCCGTCAAGACTTTTATTCCATTTTTTTTATCTCCCTTTTTGTATAGATGACGTTGTGGTCGTGTGTCGCAGTATAGATTTCCGTCGATCAGCGAAGTTGAGCTACACTGGGTATGGGTTGTATTTGGATAGGTGACTGTCTCTGGGTTGTAGGTGGATGGGTGACCATTTCCTACATCCAGATGATGCTCGACCGGTGGTTGGGAGCCTACTTAAAGGTGTAAGTCCCCTCCGTCACACGACCTTCTGCATGACCTTTTCCGAAGGAGGTTAAACAACCCCCAAAACACAGTTGCCCACGCATATCAACCTCCTATATAATGATTTCAAAATATATTTTTGAGTTCGTCAGTACCAACCATGTAAACAAAACGTTTAATCTTTTCTTCAAACTTTGTTCGCTTCATCACTGTCAAACTCATTAACACTTCTTTTTTAAACAAAGAACGCGTTGACATCAAATGTTCGATTGATATCTAGAGAAAAATGCAATTAAATGTTCGTGTCGACATCTGACTTGACTATAAATTATAAAAAAGTCAAGTTTACACCAGACTTGAAGGATAGTCTGACCTTATGTCTGACTTTAACTCTATTCATATACACTCTCATTAGCCGTGTTTATACTTCATAATCCATTCATGTGGCAAATCATTCATCATTTTCATTCATTACGTGGAATCCACGGGTCGCTACATCATCTGAACTCATGCAGAGGATGAGCACCCATTCAACCACTGAACAGACCCATTCCCGCTTAACTTTGGTAATCTTACAAGAAGTGGTTCGTTGAATATGACGAAGCCCAAAAAGAGTATTTATAATTTTCGCTCCCTCAACCTTTCAGAGTTTAGTCTACACCAAAAGATGAAATCTTCGCCTGAAGAACTGCGCTGCAGAGTAAAAATTCAAATGCAGTAAATATATAATTTTCTAAATAAATAACTTGCACGCTTATTATTATTTGAATAAAGAGAAATGTCTATTTCCCTTTTTGGAGCTATTGAAGAATAGGGACCCCAGCCTTCTTTAGTTAGGCTTATAAGGCTAATTAACGAAAATATCACGACCTAACCTAACCAATCGTTAGGTTAACTGTACGCCCTTGACGATTGGTTAGGTTAAGTCATGATACTTTCGTTAGTTAGCCTTATAAAGCTAACTAAAGAAGGCTGGGGTCCTATTCTTCATAGCTCCCTCTTTTTTACATTTCCCATAAAATTAAAAAGCAAGAAAAGTATCTAAAAATTTTCCTTTAAGGATAATAATAAAAATAATAACCTTTGCAAGTTCTGTCCAGTGCATAGTAACTTTACTTCGATTACCGATAAGTTTA
The DNA here is from genome assembly GCA_023014485.1 of Bathynomus jamesi. NCBI lineage: Eukaryota > Metazoa > Arthropoda > Malacostraca > Isopoda > Cirolanidae > Bathynomus > Bathynomus jamesi. The sequence goes on along the minus strand of JAJOZX010004460.1, from coordinate 21,520 downwards.
TATTCATGATTAGTGATGTAGCGGATGTCATTTTTTTCACATCAGCGGATGCGGATGCGGATGAGGATGTTTGATTTCAACATCCGCGGATGCGGATGCGGATGTCTACATTTTCGTTATTTTTTAGGATATATTCGAGATTTGTTGTGTTTAACGTATATAATAAGTTATTATATAGAGAGAGCTGTAGCTATAATGTAGTATAATTGATTAATTGTACAATAATTGCTGTACTTTTCTCTGAAACATATAAAATAATATCAAGCATCTAACTAATATAGAAATCAATTAGTGAATTCGTCTGCAAATAAATTCGTTATATTTTGTTGAGTTTCAGCCACAATTAGAAACCATAATTGTGTTACCAGGATGCGGGACGTGAACCCAACTCAAATGCACCCCACCGACCTCTTTCCCCAACCTCCACCCTTATAGAAAGAGATCTTAATTAGCTTGATAACTATTTATATTAAGTTTAAAGTTTTATTAGGCATATTTATAAATGAGTAATTAAAATAAAGTAAACTAAGATGTTCATCGTTTAATGTTCAAACTTAATTATAGGAAGGTATGCTTAAGGAACATTAATTTTTCTGCTTTTCTGCTGCCAGTCTGTTTCTCTTTTCATCATATATTAATCCAGCACTGCTAAATAATCTCTCACTTGGTACGTTTGTTGGGGGACAGGCTAAATGTTTCCTTGCAAGTTTACTCAAGTATGGATAGATATTCTGCGTATTTTTCCACCAACTAATAGGATTGTCACATGCAGCCAGGCGTTTTTCTTGGTAATAGCTCTCGATCATTTTTACTACATCTTTTGACATCGCGTAGGTCTCGTCATTGCTGCTTGACTCAAGAAACTGAGAGACAGATTCTGTGATAGATTTGCTTGTTGAAGGTGTTGGTTCTGTTACTGAAACTTTTATTCTTTTGGTGGGTGGCGAAGCGACAGATTCAAGAGATTGAAGCTCTTCAACTGCTTTGCCAAGTGATGATTTAACTCGTTCTAATGTACTAGGTGAAAATAACTTAGCTTTGTAACGTGGATCTAAGTAGGTTGCAAGAGAGTAACTTCATACAAGAAACAGCCTCTCGTCTTGTCGCTTGCATCACTTTTGCGCACAATGAACTAGTTCTATTAATATAGTAGAATTTGATAATTTCCACTTATTAATGACATTTATCTCAATGGTCCACATCCGCACGACATCCGCAGTCCAAAGTGCGGATGCGGGTGCGGATGCGGATGCGAGAAAATATGCGGATGTTCCGCGGATGCGGATGCGGATGTGACCTACATCACTATTCATGATATACAATAACAAATGTTCCCCAAATACGAGTATATTTCGAAGTTTGCCATTCAAAACGCTCGTTTTCTTTACCACCTCGACCGACTTAATTTATAATAAATAAACTGATGACGTTCTAATTTTATTCAATCCTTCAAGGATTATGTTCAATATCCTTCATAAGGTAAAAGGTCATATGACAGAGGGTGCCTACAGCCATGGCCAAAAGTTAGGAAACACTCACAAATTTGTGGAATGTGTTGTTGTATTTGCGTCACAATTTTGCCTTCAATATGCTTTAAAGTTATAAAAAAATGACACCATTTTACGAAACAGACTTTGCCACATGACTTGAAACATTCTGAAATGCGTGACAATACAAAGTAACGTTTTACATGTATGGGTTTTATCCTCAAAGCGATGAAAACCGCAAGTTTGAAGTTGATTTAAAAAAGGTAAAATTCAGGCATTATTCTGCACTGCTTGGGCAGTTTTTAGATAAATGATAAACATATAAAACCAACCTATTTCATTCTATATAAAATCAAGTTGTTTTAATAATAATATTATTTTTTTTCATGCAGGAAGGAAGGGCCAAGGCCGAATGGCCGCAAAAATGCACCCCCGCCTATAGAGGAAGAACCAAAATCAAGGTCCAGGGTTTTCAAGATGCCTGGATACTCTGCGTTTGAAAAACTGGAGGTCATAGACAGGGGGAAAGATGGATTGAGGAAGATTGTTCCAGAGTTGACCGACTAAACAGGTGAATGATTGAAAATACCGATTAACCCTTGCGTTAGAGAGTTGGGCAGAAGAGGAATGAGAATATGCAGAAAGTCTGGTACTGCATACAGTTCAGAAGAGCAGTGTCCGTTATAGTAGCGATAGGACTGAGAGAGATTGAAGACAGTTAGTAAGAGGCAGGTAATTAATGAGACGGAAACCCTTTCATTCCACCAGGTCAAATAGAGCTGTGTAGGTTGAGCCACCCTACACATGAGAAGCATACGCTATACAGGGGCGGGCAAGAGCCATGTACAGTAGGGTGGCCCACTTTTCAATTTTTTTTGAAAAGTATAGATGATCGTGGTTTTTCCCATTATTTGGCACTATACTAGCACATTGGTACCATTTTTACAAAAATTGATCAATATTTAGGGGTCTCGCATCGACCTTGAAATTACTAGTTTTTTTTTAAAATACCTACTTTTTAACTTTTTCGTCCAGGGATGGGAAATCGAAATCTTTTTCGATTCAAATTCGAATCCGATTTTCACGCAATTAGAAATATAGATTCGAATTCGGATTCAAATTTTTCGGTTTTTATCGATTCGAATTTTTTTCCGATTCGGATTATTTCTTTTCGATTTCGATCTGATTCGAATCCGATTCGGATCCAGGCCTAATTTTTCTTGATTTTTATGAGTTCATTTAATAAAATTATACCTATCATCGTTGTTTTAGTCAAGGGGTGGCTATTATTAATAAGTTTCATTTTTAATAAATAATACAGATAATTCTCAGTCTATTAACGATCTAAGTAATAACTTTAGATTTACTCTTAATAAGGTGCAAAAAAAAATCATTCATATAAGCTAATTTATTAAACAATTAAGGCTCATATATACAAGAAATATTAATTATAGCATACATAAAAATTAAAATATGATAATAATACTTTAAGAAATATATCCACTGTATAGATACAAATTTACAAATTAAAATTAGCCCTGACAACTAAGATATTTTCAATGTTCGAAGGCAAAAGGTTATTTCTTTGAGGAGCGTGTGAAATTGTCACTCTCGGACAATACCAAAATTTAAGGATTAGGATTAGCACCTTAATGGATGAAATATAGGATTAGTATGATTTTTGTCCGAGCAAACAGATTCTCGGAAAGGTCATTCTTTACCTGTGGTGAAACCGGAAACGTTAATAAGCCTTATAAGTTATTTATAAGTTATAACCAAATTTTTAAAATCCGGATCCATATTTTTTATCGATTTGAATTCGAATTCGGATTCATCGTTTCTTTTCGATTCGGATCCAAATTTCGATTCAGATCCGCGCCCGTTTTTCGATTCGAATTTTTTTTCGATTCAGATTTCTCAAAAAATATCGATTAATTCCGATTATCGATTCGAATCCGATCCGATTTCCCATCTCTGATTTTTACTGAATCAAGATAAATCATTAAGTAGGGATGTTTTCTGAATCCTCTTAATGAGAGACGTCGTTTGGTGTGCCTGCCAATGTCATACGACTAACGGTTTAAAGGTTGTGCCTGTATACAGGTAATACCAATGTGCAAAATGGTCAAAGTCAGTTGATTAAGTTTTCATAGCTATCAATTTAGCAATGAGATTCATGAAGCATAATGTCAATTAAAAAGAGAACTGAATGTGAACAAAAATAGGTTACTTTACAACCATGAAATTGAAATATATGGCGTGTGTTTCAGAACTTCCTTGGAACGGCGGAGCACCGCCAAGCAATTCTCATCTCCGGGGCTCCTCATTGCACAGAAGGAAAGTTGCTGTCAGTCCCAGCTGTTGCTGACGGCACCGGACTGTCGCAGGCGCGGGCAACCATACATGCTCTCGAAGATTGGGGATGTGAGGAGAGCGTCATCGGACTCTGCTTCGACACCACTTCCACCAACACGGGGAGGGTGCAGGGTGCAGTTGTCCGGCTGGAAAACATGCTCGGGCGACCGCTACTCCAGCTGGGATGCCGTCATCACGTCCTAGAGCTTATCGTGGGGGCAGTAGCCGTCACCCTGCTCGGAAGGACTACGGCACCAACTGAGCCTCTGTTTCAGCAGTTGAAGAGAAGGTTAGTTCATTTTTTGTGCAAGGTAAAGTTAGGACACACATGATATTCCACTAGTTTATAAAACAGCAAGCCAAACCGGAACTTCAGAGTTTTCTCACACAATTTTCTTGTTTATTATTTTTGAAGATGGGACGAGCTCGATCTCTCGACCTACTGCAAGCTGCAGGTCTAGAATCTGGCGGAGAGTACGTGGCTAATAGAACTCCGGGACGCGGCGGTCAGCTTCCTGAGCACAGCTTCTGGTTTCGTCAGAGACGATTACCGGGAAGTGGCAGAGATCACGCTCCTGGTACTCGGGACACAACCACGCCGTGGCATTCACCTCATGCGCCCAGGAGCCTACCACCACGCAAGATGGATGGCTAAAGTTAGTATTTTCAAACAAAAATAATCTAGAGATAAGTTTAAATGTTATTCAAAGATAAACATTTCATTATAACGCAAACAAAGTAATTGGTAACAATAAACCTGTCTTACTTACAATGGTGCCTATTCTGTTTCAGGTCATCTACTACACAAAACTGCTGATGTTCAGTAGGCAGCTGGAGCTCGACGCCGAGCTGGTCGACAAACTGCACAGGATCGTGGTGTTCATCGCTCTTCTGTACGTACCAGCTTGGTTGGCGGCCCCTGTAGCAGCTGATGCGCCGTTGAATGACCTGGTACTATACCAGCGTTTTCTGAGGTATAGGGCAGTGGACCGCGAGGTGGCAGAAGCGTCACTGGCAGTGATGAGGCTGCACTTCTGGTATCTGAGGCCTCAGACCGTCATCTTCGCTCTATGCAGCAACAAGGTGGATGGCACTGTGAAGCAACAGATGGCAGAGAAGCTGTCCCACCTCCCTGTACCCAAAGACTTCACATACGAGAACGTCTCAGTCGACGAGATGACGCTACTCCCCGACCTGATCGACGAGTCCTCCTGGTTCTTATTTGCAGGTCTGAAGATGTATGGGTCTTCGTGGCTCACCCTGCCAACTGATAAGTGGGACGAGAACGAGGACTTTTGTCGTCTGAAGGATGTGATCTCTAATATCCAGGTCACCAATGACGTCGTCGCTGAAAGAGGAGTCCAACTGATACAAGACTATGCGAACACGGTCACAAAGGACGAGGCACAGCTGCAGGATCTTCTGCAAGTGGTGGAAAAGAACCGGAAAGAGCTCGGCGACTTCAAGAAGTCATCACTCGCCACGATAACATAGCACAGAGGGACAACGTTGCAGCCAGTGACGTGTGATAGTGGTCAATACAATGCAAAAGTGATTGTTTAAGTTATTGTTTCTTTCTTCCTTATTTGTCTGCTATTTGCTGATTTTTTTGAAAAGTATAGGTGATCTTGGTTTTTCCCATTATTTGGCACTATACTAGCACATTGGTATTACCTGTATACAGGCACAACTTTTAAACCATTAGTCGTATGACTTTGGAAGGCACACCAAACGACTTCTCTCAGCAAGAGGATTCAGAAAATATCCCTACTTAATGATTTATCTTGATTCCATAAAAAGTTAAAAAGTACGCATTTAAAAAAAAACTCGTAATTTCAAGGTCGATGCGAGACCCCTAAATATTGATCAATTTTTGTAAAAATGGTACCAATGTGCTAGTATAGTGCCAAATAATGGGAAAAACTACGATAACCTATACTTTTAAAAAAAAATTGAAAAGTGGGCCACCCTAATGTACAGAGACAGCAACTGAGTAGGGGGTGAAGAAACTGCAGGGCCAGTACAACACACCTAACCTCTTAGAAGCTGTTTTGGAAAGAGAGTATATGTGATCTTTCCAGGAAAGATCACGAAAAAAGGAAACGCCAAGAATGTAAATACAGTACAAGACGAAAGATTGAGTTGTGTATTACTGAAGGTAAGGGGATAGTTGTGTGGAAGATTGGGACGAGTATACAAATGAAAGAACTGAATTTTTGAGGCATTGAAGGCCACAAGGTTTTCTCCGCCCCAATCAGAGATAGTAGAAAGATCAGAGGTCAGGCGTACCATAGCCTTCCTACGCGAAGCATAAAGTGACTATTGAGAGGGACGCTTTGTGAAGCGGGTGGAGAAGAGTGGAATCATCGCCAGAGGAGTGGAAAGGTAGCGCAGCGACTTAATAAATCACTGATAAATAAAAGGAAAAGAGTGGGTGACAGGAGAGAAACCTGAGGGACATCATTAAAATTTTTAGAACTGTGGCCATCTACAACCGCAGCTACAGATCGGCCAAAAAGGAAATCAGAGATGAAGGCACAGATAGAAGGATAGAAACCGAAGGAGGGCAGTTTGGAAAGGTTTTGCAAAGTTTTCACCAAAACCCCAAAGGATGATGACCAAGAGCCAGAGAGATATACAAGAAGATCGCCAACAGAGCGTTCCTTGCGGAACCCATGCTGACGATCTGAAAGAAGATTGTGAGAAGAGAGGTGTTTAAGAATCTTCCTTTAAGGATAGATTCAAAATCTTTAGAAAGGCAAGAAATCAAAGCAATTGGACTACAGTATAGTTGGAGGGTTGACAGCGGTCACCCTTCTTTGGGACAGGCTGAATGAACGCTAACTTCTAGCTGGAAGGAAATGGCCGCTTCTCTTTTCGTTTGTGAAAGGGTTTTGTAAATTCTTGAGTACATAACTTTTAAAACATGTGCATGTGAAATACACACGTAATTTAGAAATAAGACATGAATTCAATTGCCTATTTGATTCTGAATAATTTCGGATAAAAATACCATATGCAGGTTACCCTAAAAACTAGGGAAATACATAACTTAAAAAGTAAATTAAAAAGCTAATACAGATACCCGCTAATATAGATACCCGCTAACACAGCACATGTATTTGAAGCTTAAACGTAGCCATTGACAGCAGTGGTATTGTCCAAAATGGTAGAGTGCAATTGCATCGCAACATTGCATGCAACAGTACAACTTGCAGGTGCAGTGCAACATTACATACACCACTGCAATATTGCATGCAACATGATGAGAGTGGCTTTGACCCCCCCTTCATCCCCTTCACCCCCCCCCAAATATATATAGATGTATACATGTATGTGGGTGTGCATAGAAAAGCATCTTTTATATACATGTATGTGAACTCCAGGGGTAACCTAACGTAGCTGCACAGTCCTACAAAATATATATAACGGGTGTGCCATAAAAAAGGTACATTTAAAAAGGCTATAAAATCAACATTTGTCATTTAATTTTAATAAAACTTGTACACAATAAAACATATGTATTTATCTATATGTAAACAAGTTTTTAGACTAAAATAAAATAATTCAAATTCTATCAACATTTAACGAAAGAGTATGATTTTTCTACTTAACATGCAAAAATTATTAAACCTTTTTAATATTTTTCATATAAATAATTTTTAACGTAAAATTTACCTGAAATTATTAAAAAAAATTGCGAAATGCTTTCCTTCCATTTCAATAACTTTTTTTATTCTTGGCCGGAATATGGGAGAACTTAGCAGAGCGAGTCTACAGGACTAGGATAAAATATGTCGAGTCATAGATGAATTCTGGACAAGAATAAAAAAAGTTATTGAAATGGAAAGAAAGCATTTCGAACAATTTTTTAATAATTTCAGGTAAATTTTACCTTAAAAATGATTTTTATAAAAAAATATTAAAAAGGTTTAATAATTTTTGCATGTTAAGTAGAAAAATCATACTCTTTCGTTAAATGTTGATAGAATTTGAATTATTTGATATTTTAGCCTGAAAACTTGTTTGCATATAGATAAATACATATGTTTTATTGTGTAGAAGTTTTATTAAAATTAAATGACAAATGCTGATTTTATAGCCTTTTTAAAATGTACCCTTTTTTATGGCACACCCGTATATATGTATGTATGTGAATGTGTATAGAAAAGCTTCTTTTATATATATATATATATATATATATATATATATATATATATATATATATATATATATATATATATATATATATATATATATATATATATATATATATGAAGTGTATGTGAACCCGAAGAGGTAACCTAACTTAAGGCGGCTCAGGCATGTGGGTGGTGGGTAGCCTAAACAACAGAAGGAGTAGAGAGATCCTTTCTCTCCTGCGTCTCGAAGCATTTTGAATTCTTCACTAGCCTTCCTGGGCGGCTTTAGCGTCACGGCCAATTGGGTTAGAAGGCAGCCAGTTGTATAGGGCGTACACAGTTATTTACGTACATATAAACTAGCATCGCTATGCTTCCCACACACACACACACACACACTGTATCGTTTATAGATCTAAATGCCCTTCATTTCCATTGATGTTTGCTTAAAAGGTATAAATAAAACAGCTACAGCGTTCTGGCTATTTAATATATTAGTCAGGTTCACTATGTATTTTTGTTCAGATTTCATGGAGATTAGCAAACCAGTACATTTTTGAGAAGCTTATGGCATCAGGAATATGAAAAGTAATGTTTACATTTGCGCAGATGCCTGCTTGGCGGCCATTTTGGCGGCAGTTGCAACAGTGTTTATAAATCCTGATGCTTCAATAATTTTGCAGTATTTTTGCAGTAGTGTTGCAATATTTAATTTTATACTGTAAAAATTTATGTTAACACAACTAGTACACAATTATCTTGGTGTTGGTTAATATAGTGGTGGCTCTCTTTCTTTTCAGTGCCTGAGTCATCATGAGTGAAGACCCGGGAACCAGCAAGTTGAGTTCGGTCAAGTCGTCCATGGACACAGTAGACTGGAAGCAGTGCATTCTTTGTCAGGAGTCCACTGCCAGCAAAGGAACACTTGTTCAATATCCCAGAACAGAATCATACCAGAAACTACTCGATGTAGTGGAAGAAAGAGCCAGCTTACAGGATGGAAAATATGTTGACATCCAAAGACGCCTCAAAGACTTTACCAAAGAAATATTGATTGAAAGGAAACCCATGTGGCATCGCAGTTGTTATTCTGATGCCACAAATCAAATATCCATACAGCGAGCGAGAGACCGCTTGCAGCATGCCATGTCTACAGGAACCTATGCTGTGAAAAAACGTGGGCATAAAAGAACAAGCTCTGAAATGGAGCAATCAGCAACCCCAGGCACCTCAGCACCTTTCACTAGATCTGCGACAGAACCGTTGACAAGGGATCACTGCTTCTTATGTCAAGAAGATGATGACCAGCGTCTCTTCACCGTACGAACTGAAAACGCGGGGAAGGCACTTAGACGAGCTGTGGATATTTCCCAAGATCCAGTATTGATGACAAGACTAAGCAATGCACTCTCACCAAGTGATGCCCATGCGATAGATGTAAGATACCACAAACCATGCTGGACACGATATGTGTTCCATGTCCTGAGGGATGATGCCAGCAACCGGGCCAAGTCTACAAAGACAGACCTACCAATGCAAGTACCATGCTTGATTGAGCTGATCAATCTCATTGAATATCAAACCCAAAATAAGGCTCATCTACCCATGGATGCCATCGAAAAAACCTACATATCTATGCTTGGTGGTAGTGATGAGGCACAGAAGCACACTCCGACACTGACACGACAGTGGCTAAAGGACAAAATTCTTGCAGAGTTACCAAGTGTGAAGTCAGTGAGGCAGAAAGACAGAAGAAAACCATCTGTTCTTTACTGTCCTGAAGCCTGCGAAGAAGATATGGTCTACACTTCCTTGATGCAAGATGCCACAAGTGAAATGGACAAGACAATGATGATATACAAGACAGCTAAGCTAATACGCAACAGCATTGCCAATTTCGCTGAGGAGAAGGAAACACACACAATTACAGTATCCAGCACAAGAGAGGATGTCCCGACCGAGCTGTACAGCCTTATACGGTGGATTTTGGTGGGATCTGAGGAGGAGCTGCAAACGGAGATGAGGAGCAGGACAGTTGACAGGTCAGCATTGACCATAAGTCAGAATATCATGTATGCTTTCAAGACCAGGAGACAAGTGCACCACGTGCCCAAGAAAGCCACTGACACATTTCGGACACCACACACACGAAAAACCCACAGGTTGTAGGGTTGGCACTCACTGTACATCATGACACCAGGAACAAGGCGCTGATGGACCTCCTCCATGTACAGAACTACTGCGTATCACACAGCCGTGCCTTGCTCCTAGAAACAGCAATTGCCAATGCTGTTGTGGAAAACACAAAACAATTTGATGGATTGTATGTACCACCTTTCCTCAAGAAAGGTACATTTGTCTTCTTCGCTGTTGATAATACAGATTTTGCAGAGGACACTGTAGATGGCAAAGGCACCACACATGGCACAATCACCGCAGTGTATCAGAAGGCAGATGCGCCTGGAGAATCAATCGCACCCAATTTGGAAGTTAGTGAGGCAAAAAACCTGTCGGTTGCCTTATCATGTACCCATCGAGCCTTGCAGTAAACCAAAACCTGGGCCAGTCAAGAGAGCAAAGGAATTCAAGGCGTGTTCCACAGGTGTTGCTGAATCCTATGAACTAACCAATCTTGGTTGGATGATTGCATCTGCTTTGTCTAGATCAACCGACAGTGAATCACAAAGCAGTATCCCAGGCTGGGCAGGCTACAAATCACTTGTGTCATCTAGTCAGTCACTGACTCAAGTCGGTGCCTTGCCTCTACTTCCAGAGGTCGCACATGAGTGGTCTACCATGCTGACTGTGATGTTGCAAGCGTCTCAGTTGAAGAGCTTGGCAGTTGGTGAAAACCACCCAACTGTCATAACCTTTGACATGGCCCTGTACGAGAAGGCAGTACAGTTGCTAGATGCAAGACCTAACTTGAAAAGAGAAGTTGTTCCGAGACTTGGGGAGCTGCATGCTGTGATGGCTGCACTGAGGGCACTCGGAGCCTCAATAGAAAATTCTGGCATAGATGATGCATGGATTGAGGCAGATGTATATGGGCCTGCTACAACGAGACAGATCCTCAAGTGCGGCCACTACAAGAGAGCACTCCGTGCACACATCCACACTTACATGGCTCTGTATGAACTTGCTCTAGAACAGTTCTTCACAGAGATGCCACAACTAAAAGAAATCTGCTCGAAACCAGCAAATGAATTGCAGGAAGCCTGCACAAACACAGCTTCTGGGACAAGTGATGGAGCAGAATGCATCAGAATTGCTAACACTCACCTGCTTCAAGTCTTGACCAACGAAGATGTCATTCAACAGCTGAAGAAGTGGGAAGCTCAGAAATCATCTAACGCTATGTTCAAGTCATTGATGAATTACCTCCACCGGGTTGAAACCATCTTGTTCTTTGTTGAAGCATCCAGAAATGCTGATCTCGTTCTCCATCTGGAGGCTGGAGAAGCACTCAGCAAGCTGTTTTTCGCAATGGATCGAATAAAATACAAACGCCTCTGGCCAAGGTACATCGCCGACATGCACGAAATGAAGACAAGCCATCCAGCAACATGGCGAGAACTTCAAGATGGAAACATATCTGTCACCAAGAGTGAGATTCCGTTCGTCTCAATAGGTGCAGACCATGCCTGCGAACATCTCAACAAGATGATGAAGGTTCATTCTGGCCTAATTGGCATTTCCAATAATGCGAATGCTAGGCAGCGGTTCTTCTTGGCTTCTCCAGAGATGTCGTGCCTCTCAACAGAGTTTAAAGGACAGTTCGGGCTTCAAGTAAACAAGCCAGAGGAACACCATGATGTACGACCCAGTGCTGTCAGGAAAGAACATGAAGCTGTTGACAAAATCAAGGCTGCAATACTGAGCCACGGGAATCCCTTTGCTGTTGAAGGTGATCAGCTATACAATTTCATCACACATGCATATGTACGACAAGAGTATGTTCCACAAATCTTGAACATTGATGACATCGGACAGAAGCTTTATGAAGATTATGTCACTGAACGTATCAATGGAGATGTTAGTCTCTGGGCACCAGTCAAAAAGCAGAACAACAAGATGTACATGTCTGGCAGCAAGAAACAAACTTTCAAGTTCCGTGACCAGACAGTTGACCTAAAAGAGACCAAAGATCTCTATGGTCGGCTGATGGTTCTCACCAGGTCGAGCAGGGACATCGATCAGAAGAATGCAGTTGGCAACTATGAGTTCACATTGACTCCGAGAGCACTATTTGCACCAGACGGCTCAATGCTGCCATGCACTGACAAGTCCAAGCTGATACACAGCCTTGAGAAGCTGGCAAAAACAGATGAAACCCAGGAACAGACAGAAGCTCTAGCGGCCAAAGAGCAGGATGATGACAGAGGTCCTGTATCATCATCTCCATCGTCGTCATCAAATCAAAAGATCGCCATTGTTGATGCAATGGTGCTTGTCCAGAAGATGACAAAGAAATCAGGGACAATCAGCACAGTCAAAGATCTAGCCCAGTGTTTCAATGACAGGCTTGTGAGCTTGACAGTAGGGTTCAGTGAGGTCATCCTGGTCTTCGATACATACGAACCTGACTCACTAAAGGAGGAAACTAGAGAGAGACGACGACAAGGAAAAGCTCCTATACAGTATCAGGTTGCAGATGATACGAACATCAAACACATCCTACTGGCACGGTTTCTATCGCACGAAAAAACGAAAGCAGATTTGACAAACTATCTCGCCAAAGCAACCCTTGATTACAACAAAAACTCATCTTCTGTTAGATCACATCAGCATCAGGTCACACCAGAAGCAACAGAAACATGCACTTTGAAGACAACAATCACGAGGAGGCTGACACAGTGATGATCTGCCTGGCAGCGGAGGCATCACAGCGGTGTCCTGATGCACAGCTAGTATTCTTCACTCCTGATACTGACGTCTTGGTTCTGGCTGTGGCACACTATGACAAGCTCTGCAAAAAGACATCTATTTTGATGGTATCAGGTACAGTCGAAATAGAGCCAATCTGGAGAGCTTTGGGCAAAGAAAAGGCGCAAGCTTTATCTGTATTCCACGCATTCACTGGAGCAGACAATGTTGGAAAATTCTCAGGAATAGGCAAAACAAAATGGTTTCAGCAGTATATGAAAGCTGACATGCACTTAGTCAGAGCACTGATGAAACTACCGGAGAAAGGTGACCTAACACAGGAGGTGAAAGACGTATTGGCCAAATTTGTGTGCTCAAGCTACTGTCCCAAGGGTATTCACATTGCAAGTATCCCTGATCTAAGATGGTATCTGTTTTGTAAACACCTAGCTGAAAGCAACAACTTACCTCCTACACTCGGTGCACTTGAGGAACACATCCAGCGTGTGCGGTTACAAAGCCGAGTATGGTGCCAAGCCAATGTTATGCAGCAACAGCCTTTTGACCCCCTGAAATTTGGTTACTATCAGGACAAAAGTGGCCAAATACTGCCAGTCACCACAAAGGTTCCTCCTGCCCCGCAAGCCATCATCGAGTTGGTCAGATGCCACTGCAAAACCAACTGTTCTACACAGAGATGTTCATGCAGAAGGAATAACTTGCCTTGCACAGAACTATGCTTGTGCGGCACAGAATGCGAAAACGATGCAGACTGTAATGTTGAATATGACACTGAGAGTGATGATGATGTAATGATGTGTCAAACTGAGATAGGAAATACGTCTATACGTATGCTGTTGTCACTACCAACAATTTGAGTGTGCATTTTTTCATGAAAATACAAACATAATTTCACAAACTTCTTCTTTTCTTGGTTTTTGGTGTTCATAATCACTAATTTGACGTAAGCTTTGGATTCCTTGGGTCTGGAAACATAGGATTAGCATTTAGAATGAAGTTTCTATGTCAATTACAAGCTGAGATATTCGGAAATTCTTATTTTATGGCGGCCATTTTGAAAATCCAAAATGGCGGCTATGCAGGCATCTGCGCAAATGTAAACATTGATTTTCAGATTCCTAATGCCATAAGCTTTCCAAAAATGCACTGGTTTGCTAATCTCCATAAATTTTGAACGAGAGTGTTTTTATTGACATAGTGAACGGACTATATATTGAAATACAAAATATGCATATACATTAGGTGCAAAAACAGTGATAATACGAATTATATTTACATAAAAAATATCACAGTAGTATAGAAGAATTGCATTAAAAACAGGAATAAATGGTGTTATTTAACTTATGTACATATACGTATCAAAAATAATACAGATAGTACAAAAGAATTCTATATACAACAAAAGCCACAGCACATGTTTAATATGAAGGTGTTTAGAGGGTAGGTGTTTAGAGAATTTTTCCATCTGCGATACATGAAGTAATATCGGCTTTAATGTTTTATCACACCCACTCCCCGTAATGCATACCATACATCTACGTTCAGGGGTATTCGCTATTATACTTTCTCGAACTATGTACATTTTATTTTAGCACTACGGCGATCTATTTGAGAGAAACATGTGTCCGTACTTGTCCTTTTGCTGGACAAACTATACTCATCCCTAAACTCTATTAAAAACTCGCACAACCCTTTAGCTACAACTTCACTGCACACCTCGTCATAATATACATGGATGTAGAGGTAGAAGTATTTCAGACTGTCCATAATCACAAAATTTACATTCACAGCCCCAGTGTACGTGTACTCGGTGTGATGTAACATGGCGTAATATCTCCTGTCACACCAGTCATCAACAAGGTTCACAACCCAGATCCTTTGCTTCTCTTCTCCAAGCGTGACTTCTTTCACTTGACGATATATGAACGTTCTAGCGCAGTGTATTCCTGCAGCATAATCCATTACATCGTTTGTACAGCGAAACCCCGCAGTGCTCTCGCCGGAATAACCATAGAGTATTTGGACGTCATGCTCCTCATGCTTCGCCCGATTTAATGTGGTCTTAAAGGAATCGAAGGAGGGATGACTAAAAATTCTTTGGATGTTCACCACATCTGTAGATTTTAGTAAGTACTACTTCAGGAATGTAGAGCATGCAACATAATTGGAAACCATCGCTTTTTCTTCTACGCGAAAAATCTTTAACAGTTAAAAAGACACGTCTGAGAGCCAGTGCATGCTGAGGTCAAATGAGTACGCAGGAAGGAGATATGTCCCGATTAGCAGCATGAGTCATTTAGTAGTATGGGCGCAAAATGGATGAGTGCAATGCAATGTTGCAAATGTCGAGCAACGTTGCAAAGGGGAGGGTGGTCGTAGCAGAGGTTATGCAACAAAGGGGAGGGGGATGTTGCAAGAGATTATGCAACAAAGGGGGAGGGGGTTATGCTGTAAAGGGGGAGGGGTTATCCCCCAAGCTGCAATGAAGGGGAGGGAACTTTGGGGGAAGAAGAGAGGATGACCTCCACCCAAAGGGGTAACCTTAACCTAAGAGAGGGAGAGAAAGGAGAAGGAGAAGGGTCTTTGGGGAGAAAGTGGGATGTCTTCACCCCCCCAAAGGGAAACCCTAACCTAAGCCTTAACCTAAGAAGGAGAGAGGAGAGAGTTTTTTATTTCACCGGCGTCCGTCTCATAATGAACGTCCAGGGAATCCGCAGCTGTTATATAGAGGGTCGTGAGTTGCGAGATACCCCTATATAATTTAATTATGTTCAGTTGTACCTTATTATGGTGAGTTGCCAGATTGCCCCATTTACTTTAATTTTTATTTAGATGAGTTGTCAATTATTGTTTTTTATTTTAATTATGTTCAGGTGTACCTTATTAGGGTGAGTTGCCAGATTGCCCCAGTTATTTTAATTTTTATATAGATGAGTTGCGAGGCAGCATCATTTATTTATTTATAGCTGAGTTTCCAGAGGCCACTATTTAATTATTTATATATGCAGGGTTACCAGACAGCACCATTTAATTTAACTGTTTATTTATTAAAGTCGAGAGACAGGAAAACGTTCTCCTTAATTGCTGAGCAAAAGAATTATTTCATTACATTACTTATTTAGATGCAAAACGAACCCCACAAGAAATACACTAGACTAGACTCTTTAAATTGTGCATTAATATTTAAAAGAAAATCTTACAGTAACTCAAAAACATTTTAAAATATTTGAACTTTCTTTCGGATGCAAATAATTAATAAATAAGTAAATTACCGAAAGTGTCTATTTACTTTTGTCATTCCTCTGTCTTCTCAATTTCGCATAATTTTTTTTCAGCCATCTTAATATTCATATAATTAACTAAGCGAAAGCTTTACGCTGCCCACAAGAGAGAGGAAAACGTTCTCCATAATTGCTCAGCAAAAGAATTATTACAATACATTACTTATTTAAACGCAATTAATCCGCAATTAATCACTTGACTCAATTAATCACTTGACAATTAATCCGAAATAAATAAAACACCAAACTGACCACAGAAAATAACTACACTTTATATATACAACCAAACGAATGAAACGAGAAGTCTATATATACTTTTATAAGGAAATTTCAGCGAAATCAATGTAATTGAGGATTCCTTTAATCATTTGTTTTCTTCGTACTTTCATAAAAAAAATGCATGCAATATAATAATTACACACTATATGTATATATATATATATGTATTTATTTATATACATTCTTAAATAAATCTATATATACTTTTATATTATTCTATTTTTTTATAAAGAAAATTCCGCGAATTCAAAGTTAATTAACTGTTAATTTTTATAAAAACAAAGTAAAATACATTTACATTAAAATGACTTCGCTTCCCAACCAAGACAGAAGAGTGTAACGAGGTAAATTCGAAACGCTTAAAAACTCGAGGTTACTCCAAAACGATAGACTGGAATGTGGTTTAACCCACATTTCGTCCCCAAAAACCGGTTTCCGTCTCCGTTCATTCGATATATTATTTTAGTCATTATCATTATTACTAGTGTTTTTTAATGTAAAATGAATTAGAATCTATTTATACAGAGAAGAGAGAGAGTCGAAAAACTGAAGCCGGCACACACACACACACACACACACACAGAAAGAAAGTCTTGTTTATTCTATATGGATATAATATTCATAGCTTCAATTTTTCATAAGTATATTGGAACTCATTTACCGAGTTTGTTTATGATGGTCGTAGTCACAGCAAAATTTAAAAAAATATATAAAAAATTATTGAAAAGAAAACGGGACATCACACAAGTACTGAGTCCCGAGTGAATCAAAATAGTACATGCGGTCCCTATTTTTAACACGAAGGTCAAGCTTATCGCCCCTTCTTTCGATTTGGCCTGATGAAGTAGTGAGCTGGCTTCTTGTACTCTACACTTCACATAGGTACACCCCACTCATCGGGGCTTGTCCTGTACCATGCGTCTAATCTTCTTTTGCAATCTATGGATTTTAGATCGTCCCTTTTTTCCGTACCGTAACAGTTGAAATTTCTCAGTGCTAAACTTCATATTGTTGTATCTACAAAAACACTCTGCTTCAAGGGTTCTTACTTTTCTACTGATCTTTGTGTTCGGATGTTACTGCGCAGTCTCTGGTCCCCATCTATGTCAGGATTATGAAGAGTAGTGACGCTAATACTGTTCCTTGGAGATATTTACAGGTGATCCCTTGAAAAGAGGGAACAAACTTATACAGACACAAATAGAGTGACAATTGACAGCTAAAATATGCAAGAACCATGTACATTTAATGTTGCAACTCATCATTTCTGTGTCTGACTTTGGCGGTGAGGCTCTGCTTCGCTCCAGCATGCTGGCTCCTGAACCTAGCCTGGCCTATGGTTCAGACCATAGAGTCTCCTTGTACTGCAATGACTTGCCGCCGCTCAAATTATACGGCCATTTCCCTATCCAAAATGTGAAAAGTTGAGGATCAGTCTGAGAATAGTATGACCGCAAATAATAATGCAAAATATTGTCGTGACAGAGAATGCAAGTGGCAATTCACCTTGAAATGTGAAAATAAATCTACGGAAAGAATGAACCGATATATATGTATCCAAAATGGGAAATCTGAGAATATATGACCGCAAATATTAATGCAAAATATTGTCGTGATAGAGAATGCAAGTAACAATTCACCTTGATATGTGATCACATTAAATCTACGGAGCGAATGAACCGATATAGATGTATCCAGATGGGAAAGCTGAGAATAGCATGGGCGCAAATATTAATGCAAAATATTGTCGTGCCAGAGCGTGCAAGTGAGCTCATACACCTTGAGATGTGATCATTAAATCTAAGGAGAGAAGATAAAGACACCATTATTCGGTCAATCAGGACGTCCAAAGCATGGGTCCGTTATATCGGTGTTACGATTGGTACAAAAATTTAACATATCTTCGCCCAGTTATATTGACAACCAATCAGCAAACTTACGAACCGCCTATTAGTCTTTTAGGGGTAGTGCTTGGGGATCATGCATATAAAAGTGAGTATTTTCAGCAGGAACTCACAGCAGTTATTTTCACCAGTGAATAAACCTTCCCTCCGTCACGAATCGACAACTTGACAGTTTACCGGATTTATATCAAGATGGAGACACTGTCGCGTTGTCTACAATTAGTCTTTTTAACGAAGTCGACCGGGACGGATTATTTCCAACGCAAACCGTTGATGATATTTGCAATGACGCACCTTACGATCCGACGCAAGGTACTGCCACAGAAATGCAAGTAATTATGTGTCTGTAATTTTATTTTTGTAGCCAATTATTCGCAAACTTGTTATTTATTTTAGTGTGCCTGTCATAAGGAGAAAGAGCACTGTTCTGGATTATTTTTCATATATATATATATATATATATATATATGGAGGGTTGTAGTAATTCATCGCATCACATTTAAAATGCTTCATTTAAATAGTAGGTATCCGCAATTATAGATAATTTGCAATTAATATCATGCTAAAGTCCTGTTTTGATTCGTTGAATTCTTTTATAGCAATCCTTCGCAGTTTTAAATAATTTTAGAATTTCCATAATAACTGAAATGTTATTCGGCATTTTCTCTTAAAGGAACTTCTCTGAGAGGTTCGAAGATATCTTCACATTGTAATACTCTGCATATGTTTTAAGCAATTGGTTTTTATTAAAAAAGATTCAGTATGAACTAATTAATTATTCTTTCTCCTTTAAGGTTCGATGAGGAATTGACTCGTGTTTATACAATCTTTCGTTTTGAAGAAAACGCATGTCGTGGACCTGAATACGGAGGTAGAAGATTAACCGCACAGTCAACACAGCGATTGCCACATCATTAACGAAACAATGTAAGTTTTTCT
Organism: Bathynomus jamesi; assembly: GCA_023014485.1. Classification (NCBI taxonomy): domain Eukaryota; kingdom Metazoa; phylum Arthropoda; class Malacostraca; order Isopoda; family Cirolanidae; genus Bathynomus; species Bathynomus jamesi. Next base: position 2,246 of record JAJOZX010004460.1, on the reverse strand, counting down.
TTTTCTTATGTTTCGAGCTTTTTTTTAGGGTAAGAAGAAAACGCAATGTATTTCAGCAATTTATTAATGGAAGAAATCATGTTTTTAGTACAATAACCATCTTAAATAAGGTACAGAAACACAAAACTAATATTATGGATGCAATTATATATAATATAATATATATATATATATATATATATATATATATATATATACGAACAAAACATCATACTATACAACAAGTGCGCACAATCGGAAAACGGCTTTTCATCTGTCTGCATACCATTTCGTCGTTTCGTGAGTGTGACGCGTCGAATAATTTTTAAAAATTTATAAATTCCTTACCACGTGACATATACATGAGAAAAGAAAGGCAGTACATCTCGCAAGTATTACTAAAATATCCTTGTAGCCGGAAGGAATTCCATACAACTTCGGGATCTTCAACTGCTCGAGAAATTTTACAATAACAGGGTTACTCCAGGGCTGAGACCCAAGTGAATCAAAATAGTACATACGATCCCTATTTTTAAAATAGATTGCAAACCAATGAATCCCTTCACTACCAATAACATCTGTATTCACAATAAGACTACCATAATCTCTGTAGTTGGCAATTTCAATGCTTTATTCTTCGCAAACACACCGATAAATTTGGAACGTGTGATTCGTTCACTATCCTGCAGTGTATTCGCATCCATTTTAAAAGTCAGTGACAACGCTCCTAAATCTGTCAACTTCTATTAGGGCTTGTGACTCGAGGAATACTAGTACACCCATAGGCGCGTCTATCGGATTGGCGAATTCCAATCTGACTGAGATGTTTTCACTCTGTTGTGGACTTAAGTGTGTATTTACACTAGCAGATAAGTCAGGTGTGATGTCAAACGGATAAAGGTTAAATTGATCGATGAATTCTTCTGCGTTACCCCAAATCCGAGCTCATCACAAGCACCTGCAATATGGGCCAGATTACTATATGCTCTCGCACAAAGCGGGAACACAGCGTCTGATGAATAATCTACGGGGCTCCAATAAACCTTAGCCCCCCCCGCCCATGGCCTAAACCATTAGAGGTACAGTAAAACAAACATACCATACAAAAGAGAATTTAATCCTGCATTTAATGAGAAACAATTAAAACTTGGTGTTCCGCCATTGGCTTCCAAGACAGCCTGAATTCGCTTTGGGTAGCTGCCAAAATGAGGTGAATAGATCTTGATCGTTACGCAAATTTGCTAAAAACAGTTTCAATGTGTAGCGTCATTGTATCCTTCGAAAATCGATTTGCTGCAGGTTCTTGAAACAAGAGACATTCAACCTTGTCCTTTATAACTGATCCAATGTGTTCACAGACGTTCAGGTCAGGAGAATTTCCTGGCCATTCTTCATTTCCAAAGAAATCGATCTCATGGTTCCGCAACCACTGTTGAGTGGCTAATGCCTTAAAGCAGGTGGCCTTATCGTGCAGAAGTGTGACCTGATCGACATCCATAACATTGTTTGGGTTTCTTAGAAAAGGAATGACATGCTCGGATAGAATAATATCACGAAAATACTGTCCATCCCAACTCTAACCATTTGGCTTCAGCACCCACATGAGCTTCTTTGCAGTGAAAAAACAAACACACCAACACAGTCTGGACTTTTAATAATTTACAATAAGTTCATTGTCATCGATTTCATCTGGTGTTGTGGCTCACACTCGATCATTTTGGTAGTTAGGCCGACGTGTTACGTAAACAAAAAATTCATCGGAGACAGCTAAATGCATGAATCATCCACATCCCAATCTTCAAGATAATGGGCAAACCACATTCTGTCATCGATGTTAAGTTGAGTTTTTCTTGGCTTTGGAAGTTCATGCCAAGGCTCTTTAAACCTTCCCTATGACGGTACAGTCGAATGATCTCACACTAACGATCTTTCTTCTCAACACTTCGATCTCTCTAAAAAGTTTAGCACAGCTGTTTTTCCGCTTACGCGTACCGCTTTCAATGATGTCCTTTGTTTCCTGAGAGAGTAGCAAATTTGGGCACCCAGATTGGTTGTATCCAATTTCACATTCATCCAAAGTTTTATTCCAATTTCTTTTGATGAAGTCCTCACTTCTTCGCAACTTTTTGGCAACCCATGAACGTGTTATAAAGGTGACTCCAGCATCACGAGCTTCCCGAAATGTTATTGCTCGTATGCGATCTATCACACGTTGCCTCTCCGAATCACAATTAATTGAGAAGCCATTATATTATCACTTTATCAGC
>JAJOZX010004459.1:262500-381100 GCA_023014485.1 Bathynomus jamesi | reverse complement strand
AAAGTCATGGAATATTATACCCCAAATGGACAGGAAATCCAGAGAAATACGAGAGCAAAAGATTTAGGGGTTGTAATGACAGATGATGCGAAATTTGAAACACAAAATAAGATAGCAGTAAACAGAGCAGAGAAAATAACGGGTCAGATATGAGAACCTTTAAACAAAGGGATAGGAATGTAATAATTCCTCTACTGAAAACCCTGATAATACCCAAATTGGAATACTGCTCGGTCCTAACATCCCCATATAAAAAAGAAGACATTAGACAGCTGGAGGGGATCCAAAGAAGCTTCACAGCCAAGATCAGTGGGTGCAAAGAACTAAATTACTGGGAAAGGTTACGAGAACTAGACCTATATTCACGTTAAAGGAGAAGAGAGATACACCATTATTTACACTTGGAAAATAATGGAGAAACTAGTCCCTAATCTTACTCTGAATCCCATAACTCCCCAAACAACAGTGGAAAGTAGAAGCAGTAGACTCTATCGTATTCCCAAATTGAAGGCGAGACAGGGAACATCCTTAACCCTGAAAGAGAATAGTTTTGTAGTGAGAGGACCAAAATTATTTAATCAGTTGCCCAAAGACCTAAAAGACATGAAGGGAGTTGCAGTGGAAATCTTCAAAAGAAGACTAGATGCCTGGCTCAGAACAATCCCCGATGAGCCGGGCATACCTGGATATGTGAGGTGGAGAGCACAAGAATCCAACTCACTACTTCAGGCCAACTCGAGAGGAGGGGCGACAAGCTTGACCTTCGCAAAATGAGAAATCATCACGTGGAACCTTTGTAAGGTTGTAAGGTAAGGTGTATATATATATATATATATTCCCCGCAAGGGGGTTCTAAGCTCGTGCTCTTGTGTACGTGCTTGTTCCTGGAGGTTTCACGTGCGCCCTCCGGCCCTAGCACCCAAGGATGATGGGGCTCGACCCTGCAGTCCTTGTCATCCTTGGTCTTTTCCACTTCGACTGTCCCCTCTACCCTTTCTTTTCCTCTGTCTTTCCTCTCACTTTTTCTTTGTTTTTCCGCCGAGATATGCCCTTTTAAATAGAGGCGAATCGGTTCTTCCCAAACTTAAAATATATATATATATATATATATATATATATATATATAATATATATATATATATATATATATATGAGGTAGAGAGGTGTCCCACTTTTGGCTCCTGAAAACATAGTCATTTTAGTTTATAATTCCCAAAATAGAAAAATGTCCCACTTTTTGCTCCTAAAAATATGGTCACTTTAGGTATGCCTGAATGATGTTTGCATAGTGAGATGGAGCTCTATCTTTTTGAAATGCAAGTGTCAAGAATGCCATCTGGACAAAGCTAGGTTTAAGAAACTGTTGAAGCATGTCAAGATAAATTGGCCCTGTTACCATAGCTTCTACAAAAAAAAGGTCCATAAATCTTTGAGCTTGTCATTCCCAACCAGACATTAACTTTAGGAGAATATCTCTCCCATTTTTAGAACTCTGTTGGTTTTTAACTAGCCAAATACAGCAATTATGTCAGTTAACCTTTCCACATGTCTGCAATGTCACCTCATCACTGAAGAGAATGTGGTTTAATAAATTTCTCATGAATTTTTTCAATCACTTCTGTGCACACGGTGGCTCATCTTGGATAATCCTATTTGTGTAACTTATGTAACACTTGAATATGGTAACTTTTGTTTTTTAATGTTGATTTTAAAATCCTCAAAACAGTCATTTTTGGTATGCTCAGTCTATGTGATGCTGTGCAAGTTGACATTCTAGGATTTGTTTCAGAGGCCTCTTTCACAACTCTCTGTCTGCAGGAAACATGGCTATGGAAACAGGACTTAAAGGACCTGAATAGACTGTCCAGTAACTTTCATGAGATTGGGGAGGCCACCAAAGATAAACAAGATGAGCTTCTTGCAGGCCACCCACCTAGTCGGGTAGCTACTCTATGGAGGTTGGGGTATGGGAAATATATTAGTGAATGTAAACTGTAGAATTCAAACACACATTTTGGGATTTTAACCCTTTGCCTGTGGCATGCGGAGGAAAAGGGCGCGCATTTTAAAAATCATCTATATATAGTGATTGCCGCAGTTATGAGTGAAACATAAATATAGACTCGCCGCAAAACAATGATTTCTATAGCCGTCTTTAAATAGACTCTGCTGCAATAAATATATATAATATATATATATAGAGGGAGAGGGAGAATCTAAATGAACAAAAAAGTTTAATTTATAGATCTTACCTGTTTCATATGGCTGATCGATATATTTGGGAGTCACTCACATCCATATAAATATATATGCCCAGGACTTGTGACCTGGGTGTAGTTTACCACCCTCCCACCCATATATCAACAGTATTATTCTGGAAGAGTTTCTTCAGTATGATATAGCTCGAAGCATGGTGTTACACATAGTGTAATGTTGCATACATCGCACTGGTAAATGCTTCTCTCCACTTTCTTCTTGAGGGCCCAATAGTGGCACCTTCTTTGTACCCTTGTTTCATTGCTTTCACCTTTTTTGGTGATTACAGGGAAATGTCTTCCTGTAAAGCGAGTCGGACATGGTCCCATTGTTGCTGTAGGAACTTTTTTAACCTGAACATCTTTGGCATAATTCTGCAAAAGCTCCTCAATTAGTTGTATTTTAAAGTCTAGAAATGTCTTCCTACCCCCATTTTTTTTATAGATGCAATGTGCATTTTGGACTGAGATTTCAACGATCCTAAAGAAGACTTTCTTGTAATATTTTTCACTCCTTTTCTGGCAAATGATGCCGCAGATGTTATTTGGTCCATGAGATCAACTCCTGCCATATGATGCTTTTATAATTGATGCACACAGTTGGCTTCGGTGTTTCCTTTCCAGCAACAGTTACTATTTGCATTGAATCATCGTAGAGAGTGCTGAGCATGTTTACATATTTTTGTCCCTCCATTTCATATGCATCATTTTTCCAAAGTACTGAGTTGCAGTTTCCCCTTTCTTAAATTTAGCAGAAGCCACTTGAGGTGAAAGATTTTTTCTGTTGTATCTGACTGTGCCAACAGCATCGGTTTTATGTGCAATCAGAATATTATACAGTTCAGGAGAAGCATAGAAATTGTCCATTCCAATGCAGTAACCCTTGTTTAGTAGAGGTTCTGCCAGATGAAGAACAATTTTGGTAGGTTTAGTCAATTCAACATTGTTTACTAAGGGAATATCATATGAATAGTTAGTCATTTTTCCACTATAAACAGCCATGTTCCAAACATATCCTGATCTCGCCTCAGCAAGAACAAATGCTTCGATTCCAAACCTGGCTCTTTTTAGGGGAATGTATCTTTTCCATCTTAGCCTTCCTTTCCAGAGAAGAGATTCATCAACGCTTATATTCTGCTCTGGAGTATAATTTGCTTGGAACTTTTGTATGAACATTTTCAAGATATTTCTGAATTTATACTGTGGATCATTTTCACGCTCTTCATCCGAAAAATGTAAATATTTCAATAGTAGCAAGAATCTATCACGAGGGATTACCTTGCTAAAAATTGGCGTAAGCAACAGTTGATTTGTTGTGTGGTACATATCAAGCTGTGGCTTCCGTATAATACTTGAAGTATAACTAAGCCTATGAGAGTGAGAATTTCTCCTTCATTTGTTTCTTTCCACATAAGGTCTCTACTTTTCCTTCTCATTTTTCCAGAACGTCGTTTCTCCTCGATATATTTAGAAGCATACTTATTTGTTTCGTCTACTATAAGTTTCAAAATATCACCGCCGACAAATGATTCAAAAATTTCAACGGGACTAGTTCCATTATCAAGATGAATCTTTACACCGGCATTTCCACTAAATTTAAAGTTATTCCTACATGCGGATGGCTGATCAAGCCAACACTGAGTTACAGGTTTATCATTATCATTGTCACTTTCAATATCCCGTTCATCTCCATTAAACATCTCATTGTCACTCTCACTACCTATACTGGATTCATCACTATCATCATCTTTATCATCGTCCAAATCATCCATAAATTCATCATCCAAATCATCCATAAATTCATCATCCAAATCTAACTCGTAAAGCAGTTTCAACATATCCTCTGTGTTAGCAAATTTTTTCCTACACTTTTCCTGCGCACATGACATCTTATGAGGGGTTCACTACAGTATAAAAATGAAACTATAATATTATACAATGATTCGGTGATATAATTATAGAATTTTATATAATAACGAACAAATATACACTATTTCTGTATTATATCACTCACTTTATAGCACAAAAGAAGCCTACAAACTTCACTGAAATGGCCACATCTCACGGACAGCACACAAACTAACTGCATTTTCATATATGAGGAAATACCCTGCATATACCAGAAGAAAAGTTGCCAAGTAGTAATATAAATTAATAAAATAAATGTAGCTGCTGCCGCATTTTGGTTACATTCAATTTTCGAGAGCGTCTATATTTAGACTGCCAGCAGAATTGGTCCATAAGTCAGACAATCTATATATAGTTAGGCCGCATAGAAAGGGTTAAGATATGTATGAACAAATTGTTTCCTCTCTCAACAAAACTGACTTTAAAAAAACAAAACTGACTTTAAAAAAACAAAACTGACTTTAAAAAAAACAAAACTGACTTTAAAAAAACAAAACTGAAAAAAACTTACTTCACTTGAACTCTATCAAGTGGAGTCTATTATTCTCTGGGTTTGGTTGTCCCTCTTGGAAGCAACCAACTAACTGAAATGGACTGCACTGAACTGCTATCAATGGAGTCTATTGAAACTGACTTGCACTTGAACTGCTATCAAGTGGAACCTATTACTCTTTGGGGTTTGGTCGTCCTTCTTGGATACAACCAACTGAAACTGTCTGAAAACTGATTTGCAACTTATTTGCAACTAAAACTGATTTGCAACTAAAACTGACTCGAAATTACTTCAAGTATCTCTATACATTTCTGGGGTTTGGTTGTCCCTCTTGGATGCAACCAACTGAAACTTGAAACTTCTTCAAGTATCTCTGTAACTCTATAAACTCTCTCTCTTAATTTGCAAGTCAATTCAATAATGTGAAAAAAATTTGTAAACATTTCACTCGAATGTACGCGAAGGTACAGTAATATTATGTTCGGTACATAAAATAAAATTATTCTACACTAACTATAATAGTGAAAATAACTGGGAAAATAACTTTCAATAAAAAAAAATGTATCACTGGTGTCTGAAATGTTCATTGTGTTTCTTGTAAATTCTGACAATACTCTTTATTAACTGTTAATAATACAAACTTTTCAAATGTTTACAAATTACTTAAAAAAACAAACTCTGTACTTAACAAAATTTCTACGGCGAAATCCTTAGAGACGTGTCCTGAAGACGTGTCTTGCTGGCTACTTCTTCTTGGATGAAAACTAGGCGTGGAGAACTTGGAGTCGTTACACACCGGTTCAAGGGTGGATGTGATGAACTAGAAGTCGTGACACGCCGGTCAAATGGTAGGTCGCCACTTGATAAAATCTTGGCTACAGACTCGCCAGACTGTTAAAATCCTGCAGGGTAATTTCTCTCCTGGCCAAAGGGTGGTCACTTATTAAAATCGTCTTGTTAAAATCCTGGTTACAGGGTCGCCAAATTTGTTAACCCCTCCATCTCTGGCCCTGGTTGGTTCGAAGTCGACGGGGGTTCTGGTTAGGAGGCAGCAACGGATCTGTTACTTGCAGTAGTTTCTTCGATACTACTATCCGAGTTCTTTAGTGGCTCGGAGGATTCTGAGAGGCTTATTAAATTCTTTGAGGTTTCTCCGATTCTTCTTGTAGCATATCAGGAGATTTTAATGACAGTTTTCTGAAGAGAGCACGGCTCGAAGGAGAAGATAAAGACCTTTTCTTACTGTGTTTTACTCCTAAACTGTTACGGGTAATGCTCAGTCTCGTAGTTGGAATCAGAATAAACATGGAAGAAATTGTTGGGGTTTATATACCCCGATTCTACTAACATCATCATTATTAAATGTTGAAGAGGCTGCATTATTTTTGCACAATATTTGAAAATAAAGTAAATCTTTTAGCTGTGGTAAGGTTTAAACGAATAAACAAGATGTTTGAAGATGAAGCCATATTTTTATCTTGAACCGCGTATTTTCAGATCTGATGTTATCATGATCTGCCAAGTTAACTAAAAGTGGAAATTGAACTATGCATCTTTACACTAGAATATGCATATGAGTAAAAGTTAAAAGTTTAAGATTTACAATTAAATGCTTAGGCAAGACGACTTCATCTTTTATAACGAAGAGAGAATGTATACAAAATATGACATGGCAAAAGTTACTCAGGATTCATTATTAAGCTAAATCTAAAAATGATTAAGAAACTTTTAAAAAGAACAAGTCATCAATTATTTGGCAAAGTAGAAAGCACATCAAAATTTATCACAACGGAAAAATAATTAAAAAAAAATAACATCGCCGCGTATATATTCCTAAATGGCGATATAATGTCGGGTCGTGCATTGAGTACAATCTAAGTACATCACTGAGTACGCTGCACTTTTGGTTCATTACAATTACCAATTAATTCACATTCGTTAATTATCGTTATTAAAATACATATATTTCTTGATATTATTATTGTTAAAGTACATTAATTACATTTAAATTATTATTATTAATTAGTTTTATTTTAAAGTACGATACATCAATTACATTATTAAGTACATTAGTCACTTACAATTCTTAGTGTTTTTATATTTATATATGGTTATTAGTACAACACAGAGTACATGGGCACATACGGTATATATTTACATACACATGACACACATGATTTAACATAACGCATGATAATTTTTTTTATAAATTTGGATCAGAGCGAAAGGAGATTTTTATCTTAGAAGCATTCATTTTTGCTGTGTTATCGAATTGCGTATACTTGCATAAGTATTTTCGAGTTCGTTGCAAGAGGTGAACGCACTTAAAAGAAAGAGTAAAAGGAATACATGTGAACGTACTTAGATGTAAGGTAATTATGTACGTCCTCAGTGGACATGTACGAATGCCTAGACTATTGTACACATATTGGTAGTCACACAATAGGTAGCTGAATGAAAAATTAATAAAATTAACAAAAGATAAACGTCAAGAAGGGACATGGATGTAGGGGAGGGGGAATATGGTCGAATAATAGTTATATTTATACTTATAGAGTGCACAGTTTTTATAAAGATAAAGAATTTTCATATATTGAATACTAGAGATATGATGAAGGGAAATTAATGACGGGAAAATGTGACGTCATAATTATTCAAATTATGCCATACGTACAGTATAAGTCATTTTTAGAAAAGATGAATTAGAGAAATACAGTAATGAATAAAGAAGTACAAATCGAAATTCTATCCAGAACTCGCTCAGGCGATTTTTGTTCTCGTGTAAAAATGAATACTGATTGTTCATTTTTACACACACACATATATATATATATATGTATGTATATATATGTGTGTGTGTGTATTAGCGTGTAGCGTCATTGGGCAAAGTGTAACGGATGAAGAGGCATATTTCAGGTTTTGTACAATTGACCTCCCTAAATTCAAAAATGAAAACAAAGTTTTTTTGTGACAAGTGCAACACCTTTTTTTTATGTGAAAATCTTGAAAATTGCTAGTTACCCATAACTTTTGGACACTTGCTTTCCTTGGGTTTGAGCTATCATTTGACCTCTTACAATGTACTGCTTTTCAGAAAAAATAGAAAAATTTATTTTTGGAACAAACATATACACTGTAGGTAGGTAGGTAGACTAGATAGTTTTATTTAGTAAATGATACATTAAAATCTTGTTTAGTTTTGAATGACTGCATAAAGTCACGGGATTTAAGTACTGCTCTAATGTAACCATCTCTTGAATCCTTTCCATACACTGCCCTAGACGCTTCAGTTACCATCCTAACACAGCGTTCTACACCGTGGGAGTGACATGGTATCCGAACAACAAGGGGCTCTTCAGTGATCTTATCGAGTTGTTCGACAGAGAACTGCTTCGTGAGTGGTGGTTCCATTGTGCACTCCTCCACTGGTGGAAGTAAATCTTTCAAATTCTGAGCACTTTGTTTGATCTTTGGTGGCCGAAATTCTCTGACTTGCTGTTGAGCTGGTTTGAGAGCTCGTCGAATGGTCTTGATTACATCGATGGCCAATTTCCGGTTTGCTTGATCTGCATCTGCAAGCATTGCCAGTAGAACATTTTCAGGGTGAGCCCAATATGCATTTCTTTGGATCACAGGCCATGTGACAGTCTTGCTATCTGGTGGCAGTAATCGTAGCAGCTTGATTTGCTCCAGGATATGTTTTGGGCCATCTGTGCACCTTGTATGGCACTTGTTGCTAAACCACATGGGTCCATAGTGGCACGCGACAAACTGTGTGAGTGAATACAGTTCATCACTTGGCTGCGCCATCGCTACATATAGCCGACAAATTCTGCTGGCAGTTTTAACCCATCTTGCATGGGAGTTTGGTCCATGGTTCTCTCGTAGATCATCTTCATTAATGACACCAGTCCTTATCGCTTTCATCATTCTGTAGAGGTAGGCTTGGTCACGACTCAATTCAGTAAGGTCAGCATCCGGGAGAGTGTGGCCATCAGCAATACATTGAATTCCTCTAGAGGAAAGTGGCAAACTTTCACATGTGGCCAAAGCTTTGCCAATTGGTCCTTTCCATTGAGTTGCAGATTCTGTTGAGCCGATGAGTTCCTTGCACAAGTGGCGCAGTGGGAGTTCATTTAAATGCAGACTACAGATGAACCAGTGCAAAGGGCGACCCAGGCGGCACTCTAGCAGGTGTATTGCTCCACTTCTGTACCCTGTGTTTGTGGCTGTGCTGTCGGCTCCCACTGCAATTATCTTGTCTGCAATACCCATTTCTTCAATCGCATTTTGAAGTCCATCCGCAATGACAGTGCCAGTTCCTCGTTCCAGTGTCAGATGGCTTAGATAGAAGGTTCCAGGCTCTCCGACCAGCACATAGTGGTCCTCAACTTTCTTTGTGCTGTGCCATTTGTTCCCCTTTTTCTCTTTGACAAGTGTCATGCCTTTCCGCCCATCAAAAAATAAAGCAGTGACTTCCACATCGTGGTAAGTTACTGCTTCCTTCAGATCCATCCGTACCTTCTTGCCGTGCTCTCCATACTTTGTGGTGGTCAATTACGTTTATCTGATCATCAGAACTAATGATGCCATAGTCAACCAATGTTGCAGTGCTGATAGCTGCAGCAACCCTGTTCGATACACCATACCGGTCAGCTTCCAAAGCAACAGTGGGAATCGGTGTGCTGTTCCTGTCCTCCTGGGCACTATCACCCATCCACTCATCACCAACACTTTCACCACGAGTCTGCTTCTGCTTGAGCTGATTCGACCACATCTGCAGAGGATGCTACCTCTTGCCGTTTCGTTTTTCTTCTATTCTCTTCTTCTTGTCTTTCTTGCATCCGATCCTCTCTTGACTTCCTTCTTTCCATCATCTGAGTCACATTCGTATCCACCCGACTGATCTGCATGATCCGCGTGGTTCTCTGGTCGATCAGAAAGGCATGCTCTCGTCGTGGAACTTTCATTTCTTTTTCACAGTGGCATGCAGACAGATCATCGCATTGGCAGACAGCTATGTCAAACAATTGATTCAGGCTTTCCTCGAACTTCTTGGTTTTTGTGGCCTGCTTGCCTTGCTTCGATGCTTGTGAGCCTTTTTCCATCAATCGGAGCAGCTTCGTCTTCACATTCTTGATTGGCTGTGATGGAATGTTAGCACGATTCCAAAGGTCAATGAGTGTTTGGCATACCTCCGGAAGAATCTCCCTGTTGCTGGTGTACTTGTTCTCCTTCTAGAAGAGGAAATGGCTTGCAACTTGTATACGGGTTGGAAGTTCAGACAGAGGAAGCTCTGATAGTGGAGAACCAAAGACAATGTGGCTGGCAGATCCCCGTGTTCTTTGCGTGCTCATTGTACCAGCAAAACTCAACAAGTATCACACAGGAACACTGAAACAAAAACACAAACGTATAAATAAAAAATATATATGATTATGAGTATATATATATATATATATATATATATATATATATATCCATAGGTGTGTATATATACCAGAAGACATATAACAAACTTATAAACAATGTAAAAAACAACAAAACAAAGAAATGTGTATAATGTATATATCACAAAACGCACCTTTCGTTAGTATCTTGGGGTTTTTGAACACCCCTTCCACAGAAAAAAACACTTGTTTCTCTCAAGCGAGCTAGCGTACAACTAAGAAATTCCAGGGGATAACTCACTGAGAATAATTAGAAAGCTGCCAGAAGTACCATGTCAGTCAGTGTTGCCAACTGTAATTAACAAGAACTGTGTATTTTTTTACATGTGAAAAAGGTGGTGTTCTGCTTGCTGCAGAAAATTTTTGATTTCTTTTCTGAAATCAGCAAGGTTGATTGTACAAAACCTGAAATGTGCCTCCAGATCGCTCATGACGCTACACGCTATTCCACACCCAGTACATGGCTTGGAAGGCTTTTCCTCCTGTTTAGCGTTTGAATTAGTAGGTTTAGTCGTATTTGCCGCATCCTTTTATTTTTCTGTCCAGCAGGCTCATTAGGTCTGCCAGGCCTAGAAGATTTAAAGTTATTTACGTGTTGGGCTTTACTACTGCGACTGCCAAAAGCTCTAACATCTTTAGCAGCTATTTCTACAGCCTGACTAAAAGTTAGGTCCTGTATAGCTAATAGGGCTCTTTGGGTAGACTCCTCTTTGAGACCCATTACAAACCTATCTCTTAGCATTTCGTCTAATTTGTCCCCAAATTTACAAGTACGGCTATGGGCTTTTATTCCTGCAACAAACTCTGCAGTGCTTTCATTCACCGTCTGATGCCTCGAATAAAATTTGAAACGTTCATAGATGAGAACTACTCGGGGTTTGTAGTGATCGGTTAGGGCCTGTACCAATTCACTATAGGTGCAAGTTTCCGGTGCTTTAGGAGCAACTACGTCCATAACTAAGCCGAACGTTTTAGGGCCTACTATATAGTTAAAAAGGTAGGTACTTTCTTAGCATCAGGAATGGAATTTGCCTCGAAAAACAACCACCCTAGTGGCTTAAGCTTCGAAGTCCTCCCAAGAGTCTTTGTAGGGGCTTATATGGCCAATCACCGACATGCTAGAATAAAACCGATTTAGGCCAAATAACGTGAAGTAGGTTAGATTTGGTTTAAATTTGATCTAGTTACTCCCCAGTTAGGGCTGAATAGTAAATTATATTAGAGTTAGGGCTGGGTAGGAATTAGTATTAGAGTTATGCCGGCGGGACCTAAGCTATAGTACGGTATCTTACCCACACAAACCAACCAAATCGGACGACCCACTAGGCTACATCCAATTTTCCAAACAACCACTTTAACCCAATAAGCCAAATTGAATCCAATAAGCCAAATTGAATCCAATGAGCCAAATTGAATCCAATGAGCCAAATTTGAATCCCATGAGCCAAATTGAATTCCATGAGCCAAATTGAATCCCATCCTCGTCGCCAAATGTAATAGCTTGGGGTTAGTGTCCCCGCTAAGTTACTAGGTTTCTAAACAATGATAAAGGCACTTACCGGTGAGTTGAATTAGTTATTCTTTGGGGCCTACCATAGATTTCCTGCGTCCCACAAAGCAGTCTACCTAAACTCTCTAACTTTACTAATTTAGAAGCTATAGACATTACCCCTAACTATTATTATTTACTGACAACTTTCTACCCCATTTGTCACCTTAGAAACATCACCAAATTAACTTAGCCCCAACGATTTAGTCAGATATGAATAACCATGTTCTTGTCCAGCCAAAACCAAACGAAAAGCCCGCGTTCTCTGTTTATCCCTTCGTGTTGCCATTCAGCTTTCTTTTAGAGATTTTTCCCTTTAGTGACCTTAGACTATATACATATATATATATATATATATATATATATATATATATATATATATATATATATATATACACACACGTCACCTCACTCGCTGTTATTTAATCAATTGCTTTATTAATATTTTTAGATTTTATCCCCCCTCTTTCCGGGCCCCCGAGAGGTCGCACCGGGGATTTAACCCAGCTTCCCCGCCCTCTCGGCGGCCCTGATGACAACTGATGAACAAAATCAACCATTTTCTAGTTCCTCCAAAGAACAAACTATAAAGGAACTGCTGCAAGTTAATAAGTATATAAAATTAGTCGCCAAACAAGGAGGCAGTGATACTGGTGGTAGGAAACATTACCGCTGTGAACCATGCTTCAACTTCAGAGAAACAATAGCATAGTCAATGTCCTACCGGAATAAAGCTCCAGCTATCTCCTCTGAAAAAGGGGTTGCTTTGAGAATTAGTGATTTGCACACTCATTTGACTTCTGAAATCCATAAACAATCATGTCATGCGGCAAGAGTTCGACGGATGTCATTTGTTGAACAAATGTAGAACACATCCATGGGTATTTGCATATCGAAAGCTAATGAAAACTTGGCAAATAAAATTGGTGGACTTATGATCGAGGTTCATAATAATTTCAAACGGGATACAATTTCAGCTTGGTCTTGGCCATCAATTCATATGACCAGTATAATGAGTTCTCAATTCAATATGGCTGCTGAGGTGAAGCCATTTGATCCTCCAGTGGAAGAATTCAAATATGTCACACCACTGCAGCATGCTAACATGTTGTACTTTATTGTACGAGCAGGTAAGCCTAATTTACTTGAAAAAAATCAAATCGGCAATTGCTCTATCACTTGCAATAGATGGCTCTGTTGATCAATTCCAGCTTGACAATAAATATGTCAAGTGCAAGCTAATTTGTTCAGATGGGCAAGAGGAAGACCTTTTCCTTGGATTTTCTGAATCTACTCAGCGGAAGACTGAAGGATATATTGTATATTAGCTGCGAAAGAAGCACTCTCTCACTATTCCTTGGAAAGATCTTTTCAACAAGGTAACATGTGTTGTCACAGATGGAGAGTGTCTCAACACAGGAGAACATGTTAGATAAGGAAAGGAAAATGGCTGAAACAAACCTTCCACTGATCAAAATTTGGTGTGGAGTTCATTGCTCAGATCTGGCCTTTGGCAAAGTCTCTCAAACTGTGAAGGAGGTGAATATGTTGATACAAGATGGCAGTGGTCTCTCAACATTTTTTTCATACATCAGCAGTTCGCACCAAAGAACTGGAAAAGGTTGGAAAAGAAAAGAATTTAACAGTACATCATATTCCAAAATATTTTGAAGTTCGTTGGACAGAATTCTCTTACAATCTTTTCAGCAGTAATCTATCATCACACAGAGCAATCGTAGCATATTTAGAGCAGTCGGAAGATGCTTCTGCTCAGGGTCATCTGAAGAATCTTACTGATCTGAAAAAGTTGAGCACAATGTGTATAGTTGCAGACATTTTGTTTCTATATTCAAGATTTCAAAAGTCCCTGCAAGACAATAAATGCACTTATTTTGATTGGGATAACAAAATACAGAATCTCCTGGACAATCTAGATGCATTGAAGAGTCAATCGCTTCTTGGTGGATGGGAAAATTCTTTTGAAGAAAATTTAGATAAGGACAACTTTACATTCTTTGCCATCCAGCTGACCGACAAAAAGAGCAAAGTGAGCCATTAATTAGTTACACCAGCAACACGCGATTTCAAAGCTATATGATATGAAATTATTGACTCCTTGATAAACTTCTAAAAGAAAGCTATGCTTTTGATTCTGATCGTTTAAAGTTGTTGAGCCCCTTGAGAAGTTTAGATTCCTCAGTGGCTGACTTACAATTGAATGAATGCCATGCTTTCATTATTCCGGATCTTGACTTAACAACATTTGCACTACAGTACAGAGATGCCTGTGCATTACCCGGTGTTTCAAGTATTGGAGTTTCAAACCTGATGAAAAGACTTCTGCAGTTAGAAAATCAGGAATTTGATGTGCTGATCTTTGCACTTGGTCGGGTTGTTGCAGCAAAACCGCATTCAGCAGATGTGGAAAGATTAAGTCTTATAATATTCTCAAAACAGCCGATCGTTCACAGCTGTCTTCAGGTGTGCTAATGAATTATTTTTATGTTAGGCATAACATGCCAATTGTGTCACACTTTGATCCAAGAAGTGTGGTGTTGCTATGGTTGAATGCCAAAGTAAGGAGAGATGGAGAACCAACAAAGCACAAGACAACGATGGTGTGGGTCAGTGTTTTCAGAAGCGTCAGATAGTGAAAAAACTGTTACCAGTACTAAAAAAATTATGTTCTAATTTTGAATATACTACTAATTTTGAAAGTCTGACTCTTTTTTTTTTTTTTTTTTTTTGTACTTTGTCACAGGTGTGTATTTTTTAAATTTCTTTAGAATTGCCTATGCCATGTGTAGTCTTCCAAGTGATAGCTTTACTTTTGTTAGTGATAGTTGGCATACCACCTCATGGTTGAGTCATTGTATATGTACACCTTATGCAAATCAGGCAGTTCTGAGTATGGCAATTTTGTACTCCTATGCTAGTTCTGACCATATGCCCCTATTAATTGAGTTTGACATTAATTGTATTTCAAAGCTGTCACAGGTAAATGATACACGTTAAACGAAGTTAGACTGGTCCAGAGGTGGTGATGAGGGCAAACAACAGTATTTAATAAGTCTGATGCATTGCTAAGTAATATATGTATCCCTAATGACGCTCCAGCTTGTCAGGATGTAAACTGTAGAATTTAAACACATATTTTGGAATTTAAAAACATGTATAAACAAACTGTTTCCTCTCACAATAATGCTAGCCTAAACTTAAATACCTTTTGGAGAAAGTACTATACATGTAGACCTGACTGGAATGATTATGTGGCTAAACTTCCTAATGCATCCAGAGATGCTTTTTTAATGTGGTGTGAACAAGGGAAGCCATGGCAAGGCCCTGGATTACAACAAAAACAGAGAGCTAATGCCAGGTTCAAGTATGCATTAAGGTATATAAAAAAACATGAGGGAGTTCAGTAGGGATGCTCTGGCTCGAAAACTTGCAAGTAAGAATCCAAGAAACTTTTGGGAAGAATTAAAAACAATAAATAATAGTGCATTGTCTCTCCCTGCTGATATTGAAAATGTAACTGGGACTGGGAATATAGTCAAATTATGGAAAGAACACTACAGTGAATTATTCAACTCTGTACATAAGAGCAATAATATTGTGATGCTAACTATTGTCCAGATATAAGAGTTACTGTATTTGAGACTAAACAGGCCATAAAATTAGGTTTGTGCTTTATACAGGTTTACTGATAGGGCCTGCATGGTATTTTGATGGATACAATATTATCCGTTGTTTTGGTGCCAATACTAAAAGATAAAAATGGTAAAATCAATAGTAAAGATAACTATAGGCCAATAGCCTTGGCCAGTATTATATTTAAAGTGTTTGAATATATACTCATTAATAAACTTGAATGTTATCTGTATACTACAGTAGTGATAACCAATTTGGTTTAAAAATAAACATGGTAATGATGTGTGTGGGTGTGTGTGTATGCCTTGAAAGAGATGGTCTGTAAATACCAAACTCTTGATACTGATGTATATTTGTGTTTCCTAGATACTTCTAAGGCATTCGATTGTGTTAATCATGAAAAATTATTCATGAACCTTGTAAATCGTAATGCACAGGCGGATCTAAAGCAGGGATCGGCGACGTATGGACGCTTTCCCCGCCTTCAATTTCTTGCAAGTGCCCTTTTTTTCAAATCTAAATTCCCTATTTGATTAATTTGAATGATGTGTATGCCTCTGAAAACAAACTTTGTTTTTGTGAATAGATCATTTTTATTTTATTCAAATTCTGTTCCGAGTCTTTATCTGTATACATTGTACTTCTAAATTTGTAGTTGTCATGGTTTTCAACAGTGCCATTAGTACTGGTGTATCCATATCACTATCTTTATCTTCATCTTTTTTTGATAGCTTTGAATTGGCAAGACATTTGTAATTGTTTGAAACATTTTCTGTGATAAATGTTGTACCCAAATTACATTTTTATTTTGTATCATATTTGAATAAGATTGATATAATAAAACGATACAATTGATTTTACACTCGCTCATTGGTGATCTGTTTTAAGGGAAAAAATGTTAGTACTGTACCCCTCTTATATTAATATTCTGGTATAATCACCAAACAATGTTTGTAAGATGGGGTGGGGTTAATTCAGAGCCACTCTCTGTGACCAATGGTATCAGGCAGGGAGGGATATTATTCCCCTACTTATTTAATGTTTATATGGATAATCTATCTGTTGTACTGAAACTTGTAAAATAGGTTGCTATCTTGGTACAATAATTGTTAAGCATCTGATGTATGCAGATGATCTAGTTTTTATTTCTCCATCTGTAAAAGTGCTCAGCACACTTTTGAAGGTTTGTGAAAGGTATGAGAAGGATAATGACAAAATATAATCCTGCTAAGTCATATTATGATTATGAAGACCAAGGTCTATAACCAGGGCTGCCGAGAGGGCGTGGAAGCTGGGATAAATCTCCGGGGGCCGGAAAAAGAGGGGGGGGGGTAAAATTTAAAATAAATTATAAATCAATTGCTTAAATAAGAAAGGAAATATAATTAATGAACATACATTTCAGAGAGGTTATCATAGTCAAATTGAAACAAAAAATATTATCTGCGGTTCACCAATGCCCAAGACCGACTGACAGATCTGGGAGCCATTGTAATTGAAAGCCAGTTAGCCCGTACTTCAAATTTCATCAGATCATTTACCACTTTGCTAGAGAGAAGACAAAGAAAGTACACTTCTAATTATGAAAATCTTGCAGTAAACAATTGTCTTGCCTGCATGGACTGGTACTGCATTTGAAAATTGTATGGTGATAGAATTAATATAATTGATTCGAAAAATAAAATGTTAATTTTCTTCCGAGTTGTTTATTCATACTGTATGTTTTGAATAGTGACTTGGACATATAATCAGTTTGCTTATGTGCACAAAAAACATTCATAATAAAATACTGAGTAAACAGTGGGCCCCATATACCAATCCTTCCCCGGGGCCCGGGGCAGCTCTTCGCGGCCCCTGCGAATACTACAGTGTCCATCGGGATACGTACGGGTAAGCTACGATTTCGCGACTACAGCAATCCCCCTGATGTGTACGACCTCGTTCATGTATGATAAAAAAATCATTTTTTAATTCTAAAAAAAATTAAGAAAATTAAAAAAACGTCAAAATGTAACTCATACACTCCTAAAGAGATTAAAATCATCCCCAACATATATAAAATTTAAGGCTGTACAGTCTCATACGGAAAGTACGCACTGTACAGTATGTATGATATATGCGTAGTATACTAACCTAAAGAACAACAGTGTCATCACTTTTGGGATCCTCGTCTTCGTTCTCTTGATTATTGAAAATAATGTCTATATCATAGCCATTGTCCTCCAGTCTTATTTCAACTTCTGGTTCTTTACCTTTTAAATAAGCACTACACGTTTTAAAGATGAAATTGTGGTTAATTTTAACCAACTTTCTGAGTCGAGACTACTTTAAATTCCTATCCATATTTAGTACATACGTTCTTCTCCAGGCGTATCTGTTTGTTTACGTTATACCCTTCGCGCTTTATCCACTATGCTTTCGTATCAAGAAATACCAGATACGAGAAACACTGGATATAGCGCGAAGCATATAAGCTTGTGGACTAGCGACGAGTCAGTAGTATCTTATCTTAGTAGTATCTTATCGTTTATTTTATTTATATTTGCTTGAGGTTTATGTACTTTCTATGATACAATTTCGCGAAATCGTAGCTTGCTCAAAGTATCCCCATTGACACCAGATCTCAATGGGGAATGTGTACGAATTTCTCATACACTCTTCCTTCGTACATATTGAGGCACAGGCGTACGGGCTTCATCTTTTGGTGGGAGCGACTCGCAATTTGCCCGAAAAATTTCCAAGGTGCCCGAATTTTCCGATGCCGACATAGTGAGCTAAACATGGCAAGGAAATGAAAGATTTTGTTGCAATAATGCACGTATATTCACTGAGCATTACAAAATACACACATTTTCATGCATATTCCAGAGAAAATTAACTCTTAACAAAATACTGCGTTTTTTGCCATCAGATAATATAAATTTGTCAATAACATACAGTAAATTGAAAAGATTGCACGAGTACATAAAAAATGAAATTACGAGGGGCGGTCAGAAATTAAGTTTACACGGCGTATAATTTCACAATTAAAGGACCTACATTGATTACGTTTGTATCAGGTGAATTCGTTAATCATCGTTGGCAACACTGCACGTCGATTCGGCTGCCATCTACCGTCCATCTGTTTAAGGTTATACGAGTCAGTTGAAAATGGCGGCTCGACTGGAACAGTGCCCTGTCATTTCTGCAACGATATTCCGAGTCTGTCAGTGGTCAAGAATTTCTCGAGTGCATTGTCACAGGAGACGAGACATGGGTTCATCACCGTACTCCGGAAACAAAACGTACCAACATGGAATGGAAACACCCTGGGTCCCCGCGACCAAAGAAATTCAAGATTGTGAGGTCCGCTGGCAAATCAATGCAGCTGCATATTGGTCAACACTAGAACGTTTACGACCGGCCATTAAACGTAAACGTCCTGGACTGCTCCATTTTCCATATGCTATGCAAGGAACCAGATTGGCGCAGTGCCAGTTTTGTTTACCATGCATAACCGACGTACTGTACCTGGAGCACCAATACAACATAGTACACTGTTGTTTGCCTTCATCATCAACTTTGGACCCGTCTAACCTCACTTTACATCTATCATTTATCTACGACAGCATCAGAATACAATCAATATCAAACTCAATTTAGAAGGACAGATGATCAGAACTAGTATTGGCGTACAAAATTGTCATATTCAGAACTGCCTAATTTACATCAGGTGTACATATACAGTAATCCAACCATGAGGTAGTGTGCCAACTATCATTGACGTAAGTAAAGCTACCCCCGGAAGATTACATATGGATAAAAGGGTCAAGTTATTATCTTCATACTGTAGATTACTGAACAAAGATTAACATTAATTATAATTAATATCTACACATGTTTTATCAGATGATCCACAATACTTAGCTAATAATAATATATCTTAAGATTTTTTTAGCGGCATTTGGCACTACCTTCGTAGTCCTAAGAGTGGTAAGCAGTGACCTTGAAATAGTGGGCATACAAACAAACGAACGAGAACTTTAATCTTGCGAACGAACGAACGAATGAACGAGTGAATTTTTAACTGCATAAATTACTCAAAATATTTTCCAAAGGTTGGATAAACGGTTTGAAATTTGAAATGAAAGACCTAGCAAATAAATTAAGTTTTATTACTTTAAATATATTTACAAACTCTCGCGCTTTAGAAGCGTTGCAAAGTATTAGTTAACTTTTACGATTAGCTTCATAAACAATATATAAATTCTTAAAATACCGTAACTGAATCTTTTTAACACAGGTAATAATGTTTCCATTATGTCCTCAGTTGTTAGCACGTTTAAGAAAGTGAAGGCAAGAAATGTAGTGAGAAGATATGGCAAGTGGAGGCAGCCAGGAACGCCAACTTGAAATGGCAGGAAATACTAATAATTGCATTGATGGTGTAGTGGTGGACGACTGGACGAGCTCCTATGCTTTATTGCTGAGGTGACGTGTGTATATATATATATGTATATAGTCTAAAAGTTACTAAAAGGGAAATATCACTAAATCTAAGCTGAATGGCAACACGAAGGCATAAACGAACCAACGCCGGTGTTCGCATTGTTTTGGGCTAGCCTAGAGATGCTTTTTTCCCATCTGACCTAATCGTTGGTGCTGAGTGTAAATTAGGTGGTGTTTCTAAGGTGACAAATGGGGTAGAAAGTTGTCAGTACTTAAGCATAGTTAGGGGTAATGTCTATAGCTCCTAAATTAGTAATGTAAGAGAGAGTTAGGTAGGCTGTTTGTGGGACGCCAGAATCTATGGTAAGCCCCCAAAAGGAATATCTAATTCAACGCACCGGTAAGTGCCTTTGATGTTTTGCCCCATTTGCAGCTTACATGTTTACTTATATCGAAATAGTTTTTAGTGATTATAAAAATATATAAAATTATTTATTTATTGCAGGTATTAAAATTACTGTAGCTGATAGTGATAATATAATGGCTTCTCAATTAATTGGTGATTCGGAGAGGCAACGTGTGATAGATCGCATACGAGCAATAACATTTCGGGAAGCTCGTGATGCTGGAGCCACCTTTATAACACATTCATGTGTTGCCAAAAAGTTGCGAAGAAGTGAGGACTTCGTCAAAAGAAATTGGAATAAAACTTTGGATGAATGTGAAATGGATACAACCAAATCTGGGTGCCCAAATTTGCCACTCTCTCAGGAAACAAAGGACATCATTGAAAGCGGTACGCGTAAGCGGAAAAACAGCTGTGCTAAACTTTCTAGAGAGATCGAAGTGTTGAGAGGAAAGATCGTTAGTGGTGAGATCATTCGATTGTACCGTCATAGGCAAGGTTTAAAGCCTTGGCATGAACTTCCAAAGCCAAGAAAAACTCAACTTAACATCGATGACAGAATGTGGTTTGCCCATTAGCTTGAAGATTGGGATGTGGATGATTTCATGCATTTAGCTTTCTCCGATGAATTTTTTGTTTACGTAACACGTCGGCCTAACTACCAAAATGATCGAGTGGGCCACAACACCAGATGAAATCGATGACAATGAACATTATCGCGAATTATTAAAAAGTCCAGACTGTGTTGGTGTTTGTTTTGTTCACTGCAAAGAAGCTCATGTGGGTGCTGAAGCCAAATGGTCAGAGTTGGGATGGACAGTATTTTCGTGATATTATCCTATCCCTGCATGTCATTCCTTTTCTAAGAAACCCAAACAATGTTATGGATGTCGATCAGGTCACACTTCTGCACGATAAGGCCCCCTGCTTTAAGGCATTAGCTACTCAACAGTTGTTGCGGAACCATGAGATCGATTTCTTTGGAAATGAAGAATGGCCAGGAAATTCTCCTGACCTGAACGTCTGTGAACACATTGGATCAGTTATAAAGGACAAGGTTGAATGTATCTTGTTTCAAGAACCTGCAGCAAATCGATTTTCGAAGGATACAATGACGCAACACATTGAGACTGTTTTAGCAAATTTGCGTAACGATCAAGATCTATTCACGTCACTTTTGGCAAGCCACCCAAAGCGAATTCAGGCTGTCTTGGAAGCCAATGGCGGGAACACCAAGTTTTAATTGTTTCTCATTAAATGCAGGATTAAATTCTCTTTTGAAAGGTATGTTTAGTTTTACTGTACCTCTAGTGGTTTAGGCCATGGGCAGGGGCTAAGATTTATTGGAGCCCCGTATAAGTGTAGTTAATAATTAAAACGTAAGTTGAGGATTTACTGGATTCTATATCAACTGCAATGCTGTAGTTTTGTTTGTGATTTAGAAATGTACTAAAATTTTATCTCGTTTTTGTTTATATGGATAATCTATCTGTTGCGCTGAACACCTGTAAAATAGGCTGCTATATTGGTACAATGATTGTTAATCATCTGATGAATACATATGATCTAGTTCTTATTTCTCCATCTGTAAAAGGGCTCAGCACACTTTTGAAGGTGTGTGAAAGGTATAGGAAGGATAACGACATAAAATATAATTCTGCTGAAAGTCATGTTATGATTATGAGGACCAAGGCCTACAAATATATAAAATTTCCTGAATTTCAATGGAATGGTATGGTGCTGTCAGAAGTAACCCAGACTAAGTATCTTGGCCACATACTAACTGATAGAATATCACAGTCATCTGAAAGACTAAGGCAATGTAGACAATTATATGTTCAGGGAAATACTTTGGTTATAAAATTTCATGTTTGTACAGTGCTTACAAGAAGTCTCGCGCCTCTGTCTCGTCCCAAGCTAGTCTGTTAGGTATAAAATGGGCGGTCCTTATGGCAGCGGAGGTGTGTTCGGATTGGTGCACATAATTGCTCTCACGGTGTAAGAGATACTTAAATTCATGTGTATTATGCCATATGATGTGCCTAATAAATAATCATTTTTAAATAGTTGGAGCGTTCAAGTTCATCTCTCTCCTCTAATAATCTATAGACTACCCCTCAAGCCCACTCTCAACACTTAGATTCCCCTAAGACACAGGCGTCTTCAAGTAACATGAATGCGTCGAGATCTGTGGTGTTAGATTCCATATTATCTAATTTATGTGGTAGGTTTAAGAACGCTGGCATTGAAGGATGGAAGGAAGGGACAGTAAAAGTGATAATAGGTTTAATGAAGGAAGTGGAATGAGGATGGAGGTAAGCGTTGCTCTGTCGAAGGAAACGAGGTTGGGTGGGGAATTACGAAGGGAGGAGGAAATGCTAAACACAAACTCAAATATTTATTTTAATGCCCTAGACCTAGAAAGGCAAAGAGCAAAATACCTTAAACTAACAATGAATTGACAGAAACAGAAGAGTCTGGTCTTGGACGCACTGATAGGTTTAATGTATGTGGCTAGAGGCCGCCACTCAGAATTACCACTACTACCTAAGTCATAATAAGGTTATTTACTATGACAGAGTAGTCATGAGTAGTTATGGAAATAAAATATGATTATACTGTTGATGGCTGACTATATTCAGTTGGGATATAAACTATTGCTGACAATCTTTGGATCCTTGGCTTTTAAGACGAATTTTTTATGCATATGTTCAACAAAATAAGAAATTGGCTGATTATTATTACCATTCGAAGGGTTGGTACCCTTCACAACCGAAATCAATTTCAGAAGGGGTGCATGGTATCCTCATTTCCTTTATCGTCCCAGCACGCTTCACATAAGCAGAAAACTCAATCGCTACTTTGACGAGGTCTGGTCCTCCGCGTTCAACATCTCAAGAAGAAGATGCTGCGATTGTTAATCATGCCAGAGAGCGTCCGTTTGTTCCAACGACGCATATTTACAGACACCTGAACCTTCGTTGTAGCGCAAATACAGTGAACAACAGACTTCACGAGTCAGGGTATTTTTCTCGCCGTCCAGCTATAAAACCTGCATTGACGATTGAGCATAAAGTGGCGCGGATGGGATTTGCCTTGCAATACTTGCCGCAGGAAGAATTCTGGAGAAAAGTTGTGTACTGTGACGAAAAAACATTTTCAACAGATAGTTATGGTTCCCTGCATTGTTGGAGGCAGCGCGGAAAACGCTATGAAGAAGGAAATGTTTTCCCGAGCAAACGTAGTGGTTACATCAATCTCGGTGTGTGGGGGCTGGATGTCTGGCTATGGTGTCGGAGAATTGACTCAAGTAGATGGACGTTTTACTGGACAGCAATATTGCCAGATACTGGAAGAGGTGCTACTACCCAGTGTTCGTGCGTATCTGGTTCCAGCACCGGAACCATTTTGCTTAATGGAAGATAACAGTCCCATTCATAGGAGTAACGTTGTGAGAGCGTGGTACGAAGATCACCCGGAGATTATTAATCTAATTCTGCCACCACGTTCTCCTGATTTGAATCCGATTGAAAACCTTTGGGCAATAATGATTAACGAATGGGAGCAACGCAAGGAAAGAACATTTGAAGCACTTTTAGCTCACACGAGGAATAGTTGGGAGAGCTTACGCCGAACACCAAACATTCCCTACAATCTGGCCTCTTCTCTACCGTAACGATTGCAAGAAATTATTGATGCTGGAGGAAGCAATACAAAATACTGATGTTAAAGCCATGACGTAAATGTTTATCGAATATATATTTATGTTAATATAGAATTTTATAATATTTTTATGTTTCACATCTATAAAAGTATATATGGTGACCATGAAAGAACTTTACTTATCCTTAGTTAGAATCTTTTCTTGCAATGTCTACGCTCGTGGAAATGATGATATATGCATTGTTGAAACAAACTATGAGAAGGTAATAGTTTCAGGAAAAAAATAAAAACTGGCAACATCGAGGTTATCACATATTTATGGGAATTGTCATATGATATGCTACCAATAAACACTTATATACTACTACATACAGTATACTATATTATGTAATAATTACGATGAACAAATTAAATGCAAATTTCTCTGATTCACGGCCCACCAGTCTTGCTTTAGACCAGTGGTAGTCAAACCGGGGTACGCGAGGGGTTTCCTGAGGGTACGTAAGCTCTGCTGCAAAAACAAGCAAGTTGGCTAATCAATTATAAAATGAATTTATACAATTATAATTATCATTTATCATTTAATTTTTTTTGAAAATATATATTATAATCATTTATTTATAATATTAATATTTAATTATAAATTTAACTCAACATTGGTACAAGTTATTATTAAATTATTTAATATTAATAATTTTATATTTTTATATTTTTATATTTTATTTAAATTATTATTAAATTACCCGATATTGGTACAAATTGGTACGAATCGTACGATGCTGTAAAAATAGTAAATTGTATCAAGTCTCGAGCAGTGAATTCACAACTCTAAAATTCTTTGTGAGGAGATGGGCAAAAATCATACTCAGTTGCTTTTGCACACTGAAGTGCGCTGGCTCTCACGAGGAAAGGTATTAACACGACTTTTTGACCTTAGGAATGAAGTGAGAAGTTTACTTAACAGCCGAAATTCAGACTTATTCAAATTTATAGAAAATGAGGAGTGGCTTTGTAAACTGAGTTATTTGGCAGATATATTCACCAAATTAAACGAACTTAATCTTCAACTTCAGGGGTGACAAAAATATATTGCAGGCACAAGAAAAAGTTAAGGGATTTTTTGGGAAAGTTTTATACTGGATAAAGTGCATAGAAGACAATAATACCACACCTTTCCAAATATTCAGCGAATTCTGTCACGAAAACGAGTTTCTTGTCAGTGACTCAGTTATGAATATTATAAAGCAATATTTAGTGAGCCTTCGTGAATCATTTTTGCATTACTTTCCATGTATTAATAGAGATTCCCCACAAAGTGAATGGATAACGAATCCGTTTTCGAACCTTGCTTTGTCTAATGCGGAGCTTCCCGCTCGTTTAAAAGAACAATTGATTGAATTGGCAGCTGACAGCTCACTTAAACATAAATTCAATGACTTTTCTATCTCCGAGTTTTGGAAAATGGGCCATATTGAATACAAAGAATTAAGTGAATTTGCTATCAACAAACTACTTCCATTTCCGTCCACCTATTTATGTGAAAAGGGATTTTCGGCACTGACATCTATCAAGTCGAAAGAAAGAAACCGCCTACATCCAGAAGCTTGCCTCATAATGACACTCACAAATGTTCGTCCGCGAATAGAACAACTTGCTAGTGACAAACAGTCCCACCCATCACATTAATTACTTGTGAGTATTTAAAATATATATTTTAAAAGCTCAGACGATTTCTAATTAACTGTGTTAGATTCTAATATTTGCCTGAGTTAAAATTTGTGTAAATTGCTTGAGTTGTGTAAAATGTAAATTGTATAATTAAAATTATATATATATATATATATATATATATATATATATATATATATAATACTAATAATTAGGTGATCGTAAATAAAGATCGTTTGATAGCTTCATATTCTGTGTAAATTGTATAACAACATTTTTATTTTGGAAACTGAGGGGGAGGAGGTACGCCATAATAAAAAAAACTAAAGGGGTACGCCAAGGAAAAAGTTTGAATACCACTGCTTTAGACTAATGACTTTCATAAGATGGAATAGGTTTAACATAGTTCGTTTAATAGGTTACCACTTAAAACAATGGATAAACTATCTATTAATGAGACGACCGTGACTTCCTCGAAATGCGAGCGCGTGAGAGGTTCACTGAGGAATTTGGTCATTAGATTCTTCACGTAGGATATACATCACAAACAACAATATTGACAATAATTCCCAACAATGACTTAATATCAATAATTGCATTTGAGCAAATAATTTAGACCTGCGTCAAAATAATTTAGGTATCATGCCATGATTTGGGATATTTGTCGAATTAGTCGTTCTCTATAGTCTACAGTATATATTGAGACGGTATAATGTAATGCCCAGCTAATATTATGATGACTAGGATTGCTCCATAACCATCCCAACATCCCGAAACTTGCTCCATTCTGCTTCTTAATCATTTGTATTTTAAACACTAAAATGTAGCAGAAGTGACGTAATAATGGACGTCATTGATTGTGTTAGAGCAGTTATGTGCACCAATCCGAACACACCTCCGCTGCCATAAGACCGCCCATTTTATACCTAACAGACTAGCTTGGGACGAGACAGAAGCGTGAGACTTCTTGTAAGCACTGTACATTAGATGTTAAGTTGATTTTGTTCAAAACTTTTTGTACTCCAATGTATACAGATCATTTGTGGTGGAACTACAGGATGTATAATTTGAGGAAATTATATGTTGCATATAATAATATTTTTTAGGAGTTTATTAAGTACAGTACTCCAAGATTTGTAAATGGTGCTCCTTCTAGTGTCAGTATGCTGTTTGTAATCAATAAGGTGCCTAATTCTGCCAGTGTCATTCGCAATTTTGTATTTAGATTTATCACTATGCTTGGTGAGTCAGTCAATAAGATAATAGAAGCCATGGTTAGTGGACTGGCCTCCGATATATTTTATGAATGTCAAATCTGGAAGCAATGGTGTAGGCAATTGTATGTTCATTATGCAGTGATTCACTGGCCTACTTAGTCAGTGTGGTAATTATGTCGCAAATAACATGGCCTGAAGTTGAAATAAAAAATAAATTTTTCAAGTGTATTTTGGTGTGCTCTGTTCAAATATGACCTTCATTTCTTGTGCAAATGAACAGAAATACGTGTTTGGCACATGCACTGACAACTGTATTTCTGTTCATTTGCACAAGAAATGAAGGTCATATTTGAACAAAGCACACCAAAATACACTTGAAAAATTTATTTTTGACTACATTTTATACAATAAAGTATAACCTAATGTAGTGACCGGTAGATAAGGCTGTGGTTCACACTGTATATACAGATACAGTACAATAACCAGAATTAAGTTACACAACGAAATAATTATAGACTCACCTCAAGTATAGAACAACAGTTCCAAACAATATTCTAGGTAGCCAGTAATAGTCGTTAGTTTAGCAGTTGTCAGTCTATTAGTTAATCAATAGCTATATCAGTATATCCAGATAGGCTAGTAGTTAACAATAATACAACGACAATCAACACTACATCCATAATCGCAATGCTAATGATCATCCCAAAACATCATCGCTGCATATCCGCCCTAATCCGTCAAAACCAGTGCTGCCAGATCAATATTAGTTTTTATTATTAAGGTGTTTTTTTGGTGTGTTGATCTGCGGACTTTTAGTCACACCAATCCACCACACTCCTCCTCTACAAGTTCAGACGTTCCGGGGCTTTTTTAACCCTGGTAGAACGACGAACTCCAAGTGCAGTAGATTCCTCTGGCTTAGCCACAGGTGACGGAGAGGATTGTGTTTCCATTTCGGTTGGAATAGTAGTGGTACTCTCTGGAGTAGGAGGAATAGTAGGGGTAGCGGAAGGCATAGAATAAGGTAGAATCTGGTCCTGATGTCGATTCTGTATTCGACCATCTTCAGTTACACATCTGTAGGAAACAGGACCAGTCTGCCTTCTAACTATAGCTGGTACTCACTTGGGACCCTGAGAGTAATTGCAAATCATGACCTTCTTTTGAGGTAGCAGCTTTAGCGTCCTAGGATTCTTAGATTCAAAGGCACGTTTTTGCCGCTCTTGCCGACTGTAAACTCTTTGACAAATAGAATCATGAGGACGCACAAGATCAAAAATACAGCGAATACGACGGCCAAACATCAACTCGGACGGTGCAACACCCGTAGTAGAATGGGGTGTCAACCTGTATTTCATGAGAAAGCGATCCAAAGCAACCTGAATTCCCTCCCCCTTTGCATGAAGCAAAGCAGACTTAACAGAACGGACCACGTTCTCAGCCAAGCCATTTGAAGATGGGTGGTAGGGAGCAGTACGAACATGACGAATACCATTGGAAGACAAAAACTTAGAAAAATCAGAACTAGTAAAACTTGGGCCATTATCAGAAACCAAAACAACTGGAAGGCCAAATCTGGCAAAAATAGAACGCAACAGACAAGTAGTAGAGGATGAAGACACAGATGTAGTAGGAAGAACCTCTACCCATTTAGAATGAACATCGACAATAACTAGAAGATAGTGGTGATTGATGGGACCCGCATAATCAATATGAATTCTGTGCCATGGATGGGAAGGCCATTCCCAGGGATGTAGAAAACCCTTTTTAGGAGTATCACGTAACCTCAAACACCGAGAGCATGAATTCACAAGCGAAAGGATGTCACTATCCAGTGCGGGCCACCAAAAATAACTTCGGGCCAGTTCCTTCATACGAGTACCACACATATGATCGGAATGAAGTTCTTTAAGCAAAAGAGACTTGTCCAGGTCTGGGATAAGAACCCGAGACCCCCAAAGGACACATCCATCCTGAATAGACAACTCTGTGCGTCTTTGGTGGAAAGGTTGGTAAGAACTGTCCACCTTTATAGACCAACCACTAGAGACCATCTGATAAACATGAGGCAAAATAGGATCAGATTTAGTCCACTGAACAATAATCATAGCTGTAATTGGTGTTGTCCCTAGAAATTCAACTCAGTGAACCCATTCAGCTGGAATTGGGACACATTCAATGGAAGCATCTAAAGGTAACCGGCTTAAAGCATCAGCATTGCCCAAATGCTTACCTGACCGGTGCACTAGATTGAAAGAATAGGCTTGTAGCATGAGAGCCCACGTTGTATTCGTCCTGCAGCCAAGATAGGAATTTGTTTATTAGGAGCAAACAACCCTAACAACGATTTTATGATCCGTCACTAGGGTAAACTGCTGACCTCACAAGTAAAAATGAAACTTTTTACTGCGAAGATTAGGGCTAATGCTTCACGTTCTACCTGTGAATAATTCCTCTCTGCTGTATTTAGAGTGCGGGAAACAAAAGAAATAGGTCTTTCTTCCCCATTAATATTATGAGCAAGTACTGCTCCAATGCCATATGAGCTGCTATCAGCAGTTACAACTATAAAAGTAGTTTAGGATCAAAATGTACTAAAACATGAGAATTGAGTAAGAGCTCCTTCGACTGTTGAAAACTAGACTGTTCCTCTTTACCCCAACTCCATTTAGTGTCCTTCCTGAGTAATTTATTTAGTGGTTCCAATGTAGTAGCAGCATTTGGTAGAAATTTCCTGTAGAAATTAAGCAAGCCTAGATATGCTTGAAGCTGAGTGACATTAGTAGGTGCAGGAGCCTTACAAATAGCATCAATTTTATCCTTAGTTGGATGCAGACCTAATGAATCAATCTTAAATCCCAAATACAGAATACTGAATTTCATTAGTTATCCAGATACATTTTTCCTTATTTAGAGTTAAACCAGCAGTTGCTAACTTCTGCAAAACTGTCCTCAGACTAGACGTATGTTCTGCTTCTGTTTTTCAAGCTATAAGGATGTTATTGAGGTAACATACCACATCTGAAATTCCATCTAATATGCGACTGATAGTTCTTCGGGAAATGCCAGGAGCTGATGAAATACCATAACATAATCTATTATAACGAAATAGACCCTTGTGAGTATTTATAGTTGTGATATCCTTAGATTTTCATCAAGCTCCAGCTGTGCATAGGCTTGTGACAAATCCAGTTTAAAGAAGTATTTATTACCAGCTAACTTACTAAAAATATCAGCAGGATTAGGAATAGGATATTTATCTATTAGAATAACCTTATTAGCAGTTACTTTGTAGTCCCCACAAATACGAACACACTTATTAGGTTTTAACACAGGGACAATAGGTGCTGCCCATAATGAGTGCGATATAGGTTCAATAACCTTTTCCTTAGTGAGCCTGTCTAGCTCCAATTCTACCTTCTCTCTTAGAACATAAGGCAATCGCCTAGTTTTATAAAATTTAGGGCTGACTTCATTATCCAATTCAATAGACACTATGATCTTTAACATGCCAAGAGTAGACCCAAATAATTTTGGAAATTCCTTTAAAAGAATTAAGATATTATTAGGTATTACAGAACAATTTATTGATTGATGATCAACTATAATGTTACGAATAGGCGAGTTTAGAGCATGAATCCAATCTCTACCTAGAAGAGTAGGACCTGGTTCATCAATCACAAAGTGTTAACTGTTTGTGATACTTGGTATCATTTATTGTAACTTGAACTTTAGCCTCTCCTACTATTAGCATCTCAACATTTCCATATTTTCTCAGAGTAGCCTTAGAATATATAGTGGTATGGAGTTTTGGAATTTTTCTACAAAATAATCCTTAGACATTATAGTTCTAGCTGCACCTGTATCCAGTTCCATTGGAAGTTTGATTTTATTTATAGTAGCATCTATAATATAAGGACCAGCATGTGTAATGCCATCCTGACTGAAAATATATTCAGAGCCTATCTGTGACTGCTTTAGACTGTTGGCTGATAAAGGAGGTTTATGCATTTTAGAAAAACAAACCTTTGCTATATGTCCAACCTTGTTACAGTTATGTAATGAGTCTTTACTAATTATTGTTTTCTGTGTAACAAGTCTTTACTAATTATTGTTTTCTGTGTTTCAGATCTATGCTATGTTTATGTTGAATAAAGCCTCAAATTGGCCTTTACTTTATCTTTAGCCCGCTAACAAACGCGGCACCACAATTTATTCAACATTTCAATCAGCCATTCAGTCGGCCTTTCAGATACAGCAAGCAAATATTCATCCAGTAATCTTACTATATCATGGAGAAGGTGATTCGCCCGGATAAATTTATTACTTCTCCGAATTCTCCCCAAGCTGGGAAACTATGGAAATTATGGTCGCGCGGATTCAAATATTTCTTGAGTACTATCGCCGAACACAACCCCAATAAATTGGAGGTTCTATTCATACATATCGGCCCCGATGTCGCTGATATCATTCAAGACTGCTCTACTTATGAGAATGCCATGGCAGCCTTAGAGGCCACCTACGTCAAGAAGCCAAACGAGGTATGCGCTCGCCACCTGTTGTCCACCCGTCACCAAAAGCCCGAGGAAACCCTCGATGAGTACTTGCAAATTCTTCAACAACTAGCCAATGACTGCAACTTCAAATCGGTTTCCGCCGACGAAAACAGGAGTTCATCTGTGAGAGACGCTTTCATCCGAGGAATTAGAGATAGCGCCATCCGCACCCGCTTACTCGAAAATGACACACACTCACTGGAAAAGGCTATCGTCCAGGCTCGAACATTAGATCAGGCCCAGAAAAACTCAGAATCGTACCTCACTCATTACGGTGCTGTTGCAGCCACTGGCTCTCGCCACGAACCGTCGCCGACTACTGACTCTGCCCGGCCTGCCTGCGTCCAAGGAGACGATCTCCCAAACTCTTCAGCCGCTACGAATTTCGACAACAAAGCCGCTCTGTGCTTCTTCTGCGGGTCTCGACGCCACCCACGAAGCAGGTGTCCGGCAAAGGATTCTATCTGTGCGAAATGTGAAAAGACCGGCCACTGGGCCAAAGTCTGCCGCTCAAGTACTTCCTCGGCACGTCAAAAACAGGATAAAACCACAGCGTCTCATTCAGCCGCAGCATTAGCGACCATTAGTACCACTCTATCGTGTAGCTCCTCCATGCCTACCAACTCAACAGTCGATATCCTCGTCAACGGCCGTTCGTGTCTCGCCTTGTTGGATACTGGCAGCTCGGACAACTTCATTCGTGAGGGTCTAGCCAAACACTTAGAGCTGCCCATTCTTCCGCACTCGGGCGTCGTATCAATGGCTTCGCCTAATCTATCCGCAGCCATCTCAGGTCGATGTACAGTGAAGGTTACGATGGGAGACCGCGACTACGAAAAGCTCGAACTATCCGTCTTGTCGGATCTGTGCGCTGACATAATACTCGGTACCCCATTCTTAATCAGACACAAGGAATTAAACATCAATTTCGGAGGTCCGGAGCCAGCACTCCATATATGCGGCCTTACTCGATCAAGAATTTCAGCCCCACCACTATTCGGCAACTTAACTGCCGATTGTCGTCCCATCGCCACGAAGTCCAAACGATTTTGCTCTGAGGACAAAATTTTCATTGGAAAGAAATCGAAAAGCTACTCAGGGATGAGATAATTGAACCCAGTAACTCACCCTGGCGTGCTCAAGTAGTCATCACATCTACCGAAACAAAAAAAAAAACGCATGGTAATCGATTTCTCTCAAACCGTCAACCGATTTACCATGCTAGATGCATATCCTCTTCCGCGAATCGATGATATAGCCAACAAAGTCTCACAACACAAATACTACAGCGTAATTGATCTGTCAAGCGCATACTACCAGGTAGAAATCGATCCGTCTGAACGACCTTTCACAGCATTCGAGGCTGACGGAAATCTATACCAATTCAGAAGGATCCCTATGGGAGTAACTAACGGAGCCGCGGCCTTCCAGCGCGTCATGAACGAATTCATATCCTCGAACAACTTATCATCAACATACGCCTACCTCGACGATCTCACCATCTGCGGAACCACTTGGGAAGAGCACGATGAGAACCTTCGACATTTCTGGGAAGCCGCTAAACGAGTAAATCTGAGTCTAAACAAGGAAAAATGCAAGCTTTCGATGACATCAGTGCACCTGCTCGGATATTCTATCTCTCATGGCGTATTGCGGCCCGATCCCGAACGCCTCCGGCCACTACAAGAACTTCAAACTCCTCGCAACAAGTCGTCTCTACAACGCGTAATCGGACTATTCGCATACTATGCTAAATGGATTCAGAACTATTCCCTCAAGATCAAACCTCTGCTCAACGTGTCATCATTCCCATTAACTCGCGAGGAAGTATCAACGATCCAAACACTCAAAGATGATATCTCGAAAGCTGTCGTCGGTTCAATCGATGAAGAACTGCCGTTCACTGTGGAGACGGACGCTTCCTTTTCAGCAATCGGAGCCACCCTCACCCAGAACGGCCGCCCGGTGGCGTTCTTGCGCTCTGAATAACACAGAACGTCGCCATCACATCGTTGAAAAGGAGGCATACGCTGTAATCGAATCCATTCGCAAGTGGAAGCACTTCTTAGCTTATCGACACTTTACTGTCGTCACCGACCAGCAGAGCGTATCTTTCATGTTCGATGGAAAAGCTACTGGTAGAACTAGCCGGCTACTCATTCACAATAAAATACAGACCGGGCCCCGAGAACCGAGCCGCAGACGCATTGTCGCGATCCTTTTGCGCTGCTACTCCAAGAATATCCCTCGCCCAGCTGCATGTTAATCTGATACACCCAGGAGTCCGCCGAATGACTCATTTTGTGAGAGCTAGGAACCTACCATTCTCAGTGGATGACATCAAACGAGTTACGTCGGAATGCCAAACATGCGCTAAATGTAAGCCACAGTACTATAAACCAGAAGTTAGTCACTTAATACGGGCCATGTCCCCGTTTGACCGACTTAACATCGACTTTAAAGGCCCGCTTCCGAGCGCAACTTCGCGACCTTACATCCTAACAGTAATCGACGAGTATTCACGCTTTCCTTTTGCCTTCCCGTGCCGTGATACGAACACGTCAACCGTTATCGCCCGTCTCACCGAGTTATTTTCTACCTTCGGAACTCCCTCTTACATCCACACAGATCGAGGGACATCGTTTATGTCTTCGGAACTAAAACTGTTCCTAACTAAACATGGTATCGCGACTAGTCGCACAACGCCGTAGTATCACCCCCAAGGAAACGGGCAATGCGAACGTTACAATGGAATCATCATGAACACCATCAAACTAGCCATAGAAGATCGCGGGTTGCCGATGTCGCAATGGGAGTCCGTCCTACCAGACGCGCTGCACTCGATTAGATCGCTGCTGTGTACGGCCACGAACGAAACTCCTCACGAGCGTCTATTCACGCACACGCGGCGTACTTCTACCGGTTCTGCACTACCGACGTGGCTGTCTTCTCCGGGAACTGTACTCCTTCGCCAATTCATTCGCCGATCCAAGAACGACCCCCTCGTCGAGGAAGTTGAGTTAATTGAGGCAAACCCCAACTACGCGTTTATACGGCATCCGAATGGGAGAGAAGATACCGTATCCATCAGGGACCTGGCACCGGCGGGACGTAGCAATACGGATGACACGAATCACTATGAACCCCCCGTACCCAGTCTGCCAATCAATTCCACCCCGCTAACGGACGACTCAGAACCCGCTGAGATCCGCCGACACACGGTCCCAACAGCTCCCGTCGAAGCGACTCCAGTCGAAGTCGAGAGAGGCCCACCTGTGTCAGTAACCTCCGAGACGAGTACCCCTCTGAGAAGAAGCACTCGAATCAGATACCCAGCTCAACGCCTAAACTTGTAGGCTCTTCTTTCTTCCAAAATATCTTGAACTTGTCGTTTTGTTTCTTACCGTGCAAAGTATCACGTATTATAAAAGAAGAGAGGAATGTAACGAGTCTTTACTAATTATTGTTTTCTGTGTAACAAGTCTTTACTAATTATTGTTTTCTGTGTAACAAGTCTTTACTAATTATTGTTTTCTGTGATCACGT
Source organism: Bathynomus jamesi (assembly GCA_023014485.1). Taxonomy (NCBI): domain Eukaryota; kingdom Metazoa; phylum Arthropoda; class Malacostraca; order Isopoda; family Cirolanidae; genus Bathynomus; species Bathynomus jamesi. Next base: position 346,310 of record JAJOZX010004459.1, on the reverse strand, counting down.
ATTATAAAAGAAGAGAGGAATGTAATGAGTCTTTACTAATTATTGTTTTCTGTGTAACAAGTCTTTACTAATTATTGTTTTCTGTGTTTCAGATCTATGCTATGTTTATGTTGAATAAAGCCTCAAATTGGCCTTTACTTTATCTTTAGCCCGCTAACAAACGCGGCACCACAAGTTATAACATACTGCCTCGATACGTAACCTGGATTGATTCATTGAGATTGTGATCAGACGTGTTACCTGTGATCCAGTGAATTGACTTTTGCTCTCTAGTGTTGATATTATTACGTTTGTTTCATTTATTTATTGCTGTTTAGCTTTCGGTTATTACTTTAGCTTTTGCCCATTTGCACTATTTGTGGTGTGTTGGGCCTCTTCACTGTCAGACTTTGCCTGTTTTTCTATTGTGAGGTTGGTGGTTGGGCTTAGGCTTTTGGCCTAGGCCCAACTTTTCTCTGCGCCGGTTAGGCATGGGTGATAAGTTGAAAAACTGTACTTCTGCCAGCAAAAAGCGTAAAAATCAGCATGACCAAAACAGCTCGACTGCATTTGATGGGGACCTAATTGATTTGAGTGAAGTTATCAGTCAGACAGAGAAAACTGTTCGAGATTTTCCTACGGGGCTCGTGTCTCCTGGTCAGGGAGATGCATCCTTAGGTTCTACGAGTGACTCCTCATTGCCTACTACTAAGATTTCTCAACCTACTTTGACTCCTGATCATCTCTTACTTGTATGTGGCGAGTAAAGGCTCTACAACCCTCACCCGTCTAAACCCTTTTGGAATTAAAAAATCGATTGAATGTATTTGTGGTGAACCTGTAAGGTCTGTCACCTACTGCCGTTCTGGTAGCTTGCTAGTCCATACTTTCAATGCAGCTCAAACTAGGGCTCTTTTGAACTTAACTACTTTTCTTAATAATGTGCCAGTAGAAGTCTCAATTGCGAAAAATCTGAATACTACTTAAGGTATCATTTATACTCCAGAATTGTTTCACACGAGCACAGATGATCTATTACTAGAAATGTAATTGGCATTCGACGACTAAACAAGGGTAGTGATAAAACTCCTACTAGCCTTTTAGTCCTTACTTTTGGGGGTGCCACTCGTCCTGAATATATTCACTGTGGCTATCTCCGGTACCATGTTGACCCTTATTATCCTAACCCCTTGCAGTGTTTCCATTGCCTCCGTTTTGGACATGGTGTGCGTAATTGCACAAATAAAATTTCTTGTGCTAAGTGCGCTGAGTCTCATGACACTCGATCTTGTCAGAAAGACTTGGCTTCATATACCTGTCTTAATTGTAAGGGATCACATTTAGGTTCTAGAGTTTGTAGCCATTGGATACGTGAGAAAGAGATTGTCAAAGTAAAGGTGGATAATCAAGTTACATTTACTGAAGCCCGTAAGTTATATGCTGCTAAGATGGGTCCATGGTCATCGCAGTCTGTCTCTTATGCTGAGGTGGGTCGAGGGTCTCCTTCACCTTCGAGTAAGATACAGACTTCTGGATTGCCAACAGTAGCTTCTGGTTCTATGTCTAATTCCAAGCCTATAGAAACCAAGTCTTGTGGTACACAATGTTCATTCCTTGATTTTGACCAACCCTCCTCAGACTCTGCTTTGTCACCAGATATAGAACCACTTCATAGTACAAGTAGTGCTGGATTAAAAGGAAAACTTGATTCTAGTAGTGATCGTCCTAGGTCAAAAGGCAGACTTACTGGGACAGCTCATCCTGTGGTCCCTCCTGTAGATGATACCTTCCTTTGGAGGTGCTTATTGGAGTTTAAGTCACTCATGGCTAAAAATACAGCTCCACAGACTATGCCTCAAACAATGTCGCAATTCTTTGCAAAGAATGGTTTTCAAAAGACTGCAGTTGATCCTTGGATGGCTTCCGGATATTATTTAATAGCACAGACTAATGTTCATATACAATGTTTGCTTTTGCTTCCCCTTATCCTTTTACATCATGGCTTTATCCATCTTCCAGTGGAATATAAGGAGTTATAGGAGACGATTGCTTTTCATACAATAGTTACTGTCACGGTATTCCCCTCTCATCCTTGCTTTTCAAGAAACTTGGCTGGATTTATCCCATTCTGCAAGTGTCAAAGGTTACAGTTTGCTCCGGAAAGACAGGGGTCCCCATGGGGGTGGTGTCTTACTGGGGATTCACAGCTCCCTTCTTTTTACTCCGTTCCTCTTGATATTGATATTGAAGCAGTTGCAGCAACAATCCACACTTCCTCTTTTGCTGTTACGGTTTGTACTGTATATTTTCCTCCAGGTCCTCCCTTCTCTACAGCTGTATTACACAGACTGCCTCGTTTACTTCCTGCCCCTTTCCTTCTAATAGGAGACTTCAATGGTCATCACTCCCTATGGGGTTCCCCTTCCAGTGACCAGCGGGGCTCCACCATTGCAGACTTCATAGATGCCAATAATCTCTTTCTATTTAATGATAGTTCCCCTACATTCCTCCATAGTTTCAGTGGGTCCTTCTCGCATTTAGATCTATCACTTTCTACTATGGACTTGTCTCATGTATTTGGTTGGGAAGTTTTGAGTGATCCTCGTGATTCTGATCACTTCCCCATTCTTCTCACATCTCAGGTACTGTCTGTGGGCTCAAAACGCTCCCTATGGAAACTAACAGAGAAAGGTCTGCATAACTTTCATGCTGCTTTGACTTTGCCACATCCTGGAGATGATACCACTGTGGATGAAGACTGCCATACATTAACTCGCATAATTCACCATGCAGCTCAAGAACATTTCACTCTCACTTCCAGCACGTTTAATATTAAATATCATGCAGTGTGGTGGAATGATTTGTGCCAGCGGGCTGTTAGAGTAAGAAAGATGGCTTATAGGTTATTTAAACAAAATCCTGTTTTACAGACATATATCCTATACAAAAAGGCTAGAACAATTGCTCGGCGTACAGTTAGATTATCCAAACGTTCTTCTTGGCATGCCTTTGTCAGTTCTACCTCTCATCAGACAACTGAGTGTGTGGTCTGGAATAAAATTAAAAGACTGGAGAAAAAACCTCTTGCATATCCTATTATTTTGCGGGATGGCAGTAATGTCATATTCCAGCTCCAGCTAGTTGGTAACTCCTTGGCTTCATACTTTGCATCTATCAGTAGTAAATCTCATTATACAGCACAGTTCCTTTCTCAGTAGAGCAGCAAAAGCTGAACTCATCCCTATTGATTTTTCTACAAATGTAGCACTCCATTATAATAGCCCTTTTACTCTGCTGAAATTGAATATGGTCCTCTCCAATGGTGGGCACCGTTAACCAAAAAGTTAACTTCGATAACGATAATCCGTTAACCCCAATTTTTAACTCCGATAACGATAATCCGATAATTTTACTACAAAGTTAACGGAAGTTAACGATAATCCGTTAACGATAACTATTTCTTTACTAACATTTAAAAAAATCGAGGAAAAAAGCTTTAAAACCCATAGAAAATGTTTATTTATGCAAAATCCAACAATAAATAGGTATTTAACTGTATTTTTATCAAGTTTTGCAACTTTTTTGCTTAATAACTTTTTTTATATTTTTAATAAAAAATGTACTGATTACATGTTTTGAAACCCTTGTAACCACTAACCATTAACTAAATTTTAATTTACCAGAGAATTATTTTGGCGGGAACTGAAAGGTAAAATTAAATTTTAGGCACATTTATTAAAGACTGACACAATGTGCTGGTTGCCCTTCAGAAAGACCAACTTCTCAAAGTTAGGCCCAACTGCCAGTCTTGACCTCTTGGGCCTCAGGATGTCCTTGCCGAGAGAGAAGAGCCGTTCCACTGCGGCAGAGGACGGAATTGGCAGACTGAAGTTATGGCGGTTTGAATTCATTCGCGGAGCGGTGATCTTCCGTGAATGACTCCTCGCAGTTAACGTGTTAACGGACTTTAACAGACTAAATATCGAGTTATCGGAAGTTAACTGGTCCGATAACGATAAATGGAAATTAACTTCCGTTAATAGTCCGTTAAAAAAAGTTAACTTCGTTAATTAACTGTTATCGGATTAACGCTTTAGTGCCCAACACTGGTCCTCTCCAAGCTAAAAAATACCTCCCCTGGGGAGGATATGATAGTGTACCCCTTCCTCACCAATCTTTCATTTTCTAACAGGCAAGTTTTATTGGCCTTTTGTAACAAGGTTTGGATGACATGCTCTTTTTCACATGTTTGGACTTCTGCTTTGCTGGTGTCCATCCATAACTCTGGCAAAGCTCGTACTGCTGCGAGCTCATATCGCCCCATAGCTTTGACTAGCTGTCTGGGTAAAGTACTTGAAAGAATGGTGTTACATCGTCTTTACTCTATTCTATTTCTCAAACTGAACAGCTTTCAAAGTGGTTTTTCGCCCTCACTTTTCTACGATGGACAACCTGGTGAGGCTTGAGGGATCAATCAGAGATTCTTTTCTTAGAAATGAGTATATTTTAGCAGTATTTCTTGACATTGAGAAGGCCTATGATACTGTCTGGCACTATGGTTTACTCTCTAAGTTGTGTCATTTAGGGTTGCGGGGCAATCTACCCATGTTTATCCAAAACCTTTTGCAGCATAGACGCATACGAGTATCAATTGGATCCTCTCTTTCAGATGTTTATCATTTGGACGCTGGAATGCCACAAGGTAGTATCATCAGCCCTTTTATTTAATGTCATGATTAATGACTTATTTCAGGGTATGGACCCTGCTCTTAACTATTCTCTGTATGCAGATGATGGGGCATTGTGTGTATCCCATGTTGACATTCATGTTGCCAAGGCCATTATGCAAAATGCTCTACACAGAATTACTAATTGGTCACAGAATAATGGCTTGCACTTTTCTCCTGCCAAGTCTTCATGTGTCATTTTTAGTAAGCGGCCAGTTCCCCCTCAACTCATTCAACCTTTTGTCTTGCTGACAAGCCAGATTCCTTTTGCCTCCTCTCCTAAATTTCTAGGTATTACATTTGACAGAACTTTGACTTGGAATCCCCATATTGCTTCCCTTGTGAAGCGTTGTGAGGGTGCCTTTAATATCATGCGGTATTTGTCTAATAAAACATGGGGCTCTAAAAGGAAGACTCTATTACAGCTTTACAAATCTCTCATCCGGTCCAAATTAGATTATGCTTCATTTCTCTATGATACAGCATCACCATCACTACTTGTAAAATTAGACAGAATTCAGTACAGGGCTATTCGTCTGGTTATTGGAGCCCTCAAATGCACCAGAGTTGACACCTTAAATGAAGAGGCCTTTCTCCTTCCTCTAAGCCTCCGTCGTCAGCAGCTGGTTATCAACTATGGTGCCAAAGTGTTGTCATATGACCAGCATCCCATCCGGCCTTTCTTTGTAGATTTCCATATTTACCAATTTTACAGGTTGCGACCCCACCCACTTCCTTCCATTCTTTGGCCGATTTCAAGATGGATTGACTAAAATGAGCCTTTCTTTAGAGGATATTGCTACAAGTTTCCTATCACTAATTACAAATTGGGTTCCAGCCAGTAGATGTCATTTATGACCTTAGATTGTCTTCTGCTTTGAAATCCATAACCTGTGCTAATAACTTTCAGTGTGAGTTTCTTTCATTAAAAGCATCATATCTAGATTTAGGTTACAAGGTTCTTTTTACTGATGGTTCAAAGTCCCCAACTGGAGTAGGTTGTGCCTTTAGTTTTGAAGGTACCTTGATGGGTTACAAGTTGCCACCTCATTGCTCAGTATTTACAGCTGAACTGTATGCCCTTTACAAGGCAATTTATTTTGTTTCTGTAAATTCTACACATCATAAGTTTCTCATCTGTTGTAATTCTCTCTCAGTTCTACATGCTTTGAAGTCAGGAAATACTTCTAATTTTCTGGTCAATAAAATTATTGTCTTAAGATCTATTCCACATTACAGTTTTGTTCTTTTATGGGTCCCTGGACATGTTGGAATCCTGGGCAATGAGGTGGTGGACTTGGCAGCCAAGTCTGCTGTGCACTCAGGAGAGGCAGTTGGTCTTCGACTCTCCCTGCCTGAGATTCGGAATTTGACAGTCTCTTGTGTGCGCAGCAGGTGGCAGTGTCAATGGAATCATAGTAATAGTTTTCTCAGCGATGTTAAACCCCTTCTTCAGGATTGGGAACATACATACATAGGTAGCCGACAGGGTTGCCAGATGTAGGAGAATTCTCCAAAAATAGGAAAATGGAATGGGCTGCGGAGAAAAAAATTCTAAAATTAAGTAGGAGAATTTTTTGGAGAATGAAAAATAATTTTAGGAGAATGCTGGAATTAAAAAAAGTCAATGTTTTGCCTATAATTTTTTTTATTTTTATAATTTGACTATTTAAAGTTATCAAATGGCAATACCACACATTTTGGGTAAAAAATGCTGGTTAGTGAATAACAGCACTGCCGCGCTTTGTCTTCATATTGCTAATTATATGGGGCAACGTACTTGGGCCTACTTTTTGTCATAGATAAGTTTTGATTTCTGAGATGAGAAATTTTCAGCAAAGTCACCCTGACAAAGTCTTCCTTAAGAAACTAAATGTCGCTTCCCATGTTGGGCGCAATTGTTAGGGTCAAAATGACTGATGAAGTGATCAGTCATTTTGAACCCACTGATGGGATGTTAAAAAGATTTAACAGTAAAATGTATGATTAGATTAGAGTTGTATATTTAACCTTGCTGTATATTTAAGTTTTAGAGTTGTATATTTAACCTATTTGAGGTGAAAATGTGAACAGTTAGCCTATGTTCTCTTGCAATACAACATAACTTTTTTATGCATGCTGCTGGCTATACTATTACTGAGTTTGTCTTTTTATCTTGATTTAGTAATATATATATATATATCCCTTTGCTTTGTCCGGAGCTATAGGGCGCGTCCCTCTGTGGCGAATGTGGGAATACACCTTTCTTCGGTGTAAGGGCTTTCTCTGCCCTCGTGGACCATTGGGCCCGTTTGGGGACCCGGCTGTTCTCCTGCTTCTTTTTCTTTCTTTCTCCTTTAACCCATTCTTTCTGGCTTCTCCCTGTTTTTTTTTTTTTTTTTTTTTTTTACCCTTTCCTTGGCCCTTGGGTGTGGGAGGTGGTTGCCCTGCACCCTTGTCGCTTTCCAACCAAACCCAAACCCTGTCCCTGCCACTTTTCACCGCGCGTTGGATGAGAGTGGCCGCCTTTCAGGCACAGGGACTGGGTGCGGGTGTATCTCCCCCTGCGTGACATCCATCGGCGGTGGGACCAAGTGTGCCCACACTTCGCCTTTCCCTTGTTGGAGTCGGTGGTGGCTGGATGCGCGCGGGGGATGAAGTTCTTTTTTGTTTAGCTATGGACACTTCTCCCCCCCGGCTTACGACTACTGCTTCTCATTCCCGGACTACTCTTCTCTCAACACTCGGGTGGTGGGCAACCAGGCCCTCGAGTCCTTTACCACTGGAAGACCGCAACCTAATGGGGTTGACCCCCCTGTGGAAGCGGAACGCTTGCACTCTCCTTTTCCGTTGCCGACCCCAGTCCGTCCCTCGATTACGCCCTTGGACCTACACTCTCTAGAGCAGGGGCCTCGCCCCAGCCCACTTCAGCCACCTTCGGGCAAGTCAAGTTCCACCGAGGACTTGCCCCCACAACCCGGCTTCTTGCTCTCCCCATATGCCCCCCTCACCCGCCGCCAGCCCACCTCCCCGCGGAGAGAGCCTCGCGGCGGACGGGGGAGCCGGCATTCACGGCCGTCCTACCGACCGTTGAATATTCCAGTACATTTCGACTCTACAGCCTCCCTCTCCCTTCCAAGTATCCACAAATTCCTGGTGATTCGGCCTACATCTGGGTCCCTCCCGAACAACTCTGAACGGACGTTCCAGGCGATCCGAACCCACAGCAACTCCAGCCGCTATGACGTACGCCCACAGAGGGATGGCTCCCTCCTCGTAAAATCACGCTCAGCCGCAGAGACGAAAGCCCTACTCTCCATCACTGAGGTCCTTGGATGCTCGGTGTCCGTTTCCCCACACCCTCGCCTGAACCAGAGTCAGGGCACTATTTACGCCACCCGCCTACTGTCGGTCGCAGAGAACGAGCTCCTGGAGGATCTCGCACCCCAAGGAGTTACTAAGATCTATCGTTTCACATCCCGACAGGGAGGCACCCCCTCCCCCACCCCACGTCTGCTCCTTACTTTTAACTCACTAATCCCCCCTGACCGTATTGTATGGGGTATGGGAGACCGCGCCTCATGCGAGTTTTCTATCCGCCCATACGTCCCAGACCCGACCCGTTGCTTCAAATGCAATAAATTCGGACACGTCAGCTCCGCTTGTCGACAGCCGCATCCATTATGTGTTCACTGTGGACGACTCGCCCACCCGACAGGTGCCCCAACACACCCAAATGCTCGAACTGTGAAGGCGCACATCCCTCTTCATCCCGAGAATGCCTTTTCTTCAGGTTCGAGAAGGAGGTCCGATGCCTACAGGTGACGGACTTCCTTAGCCCCCGTGAGGCACGCGACAGGGTGCGGAGTCGGGAGGTGAGGCCGGGGGTGTCCTATGCCGCTGCTCTCGGCTCTATCATCTCGGCACGCCGCCCTGGCCTGCCGCCGAAACCCCCCCCAGCCACTGCTTCCTGTTCCCCACATAGCAAATCCTCGCAGGACCCGACGGTCCCCTGTCCCCCCACCGTTCCTCTTCTTCCCTCACCTCACCTGCCACGAATCCCCCAGGAGTCTGGGACCAGGGTTTCCAGGTCCCAGCCACCTCAAACCCTGCCTTCCCAGTACTCCCTGTACACGCCCGAACCTGCCGCCCGGAGCAAGCCGTCGAGGCGGAGACGCCGGAGCGTGTCACCAGACCCTCCGGCCTCCCAACGTCTCTCTCCCTCTTCCCCTAAGACCAAGAAGACGGCTCGGACCCTTACACCGCCCACCACGCCCACTATGTCCATCTCTCCCCATCGTAGAGTCCCACCGTTCTACCCCCACAGACTCTGACAATAGTGGCCGAAATCCACGACCCGCCCTGTACGACGAGACCCAGCCCAGTGGATCCAGTGGATGCGGCTCTGGCGCGGCTGCACGGTGTGACCGAGGGAAGCTCGGCTGCGCCCACGCCCATGAGTCTCCTGGATCTGCCCTTGCCTCTGGTGCCATTTTCTCCACCCCTCCACGAGACCACTCTGGTTCACCTCCTTCCACCCCCATCGTACCTACCCCCCCAACATCCCCGACCCCCCCTTATCAGCTACCCTGAGTACGCCCTCCCTCCCACCCGCCCGGTCTTTTTGGTACCCCCTGTCACCACCTAGGGTCCGCCGTGAGACCCCGGACAGGCGGGGTAGCGCCCCTTTTAGGGTTAACCTGCCCCCCCTGGCCCGACCATAGAAGCCCGACAAGGCACTTCCGACCCGCTCAGCCCACGATGTTCCTCTGCCTGCCGTGATCCACGCCTCCGGTCTCGCTCGGCCGACTCGACCCCGCAACCTCCGCAGGGTTCGACAGGCCGACCGATTCCTTCCCTGGTGAACGGTAGATAGCCAGCCATGCTCCCGACCCAGCCTTCAGTTTCGCGAACTCCAGATCCCCCTTCACACTCCAACTCCTAGCGCCTATACCTTTACCCATCCCCCTTCATCAACTAATGGATCCCCCGAAAACCACGATAGTCCACTGGAACTGTCGAGGAATCTTGCAAACATGAAGGCCTTAACTCCTTGATTGCCACTTCCCGTCCGGTGTGTGTCTGTCTCCAGGAGCTAATCCTGGGGACCAGGTCCATGCCCTGCCCCACTGGTTATTTCTGCGTCGCCACCCCGCCTCCTACCTGCACTCGAAGGGGAGCTGCCATCCTCGTCCACCACGCAGTCCCCTTCTACAATCTCTCCATCCGGTCCCCGCTACAGGTGACTGCCGTCCGGCTCTCCCTGGATAGACAGTACACCATTTGTTCAATCTACCTTCCCCCCCACGCTCAAGTCTCCCGCGACGACCTGGTGGAAGTCGTGGAACAACTCCCCAGGCCCTTCCTACTACTGGGCGATTTCAATAGTCGTCACCCCTTGTGGGGCGACACACACCACCTATATGGCCCCAACCCTGATATCCGTCATGACCGAGCTCTCCTTCGAGTGCCTCAACGATGGCTCTCCACATTCTACCATGCCACCACCTGCACTCCATCCTGTATAGACCTGTCCCTCGTATCAACTGATGCCCTCCTAGACTTCACGTGGCAAGTCCTCCAAGAGGACTATGGCAGTGACCATCTCCCCATTCTACTCACCCTCAATCGACCCGACCAGACCGTACGGGTACCGGTAAGGTGGGTTACCACCACGCGAATTGGGCCCGCTTCCGCGACAACATATACCACACTTACAACTGCCCACTTCCCATCCATCGACGGGTGCGTCGCATACTTCGAGTCCGTCGTTCTAACGGCCGCAAGCACAAGCGTACCACAATCCTCCGCCTACCCCCGCGCCCGACGGGTTCCTTGGTGGACCCCGGAGTGCGCGGAGGCCGTGCGCGCCAAGAAGAAGGCAACTCGGCGCTTTTACCGGACGCGACTCCCCATCCATCGCACGGAAATGCAGCGGGTCAGGGCCATCGCCCGCCGCACAATGAAGACAGCGCGCCGAGCCTCTTGGCGTGCCTTTGTGTCCGGCATTACCGTCAACACACCTTCGGCTACCATCTGGAAGAAGGTGCGGGGCGTCGAGAGGCGACATGTCCCCTCCCGACCCCCGGACAAACAACGGACTCCTATGTGAGCCCAAGTCGGTGGCAGACCACCTTGCTTCTACCTTCGCCGCCGTTTCTTCCTCTGCAGCCAATCCCGTACCCGCCCCTGACGATAGCCCCTCCCCACCGTCCATAGACAGCACCTACAACCGATTGTTTACCATGCGTGAACTACAGACGGCACTGGCCTCTCGGCGATCCCCTTGCCCCGGCCCGGACGGTATTCCGTACGGCATGATCCAACACCTCCACTCTACCTTACAAATTTTCCTGCTAGACTTATACAATCGCATATGGATAGAGGGTGCCTTCCCCTTTAGGTGGAAGGAGGCCCACGTCATCCCTATCCCCAAGCCCGGCAAAGATCCCTGGACCCCACAAACTACAGACCAATCGCCCTGACATGTTGTGCCTGCAAGATCCTCGAAAAAATGGCGCTACGCGATTATCGTTCGTCCTTGAACGTACCAATTCCTTCCCGTCTACCCAGTCCGGCTTTAGACAATTCCGCTCCACCACTGATCCCCTCCTGCTTCTCAGCCGAGACATACAGGATGCCTTCGACAATAGACAGTTCGTACTGTCAGTTTTCTTCGACATCCAGAAGGCCTATGACACCACCCGTCGAGCAATGATCCTCGGTCAGCTCCGACATCTGGGCCTTGTCGGAGCCATGCCTACCTTCATCAGGGGCTTCCTTACTTCTCGGACCTTTAAAGTCCGGGTGGGCTCAGTCCTCTCTGACACCTTTGTGCAGGAGGACGGGGTCCCACAGGGAAGCATCCTCAGTGTTCTCTGCTTCTCTGTCGTGATGAACACGGTCTCACAATGCCTTCCACCTACAATCCGCTCTTCCATCTACGCGGATGACCTTGCAATCTACTTCGCAGGGCGAGAACCGTCTGTCGTTCAGCGGCAAATGCAGCTCGCCATCTACCGGGTGGAGAGGTGGGCGACGTCGGTGGGTTTCCGCCTCTCCATCCCTAAGTCCAAGTGTATGGTCTTCAGTAGAAGAAGACCCACAACCCTTCCTCTACCCTCTGTTACATTATATGGCAGTCCTCTTGAGGTGGTACCCTCCACGCGTTTTCTGGGCATGACCCTAGACCGACGGCTCAATTGGGTTCCCCATCTCAAGCACTTAAAGCAATCCCTTCGACGCCCCCTCGCTCTCCTGGATCACCTCTCTCACACCACATGGGGTGCAGATCGACGCTCTCTTCTTCGCCTTTATACTTCCATAGTACAGTCGAAGCTGGACTATGGTAGCGCAGTTTATGGTTCAGCCTCCAACGCCCGCCTCCGTATCCTGGACCCAGTACTTAATAGAGGCCTCCGCCTCGCCACCGGTGCTTTCCGCTCCTCCCCAGCCTCCAGCCTCTATGTGGAATGTGATCATCTCCCTCTCGCCCTCCGACGGGGTCTACTACTCATGCGGACATACCTCCGTGCACAGAGGCTACCTTCTTCGCTTCTGGGCACGGCGGTTTTAGAACTACCACCTCAGGGACGGAGCTGGCACTTCACTGAAGCGGTCCGCTCTTTCCTTGATCTTTTCAACATGCCCGCCCCCTCAGTTATCCCCATTTCATTTAGCATCCACCCCCCCTGGATCCTAACCCCTTCAAGTTCTGCAAAGATCTGTGTTTCCTACCGAAGACTACCACGAGCGCCATGATATACAGGTCACTTTTCCGCGAACACGCAACCCAACACCCGGACGCAATCGCCATTTACACGGATGGTTCCCGCTCGGAAGCTGGTTGTGGCCTCCTCAGCGGTGATTCTGTCCCAGCCGCTCTCCCGGACGTCGGCCTGCCCCGCGAGGGCCTCCGTTTTTCGCGGAACTTTTCGCCATAACGGAGGCCCTCGATATTGTGCGCACCCACTCTGCCAGCTCTTTTGTCATTTATTCGGATTCCCAAAGTGCACTTCTCTCCCTAGAAAGATTTAACTCCCCTCACCCGCTCGTCTGTACCATCCAGCAGACCTTCCACTCTTTAACGATCTTCCAACATAAGACAATCGCATTCTGTTGGGGTCCGTCTCATGTCGCATCCGGGTAACGAGGCGGCGGACCGCACAGCGAAGACGGCCTGCTTGCTGCCGGCCTCCTCCCGACCCCTCCCCTTCTCCGACTTCTTCCCGGCTTTCCGCTCCCACTTCCGCTCCATATGGCAGCGGGAATGGGACCAGGCCCACACAAAATAAACTCCACACGATCAAACCGCACATAGGACACTGGGCTTCTTCATTCCCCGGTCCCGCCATAAAGAAGTAAATCCTGGCCCGTCTCCGCATAGGTCACACCCGCATCACCCACGGACACCTTATGGCGAAAACGCCAGCCCCGCTTTGCTCTACCTGCCATACCCCTATCACTGTCTTACACCTTCTGGTGGAATGCTCAAAGTTGGCCGCTCTCCGTCGCAGGTGTTTCCCTCTCTCGGCCGGAAACCCCATACCCAACTGCCTACGATCTATACTCGCCGACGGCCCCCACTTTTCAGCAGAAGCCGTTTTCCTCTTCCTTACTCACTCCCATCTGCTCCATCGTATCTGAAACCGTACCCCTCCTACCCATTATCCATCGACTGACCCTTACTCATTCCCCTAGTCTACCGCCCCTAGCACAGTGACATCACCCGCTCACGGCCTCGCCGAGATATGTACCGTCTCTAGGTACGAATCGGCGGTAAATCTGGAAAAGAAAAAAAAAAATATATATATATATATATAGAGAGAGAGAGAGAGAGAGAGAGTTACAAGGAGTTACAAGGAAAAGAAGTACCTCAAAAGGCCTTGCGGCCCATACCGAGGAGGTACCAATGGCAACGGGTGCCAGGGAAAATTTGTAAAAGTTTATTTTTCTTTCAACTATCCTAGCAGTAGTAGAAAACTGGATAGAAAAGTAGAAGGCTCTCTCCCCACCCTCCGCTCCCTCCCTGCCAGAGGGAGGTACGGAAAAAGGTTGAAGAAAATACCTTGACCCTGGAAAAGTAGCCAAGGAAATTTTACAGGAAAGTGGAGAATATATAAATAGCTCTATATTTAGCTTGCTCACAGAGACCCGAGCAAGCGAACTCCTGCAGAGTTTTCTGAGGTTTTAATCTTAAACTATGAGTGTGTTCAGTACTTTGTCTAGCCTATTTTTAAACAGATTTACACTGACTGGAAACAACCTCTGAGGGAAGTTGGTTCCAGATATTAACTATTTTATAGGAAAAGAAATTTCCGCAGACTGAGGTCCTAAATGTCTTTACACACTCAAATAGTGTGCAAGATTTCGTCTACCCTTTTCTTGAACTGATCCACAGAGGAACTGTTCACAACTTCCGAAGGTAACCTGTTCCATGTGTCACAGATCTTATACGTAAAGTAATTCCCACACACACTAGTCCTAAACCGTTTCAAATCCAACTTCCAACCATTGTTGCGAGTTGGGTTATCATTTAAAACTAAACATACTTCTAAAATCGACATCGTTGAACCCGCGTAAGAGCTTGAAAACCTCGATCAGTTGACCGCGCAGCCTCCGAGTTTCAAGTGAAAACAAGTTCAGGGCGAGTAACCGTCGATTGTAGCCCATATGCCTAACGGAAGGGATTAACTTTGTGGCCCTCGCCTGCACTCGCTCCAGCCTCTCAATATCTTTCCTGAGGGTGGGCGACCAGAACTGCACAGCATACTCCAGGTGCGGCCGAACAAGGGAATTGTACAGTGAGAGCACAATCTCCTTGTTCCGAAACTGAAATTGCCTCCTGATATAACCCAATAGTTTCTGGGCTTTCTTTTCCACCTCTACACACTGTTTCGTAAACTTAAGGTCGCTGCTAATTAGCACACCCAAGTCTTTTCTAAATCAGTCACCTCGATATTACTACCCAACATCGAGTAGTCCGACTTGGGATTGGCGTAGCCAATGTGCATCACTTTGCATTTACCCAAGTTAAACGGCATTTGCCATTTTTCGGACAACTCTCCTATCCTACCTAGGTCCGCACGCAGTTCCTCGATCGCTTCGGGCGTCCCAACATTGGCCCCAAGCTTGGTGTCATCAGCGAATTTGGCGATCCGACTGACGATGCCACCGTCGATATCATTTATGTAAATGATAAACAACAGCGGCCCCAAAACGGAACCCTGAGGAACCCCACTAGTGACCGAGGCCCAACCCGAACTAGCACCTTTAATTACAACCCTCTGCCGCCTATTCTTCAGCCAGTTTTCAATCCACCTACCTATTTCCCCACCGATACCCAGCGCGTGCACTTTCGCCATTAGCCGGCGGTGAGGTACCTTATCAAAGGCTTTCTGAAAGTCGAGATAAAGTATATCAATCGCCTACTCTTATCGTACTCACCCAACATGACGTGGAAAAACTCGAGCAAGTTGGTGAGACACGACCTATGCCGTCTAAACCCATGTTGGGAGTCCCCAAGCAGCTTGTAGGAATCCAAATGGTCAACGATCCTATCAGCTATTATCCCCTCTAATAATTTACCTACAACTGAAGTGAGACTAATGGGACGATAGTTCCCTGGACTTTCGTGATCCCCTTTCTTAAAGATAGGGGTCACGTTGGCTTCCCTCCAGTCACCAGGCACCTGGCCCGTCTCCAACGATTTGTTGAAGACTGTAGCCAGGTGGGGAGCCACCTGGTCGCGCACCTCCCGCAACACTCTGGGGAGAAACTGGTCTGGCCCAGGAGCCTTAAACGCGCTCAGTTTGTCTATTCTATCGGTAACGACTGTCGCGGTACATCGAACATTATCCAGGCCAGCACCTTCGTGCCTCACACCTGGCTCGGGGATGATGCGGGTGTCCTGCCTGGTGAACACTCCCGCAAAGTACTCATTAAGCGCATTGGCGATGTCCGCGTCCGAGGTCCGCAGAACGCCGCTTCCGTCCTTTAACGGGCTTTCTACTATTAACATAACTGAAGAACTCCTTAGGGTTCCCCTTGCAGAGGCTTGCCACCCGTAGTTCTTCGTTACGTTTCGCTAGCCTAACCTTCGCCTTCACTTCCCTACACAGGCGGACATACGCTAAAGTGTTCTCATGGGAACGATTGGCCTTCGCCCTCCTATACGCTACTTTCCTATTTCGGATAGCCGAAGCGATGTCACGATTGAATCACTTAGGCTGCGTTGAAGCAGGGGTGACCGGTTTTGAGGGTATGGCAGGAGACTGCAGCACCATAAACTCGTCCCGGAATGCACTCCACACTCCCTCAACATCGCCGCCAACCTCTAACCCCATCTCTCCTACGCTATCCCTGAGGCTAACAAAGTTCGCCCGCCGGAGATCGAGCTTACTGCCTCTCGAGTTACTACGCTTCACCCGAGGGACGCACACACGGAACCTAATAAGACTGTGATCACTCCCGCCCAACGATTCGTCAACGGTGAGGCCAGTGACGAGGTTGTCTTCGGTCGTGAACACAGAGAGAGAGAGAGAGAGAGAGAGAGAGAGAGAGAGTTACAAGGAGTTACAAGGAAAAGAAGTACCTCAAAAGGCCTTGCGGCCCATACCGAGGAGGTACCAATGGCACCGGGTAAAAGTTTATTTTTCTTTCAACTACCCTAGCAGTAGTAGAAAACTGGATAGAAAAGTAGAAGGCTCTCTCCCCACCCTCCGCTCCCTCCCTGCCAGAGGCAGGTACGGAAAAAGGTTGAAGAAAATACCTTGACCCTGGAAAAGTAGCCAAGGAAATTTTACAGGAAAGTGGAGAATATATAAATAGCTCTATATTTAGCTTGCTCACAGAGACACCGAGCAAGCGAACTCCTGCAGAGTTTTCTGAGGTTTTAATCTTAAACTATGAGTGTGTTCAGTACTTTGTCTAGCCTATTTTTAAACAGATTTACACTTTGACTGGAAACAACCTCTGAGGGAAGTTGGTTCCAGATATTAACTATTTTATAGGAAAAGAAATTTCCGCAGACTGAGGTCCTAAATGTCTTTACACACTCAAATAGTGTTCAAGATTTCGTCTAACCTTTTCTTGAACTGATCCACAGAGGAACTGTTCACAACTTCCGAAGGTAACCTGTTCCATGTGTCACAGATCTTATACGTAAAGTAATTCCCACACACACTAGCATGGGCGCCCGCAGGATTTTTTCCAAGGGGGGGCAAAATTTAATGTATTAATAGGTAGGGACCGGAGCAAGCAAAAAACTTTTGACCCCTTAGGAACCAGCAGGTTAATTCTAAGCAAGTTTAGTGTTGCATTTTCTGTAATGGAAAATGCAAATATATATTGTATATACATACAATGCACATGATAACAATCATTTATTTTATTTATAACAGAAACATGATAGAATGAAGAAAAAAGCACACTGAAGTAAATGTTGTACCTAATTTGAAAACGGTGTTTCGAGCATCACCTACACTGCTCATTTGAATAGGAATTGTAGTCGTCTGCGGTCACTACCAAAATTATGAACAACCTTTTCCATAAAATCAGTTTTGTTGGAGTTGATTTTCTCCCGGTGTACACTGAGCATACATAACCCAGAGAGTCGCTCATCAGACATAGTAGACCTCAGCCATGTTTTAATTTTAAGGGGGGACTTCTGAACAAATAAAAAGGTAGCAACCTTTTATCATGCACACAAATAAAAATTTTCACCCTTTCGGAGGCAGTTGGATACTTTTCAGCAAGTTTAGGATATAAATATTTTCTTAGAAAATATTTAATATATTTTCTTGGCATTTCCAGGGGGGGGGCAAGCGCCCCCCTTGCCCCTACCTGCGGGCGCCCATGCACACTAGTCCTAAACCGTTTCAAATCCAACTTCCAACCATTGTTGCGAGTTGGGTTATCATTTAAACTAAACATACTTCTAAAATCGACATCGTTGAACCCTCGTAAGAGCTTGAAAACCTCGATCAGTTGACCGCGCAGCCTCCGAGTTTCAAGCGAAAACAAGTTCAGAGAGAGAGAGACACCTACCTACCTACCTACCTACCTACCTACCAATGCTGTTTGCCACAGCCAGTGCAAGGTTTTTTAGGTTTAGTACTTTGCTTAGGCCAATTTTTTTGAACTATCTGCTTTAAGAAAGTTTCTTTGGCTAACCTTTGGATTAGCCTTAGCCTTAGTTCCTGTAGACCTATTTAGGTTAATATTAGATTTAGGCCTGATCAAATTCACATCACCAAATGCCTTTGCATCCTTAGCAGCAGCTTCCCTAGTTGTGGCTAGTACTACTGCAGCATCAAAAGTTAGGTTTTTAATTGTCAATATGGTAATTATTCGTTTTAGTGCTTTTTCTCCTTTCTGAACCAAAACACATTTTTCTGGTGTTTTTTGGTGTGATTTGTTCAAATCTGAACTTCGTTTCTTTGGGAAATGAGCCATTTTTTAGAAATTTTAAAATTGAAAATTTCTCAAAACCGGCTGATTTCCCAAAGAAACGAAGTTCAGATTTGAACAAATCACACCGAAAAATGTGCTTTGGTTCAGACCTAACTTAACTTAACAACCTAACGCACGTTTTTTAGCAATTTCTTACCTTAAATAGCAGCGTTGGGATGTTTGTACAAATCAGCGGCGACCAACAGGAATAAATAGACGATTTCGCCAGGCCCACCAATTTGATCTTGTTGGCCTAGCCAATGCTCACAGACGTCGAAGCAAAAACTCCTACAATTAACCGCACTCTCGGAAGCCAACGCTAAATAGAGCTGTGCATCTAGCTGTGTCGAACGCTTTGTCAAGAATAACCAAACGTACAATAAGTTTTGCCACAGTTTGAGGTGGGATTTTTCAACCCACGTGCCCTTTCGACGGGAAACAAAGAAGGAACACTTTTTTTGCCGCGCTCGTCCCAAGTCAATCTTCTGCAATAATATTGGTCAGCAACTTCTCTATAATTACACTCATGACCACACTGCGGACAAATAACACGAGTAGGTAAAACACCGTGACTGGTAAAGAAAACTTTACTTATAAAAAAGAAGACGGTGCTAATCTAAATCACACCCCAGACAAACCATAGCGAAAACCGAACTGAATAAGGATTTTGGAATGAGTATGCATTATTGGAGATTCAAAATGCACGTCTCTGATTGGTCGGATAAGGTAACATGAAACAAAAACCAGATTTAATTGGCTGATTTGACCTATGTTTCCTAATTTTGCCACGAGATGTCTCCCCATAAAACTGGAGAGGACGAGGACCGGCAAAATTTTAACAGCGGAAAGCGGTAAACACTCGGTCAATGGCCTATAATGGCTGCTTTTTACGTCTAAATTTTTTTTTTCCATAAGAAATAATTATTACATTTCCTTGATTTTTATCAGTTTCCCTGAGTTTCAAGGTGTCCTGAATACGAATTTATATGTTAAATTGTCATAGAATGTCTCCTATCGAAAACGAACAAAGCATAAAACGAATATTAACCGTCAAGAGTTCTCGCTGAGTGGCCTCCTCTCTCAAACCTATGACAAATCTATCCTGTAGCATTTCCGTTAGGTTAGGGCCAAACTTACAAGTACTAGCCAGTTTTCTTAGGCTAGCTACAAAGTCAACAATTGATTCACCTACAGCCTGATTTCGAGAATAGAACTGAAATCTCTCAAAAATCACTACCACTTGAGGCTTATAATGATTTTTAGAACTGTAACTAAATCTGTATAGCTACACTGCTGTACTCTTAGGAGCTACCAGATCTTTAACTAGACTAAGTTTTAGGGCCTATTAGAGTTAAAAAAAGATGGTACCCTTTTATCATATGGTATAGAATTCGCTGCAAAAAACAATGGTAATTGTATACAACATCCCCCTCACCTCAATTTTATGAAATTGACTTCACAATCGATGTGAAACCTTTATTTATAGCATGTAATTATTTATTTTCGGAAACTAACCTAACCTAACCTGGAAAAATGTATTTTTGACTAAAAAAGTGCATAACTTAACATATTACATTATCATTTGTATAATTTAGGTCACGGGGGCAGAGCCCCCGTAAAGATCACGCATCACAAAGTGAACCCTATACCGATCAATTTGTGATACGTGATCTTTACGGGGGCTCCCGAGACCTAAATTATACAAATGATAATGTCTAAAAAAAGTGCATAACTTAACATGTTATATGTTATGTCTTCATCTAGGGCACATGACGAATCAAATTCTGAAAGTTGAAACCACACGAACAGCACGTCATAATTCTATCGCAAACACGACCAAACTGAGGTATTACCCAAACTGAATCCAATTAGAAAAAAAAAAAAAAATAGCCAGAACAGAAACCAACCAACTAATTAAGTCGCAGAGTAGCGAAAAAAATAGCCCAATCAGAAAAACGTCACGTCAAATGGATATCGTTAATTAAATAATATCTCCATAAATATGATTGACTGAAATTTTTTTTACTTAAAGGAAAGGTTTTATTTATTTTCTACGCATTGCAATAATTTTTATTAGAAACTGAGGTGAGGGATATTGTATACAATTACCAAAACAACTCCACTCTTGTCTGTGTACATGTCAAAATCTTCCTCACCCTCTGAATAGGGGCCTATTTGACCAATAACAGACATAATCAAAATAGCCTAAACACAAACCTAGGCTCAATACAAGAACCCTTGAACTGTAGGTTAGCAATTTGCACTTCACTAGTCCCTTCCCCCAAGCGGAAAGAAGACAAAAATGCAACCAAAAAACAAAAAAGAAAACCCTCGTCGCCAATGTAGTGACCGGTAGATAAGGTTATGGTTCACACACTATATACAGATACAGTACAATAACCAGAATTAAGTTACACAACGAAATAATTATAGACTCACCTCAAGTATAGAACAACAGTTCCAAACAATATTCTAGGTAGCCAGTAATAGTTGTTAGTCTAGCAGTTGTCAGTCTATTAGTTAGTCAATAGCTATATCAGTATATCCAGATAGGCTAGTAATTCACAATAGTACAACGACAATCAACACTACATCCATAATCGCAATGCTAATGATCATCCCAAAACATCATCGCTGCATATCCGCCCTAATCCGTCAAAACCAGTGCTGCCAGATCAATATATTAGTTTTTATTATTAAGGTGTTTTTTTGGTGTGTCGATCTGCAGACTTTGTCACACCAATCGACCACACCTAACATGTTCACCTCAAAATTAACCAGAAAACTTTGCTCTCGTCATTTTCATTTAAACTAACGAAAATATCACGACTTAATCTAACCAATCATCAAGGGCGTACTTGACCTAACCGGTCATTCAATTTACCTAACCGGGCATTCAATTTACCTAACCGGGCATTCAATTTACCTAATAGGTTAATATTGGTTATTTCACCTAAATATCTTCTGATCTTTTTGTATTAGGGACTCACTGTCACATTTCAGGCAAGTTAAAGATTAGAGAATAACGCCATAATTGATAAAAACATCCAATGCTTTGTCTTCATCTAGGGCACATGACGAATCAAGTTCTCAAAGTCGAAACCACACGAATGGCACGTCATAATTCTATCACAAACACCACCAAACTGAATCCAATTAGGAAAAAAAAAAGCCAAAACAGAAACCAACAAACTAATTAAGTCATAGAGTAACATGACATCATACCACCCCTGACTTCAAATACACTAAATATGTATATATATATTTAACGTAAAGAACGACGCTTGTATAGGAGATATTCCGCGCAAGACGAGAGAGAGAGAACGAAACAAATGAAAAAATGAGGTAACAACCCGGGATCTTCCGATTGCCGGTCAGATGCGATAACCATTACACCATGGGCCTCACTCTTCCAAATGCCGTAATTCTTCTACATACTCGCAGAAACCAATGCCCCAAGGGGGCACCTCCCGCATGCCGTAACATTATATACATTTAACTGCAAACACGCAGTATAATTAACGTAAAGAACGACGCTTGTATAGGAGATATTCCGCGCAAGACGAGAGAGAGAGAACGAAACAAGTGAAAAAATGAGGTAACCACCCGGGAATCGAACCCGGGATCTTCCGATTGCCGGTCAGATGCGATAACCATTACACCATGGGCCTCACTCTTCCAAATGCCGTAATTCTTCTACATACTCGCAGAAACCAATGCCCCAAGGGGGCACCTCCCGCATGCCGTAACATTATATACATTTAACTGCAAACACGCAGTGCGGGAGGTGCCCCCTTGGGGCATTGGTTTCTGCGAGTATGTAGAAGAATTACGGCATTTGGAAGAGTGAGGCCCATGGTGTAATGGTTATCGCATCTGACCGGCAATCGGAAGATCCCGGGTTCGATTCCCGGGTGGTTACCTCATTTTTTCATTGTTTCGTTCTCTCTCTCTCGTCTTGCGCGGAATATCTCCTATACAAGCGTCGTTCTTTACGTTAATTATACTGCGTGTTTGCAGTTAAATGTATATGTATATATATTTATATTATTATTTTCTACAATAGTTTGCACAAAAATGAGTGCCAAATTTGAATAGTGACTAAAACTCGCTCATAAAAAGTTATTTTGATTTACAGGTCCAGCCCATGTCATTTAAAACATATTAACCATCAGTGCTCCAGACAACTATCTCTTAATCTTCTATGGATCTCTTGTATAATGTTTGTAACTGTTGAGTCTGAAATAAAGTGTGTTTTTGTTTGTTTGTCCAACTCATCAGTAGTACTGCTCACCTGCCCCAGTTTAATGATTTATTCATCTTCATTATCAACTGCCTGCCAACACAAATTTCTATTCCAGTTAGCTAGTTTAAACCAAGGTTTAATTCACTAATATACAGGGTGATCCAAAAGTCCCTATCTATTTTGCTGAAATTTAATATTTCTATTTTCTACAAGCCATAGATGATGATGTATATAGAAGAATGTGTTATGGTAGTGACACTATGTATCCAAGGGAAGAAGTAGTGCTGTAGCCAAAAGTAATCTCCAGGGAAGGATACATAGTACCGACAATATAGGGCAGGGGTGGGCAACCTTTTTAAGTGAGCGTGCCAAAATCGTCAAATCTTTGATGCAAAATTTTCTCACGTGCCAACCGAAATTTTGGGGAACATATTATTATTTGGTGCCTTTTAAGTATTGGGAGAACCTTTTCAAATAATCAAAAATTACACTGGAGCGGTAAAATCAAAGAATATTGTAAGAGTGATTATTGTAAGTCATGTAAGATTGAAAAAATGTAAAATTTAGTGACGGAATTTTTACTTAAAGGTCGTTCTACCCTGTTGATAGCGTGGATATTTTTTATTAGCCTTTAAGTGTAATTATAGCTGCCATATACAGCCACACAATTTAAAAACGCAATTTTTAACATCAGCAAAAGAGTAAACAATAATTCTGATTTTTTTTTGTTTTTTATATATCGGATCAATCAGCCATAAGTTTTTTCAAGTTTTCCCAATACATTACAGTGCCCAATCTCATAATCGTTTTACTTGACTAAAGCACAATGAAAGAAAAGAAAATTAAAGATATTCTTTTATTGATTCTTAATCCCTTATGAATAATACATAAAAATTACAGAGAAAATAAAATGTTATTTTACCTACATAATATATTAAACAGAAGTTAATCTTTACCATTTTTTAGCAGAAAACATTAAGTTAAAATATAAAACTCAGCGAAGAATTTGGATATTTATTTATTTAATTTTTTTTAAGGTGAGCCCGGGGAATCGCGTGCCGGAAAAAAGTCGTTGGCGTGCCAAGGGTTCCCCACCCCTGAGGGAATTCTTTGTAAAAATAAAACCCACATTAAAATTAAAATTTTATATACACACATTTATTGGACCAGGTCAATTAGACAATTACAAAACTGAATTATAATTTTAAAACTACTTGGTACTTCATCTTAATTAATCTATAGTTAGGCAGCCCCCCAGCTACAGGCCTGGGAAGAAGTGCAAAGGAATTTGAGAAAAATTCAAATGATGATTTCTCAAACCAGGACCTACAGACAAAGCAATTCGTGAGCTGGTCAATAAATTTAAAAGAACAGGATCTGGACATCTAAGTACCTATCAAGAAAATTTGAATTGGTAAATAAACACTTTATTTCAGACTCAACTAGTACAAACATTATACAAGAGGTCCATAGAAGATTGAGATAGTTGTCTGGAGCACTAAGTAGGCCAGTGAATCACTGTGTATAATGAACATACAATTGCCTACGCCAATGCTTCCAGATTTGAGATTTATGAAATATATCGGAGACCAATCCACTAACCATGGCTTCTATTATCTTATTGACTGACTCACCAAGCCGAGTGATAAATCTAAATACAAAATTGTGAATGACACTGGCACAGTTAGGCACCTTATTAACTACAAACAGCATACTGGCACTAGAAGGAGCACCATTTACAAATCTTGGAGTTCTTAATAAAATACAAAAATTATTATCATATATGCAACATATAATTTTATCAAATTATACTATATAACCTGTAGTTCCACCACAAATGAGCTGTATACTTTGGAGTACAAAACGTTTTGAACAAAATCAATTTAACATCTAACGTACACATACGAAATTTAATAACCAAAGTATTTCCCTGAGCATATAATTGTCTACATTGCTTTAGAATATCACAGTCATCTGAAAGACTATCGGCTATGATGTGGCCAAGATTTAATCTGGGTTACTTCTGACAGCACCATACTATTCAATTGAAATTCAGGAAATTTTATATATTTGTAGGCCTTCGTTCTCAATCATAACATGAATTTTAGCAGGATTCTATTTTATGTAGTTATCCTTCCCATACCTTTCACACACCTTCAAAATTGTGCTGAGCCATTTCACAGATGGAGAAATAAGAAGTCGATCATCTGCATACATCAGATGATTAACAATCATTGTACCAATATCGCAGCCTATTTTACAAGTGTTCAGCACAACAGATAGATTATCTATATAAATATTGAATAAGTAGGGGCATACTATCCCTCCCTACCTGACACCATTGGTCACAGAGAATGACTCTGAATCAACTCCACCCTATCTTGCAATCATTACCTGGTAATTATACCAGAATATTAATATACGGGGCTCCAATAAACCTTAGCCCCCCCCCCCCCGCCCATGGCCTAAACCATTAGAGGTACAGTAAAACTAAACATACCTTACAAACGAGAATTTAATCCTGCATTTAATGAGAAACAATTAAAACTTGGTGTTCCCGCCATTGGCTTCCAAGACAGCCTGAATTCGCTTTGGGTAGCTTGCCAAGTGATGTGAATAGATCTTGATCGTTACGCAAATTTGCTAAAACAGTTTCAATGTGTTGCGTCATTGTATCCTTCGAAAATCGATTTGCTGCAGGTTCTTGAAACAAGAGACATTCAATCTTGTAATGAGTCTTTATTCAACATTTCAATCAGCCATTCAGTCGGCCTTTCAGATATAGCAAGCAAATATTCATCCAGTAATCTTACTATATCATGGAGAAGGTGATTCGCCCGGATAAATTTATTACTTCTCCGAATTCTCCCCAAGCTGGGAAACTATGGAAATTATGGTCGCGCGGATTCAAATATTTCTTGAGTACTATCGCCGAACACAACCCCAATAAATTGGAGGTTCTATTCATACATATCGGCCCCGATGTCGCTGATATCATTCAAGACTGCTCTACTTATGAGAATGCCATGGCAGCCTTAGAGGCCACCTACGTCAAGAAGCCAAACGAGGTATGCGCTCGCCACCTGTTGTCCACCCGTCACCAAAAGCCCGAGGAAACCCTCGATGAGTACTTGCAAATTCTTCAACAACTAGCCAATGACTGCAACTTCAAATCGGTTTCCGCCGACGAAAACAGGAGTTCATCTGTGAGAGACGCTTTCATCCGAGGAATTAGAGATAGCGCCATCCGCACCCGCTTACTCGAAAATGACACACTCTCACTGGAAAAGGCTATCGTCCAGGCTCGAACATTAGATCAGGCCCAGAAAAACTCAGAATCGTACCTCACTCATTACGGTGCTGTTGCAGCCACTGGCTCTCGCCACGAACCGTCGCCGACTACTGACTCTGCCCGGCCTGCCTGCGTCCAAGGAGACGATCTCCCAAACTCTTCAGCCGCTACGAATTTCGACAACAAAGCCGCTCTGTGCTTCTTCTGCGGGTCTCGACGCCACCCACGAAGCAGGTGTCCAGCAAAGGATTCTATCTGTGCGAAATGTGAAAAGACCGGCCACTGGGCCAAAGTCTGCCGCTCAAGTACTTCCTCGGCACGTCAAAAACAGGATAAAACCACAGCGTCTCATTCAGCCGCAGCATTAGCGACCATTAGTACCACTCTATCGTGTAGCTCCTCCATGCCTACCAACTCAACAGTCGATATCCTCGTCAACGGCCGTTCGTGTCTCGCCTTGTTGGATACTGGCAGCTCGGACAACTTCATTCGTGAGGATCTAGCCAAACACTTAGAGCTGCCCATTCTTCCGCACTCGGGCGTCGTATCAATGGCTTCGCCTAATCTATCCGCAGCCATCTCAGGTCGATGTACAGTGAAGGTTACGATGGGAGACCGCGACTACGAAAAGCTCGAACTATCCGTCTTGTCGGATCTGTGCGCTGACATAATACTCGGTACCCCATTCTTAATCAGACACAAGGAATTGAACATCAATTTCGGAGGTCCGGAGCCAGCACTCCATATATGCGGCCTTACTCGATCAAGAATTTCAGCCCCACCACTATTCGGCAACTTAACTGCCGATTGTCGTCCCATCGCCACGAAGTCCAGACGATTTTGCTCTGAGGACAAAATTTTCATTGGGAAAGAAATCGAAAAGCTACTCAGGGATGAGATAATTGAACCCAGTAACTCACCCTGGCGTGCTCAAGTAGTCATCACATCTACCGAAACAAAAAAAAAAACGCATGGTAATCGATTTCTCTCAAACCGTCAACCGATTTACCATGCTAGATGCATATCCTCTTCCGCGAATCGATGATATAGCCAACAAAGTCTCACAACACAAATACTACAGCGTAATTGATCTGTCAAGCGCATACTACCAGGTAGAAATCGATCCGTCTGAACGACCTTTCACAGCATTCGAGGCTGACGGAAATCTATACCAATTCAGAAGGATCCCTATGGGAGTAACTAACGGAGCCGCGGCCTTCCAGCGCGTCATGAACGAATTCATATCCTCGAACAACTTATCATCAACATACGCCTACCTCGACGATCTCACCATCTGCGGAACCACTTGGGAAGAGCACGATGAGAACCTTCGACATTTCTGGGAAGCCGCTAAACGAGTAAATCTGAGTCTAAACAAGGAAAAATGCAAGCTTTCGATGACATCAGTGCACCTGCTCGGATATTCTATCTCTCATGGCGTATTGCGGCCCGATCCCGAACGCCTCCGGCCACTACAAGAACTTCAAACTCCTCGCAACAAGTCGTCTCTACAACGCGTAATCGGACTATTCGCATACTATGCTAAATGGATTCAGAACTATTCCCTCAAGATCAAACCTCTGCTCAACGTTTCATCATTCCCATTAACTCGCGAGGAAGTATCAACGATCCAAACACTCAAAGATGATATCTCGAAAGCTGTCGTCGGTTCAATCGATGAAGAACTGCCGTTCACTGTGGAGACGGACGCTTCCTCTTCAGCAATCGGAGCCACCCTCACCCAGAACGGCCGCCCGGTGGCGTTCTTTTCTCGCGCTCTGAATAACACAGAACGTCGCCATCACATCGTTGAAAAGGAGGCATACGCTGTAATCGAATCCATTCGCAAGTGGAAGCACTTCTTAGCTTATCGACACTTTACTGTCGTCACCGACCAGCGGAGCGTATCTTTCATGTTCGATGGAAAAGCTACTGGTCGTATTAAGAACGATAAGATTCTCCGTTGGCGTGTAGAACTAGCCGGCTACTCATTCACAATAAAATACAGACCGGGCCCCGAGAACCGAGCCGCAGACGCATTGTCGCGATCCTTTTGCGCTGCTACTCCAAGAATATCCCTCGCCCAGCTGCATGTTAATCTGATACACCCAGGAGTCCGCCGAATGACTCATTTTGTGAGAGCTAGGAACCTACCATTCTCAGTGGATGACATCAAACGAGTTACGTCGGAATGCCAAACATGCGCTAAATGTAAGCCACAGTACTATAAACCAGAAGTTAGTCACTTAATACGGGCCATGTCCCCGTTTGACCGACTTAACATCGACTTTAAAGGCCCGCTTCCGAGCGCAACTTCGCGACCTTACATCCTAACAGTAATCGACGAGTATTCACGCTTTCCTTTTGCCTTCCCGTGCCGTGATACGAACACGTCAACCGTTATTTTCTACCTTCGGAACTCCCTCTTACATCCACACAGATCGAGGGACATCGTTTATGTCTTCGGAACTAAAACTGTTCCTAACTAAACATGGTATCGCGACTAGTCGCACAACGCCGTATCACCCCCAAGGAAACGGGCAATGCGAACGTTACAATGGAATCATCATGAACACCATCAAACTAGCCATAGAAGATCGCGGGTTGCCGATGTCGCAATGGGAGTCCGTCCTACCAGACGCGCTGCACTCGATTAGATCGCTGCTGTGTACGGCCACGAACGAAACTCCTCACGAGCGTCTATTCACGCACCCGCGGCGTACTTCTACCGGTTCTGCACTACCGACGTGGCTGTCTTCTCCGGGAACTGTACTCCTTCGCCAATTCATTCGCCGATCCAAGAACGACCCCCTCGTCGAGGAAGTTGAGTTAATTGAGGCAAACCCCAACTACGCGTTTATACGGCATCCGAATGGGAGAGAAGATACCGTATCCATCAGGGACCTGGCACCGGCGGGACGTAGCAATACGGATGACACGAATCACTATGAACCCCCCGTACCCAGTCCGCCAATCAATTCCACCCCGCTAACGGACGACTCAGAACCCGCTGAGATCCGCCGACACACGGTCCCAACAGCTCCCGTCGAAGCGACTCCAGTCGAAGTCGAGAGAGGCCCACCTGTGTCAGTAACCTCCGAGACGAGTACCCCTCTGAGAAGAAGCACTCGAATCAGATACCCAGCTCAACGCCTAAACTTGTAGACTCTTCTTTCTTCCAAAATATCTTGAACTACTTGTTTTGTTTCTTACCGTGCAAAGTATCACGTATTATAAAAGGAGAGAGGAATGTAACGAGTCTTTACTAATTATTGTTTTCTGTGTAACAAGTCTTTACTAATTATTGTTTTCTGTGTAACAAGTCTTTACTAATTATTGTTTTCTGTGTTTCAGATCTATGCTATGTTTATGTTGAATAAAGCCTCAAATTGGCCTTTACTTTATCTTTAGCCCGCTAACAAACGCGGCACCACAAATCTTGTCCTTTATAACTGATCCAATGTGTTCACATACGTTCAGGTCAGGGGAATTTCCTGGCCATTCTTCATTTCCAAAGAAATCGATCTCATGGTTCCGCAACAACTGTTGAGTGGCTAATGCCTTAAAGCAGGGGGCCTTATCGTGCAGAAGTGTGACCTGATCGACATCCATAACATTGTTTGGGTTTCTTAGAAAAGGAATGACATGCTGGGATAGAATAATATCACGAAAATACTGTCCATCCCAACTCTGACCATTTGGCTTCAGCACCCACATGAGCTTCTTTGCAGTGAACAAAACAAACACACCAACACAGTCTGGACTTTTTAATAATTCGCGATAATGTTCATTATCATCGATTTCATCTGGTGTTGTGGCCCATACTCGATCATTTTGGTAGTTAGGCCGACGTGTTACGTAAACAAAAAATCATCGGAGACAGCTAAATGCATGAAATCATCCACATCCCAATCTTCAAGATAATGGGCAAACCACATTCTGTCATCGATGTTAGTTGAGCTTTTCTTGGCTTTGGAAGTTCATGCCAAGGCTTTAAACCTTGCCTATGACGGTACAGTCAAATGATCTCACCACTAACGATGTTTCCTCTCAACACTTCGATCTCTCTAGAAAGTTTAGCACAGCTGTTTTTCCGCTTACGCGTACTAGGGTGTACCATTTTTGGGTCATTTTCAAAAAGTCAAGGTCCAGGAGTCTAATGTTGTGCCAAGCGATGTCCTAAACACGAATTTTACAGGCATTTTCTAATCCGACAAATTTTGAATCCCCCCCACCCCCCTTGAAATTTTGCGCATCCCCTTTTCCTAAAAACCCCATATATCTCAAACACTATCAACTTTATCGAAAAATGTTATAGAATAAAAATGATTAGAATCAAAAGTTCTATTAGAAAAGTTCATGAAAATAGAAATTTACTTAATTTTAAAAATTTTCATTTATTTTTTAAAAATTTAAATTAAAAATTTTTTTTTGCTTGCAGTGCCTTCTTAAATAAGTGTTACCGCCACCTTTGAAGCATCACCCCAATGCAGCTTCGCGGCGATGGGCTTTGTATTTGCTAGTTATAATGCAAATCATAATTAGTTTTTATTATAACTAGCCTATACAAAGTGAGGACAACCTCAAAACTATATATATATATATATATAAAATAAAGCTAAAAATTAACACTATCTATAGTTGTGAGGTCCATCGTTTTTTTTTTCCTTTATTCAACACTTTCCTCAAAAAAATAAAAAGAAACAAGTTTCCTAATTAGAAATCATTGATATAAGAGCTTTTTAAACATAAAAATAAGAAAAGACAATTTATGGTATATTTAATAACAAAAAAAAATCAGCCTCTTCTAAATTAAAACAATCTCTGCAAATAAAAATACCTAATCTATCTGTTAATGAACTATTCTTTACTGAGTTTCATTCTTTTAAGAGTCTCTTTACTAGGATCAGGAATTAGTCTTCTATTCTCTTCCACAATTTGCAAAAGACCTTGAAATTCTTCTTCATTTTGACATTTGTCATGAAAGTCTTGAACCAGCTTGATTCCTCTTTCAGCGGTATCATTGACTACTCTAATAGATGAAAGAATGTTTTTTAGTTTGTTGTAGTCATCGACCTCTTCCCATGTTGATGCTGGTTTCTTTATCCATGAGTCTGGTTTTGACCCACAGCATTGAAATAAATGCCATGAAATTGGACCTACTAGCTGATGAAGCTTTGTGTCTTCCTTTAAAATGGGGAAAACAGGTTGCCCACATACATAATTTTCTGGAACTGGATATTTGTTTAAGGATTTTGCGATCTTATCTTTTTCATCATTACTTAGCGATCCAAAGAAACTCAAAGGGACCACTTCCTCCGTCAAATACCAGTAATGATTGGCAAAAGATTTCAAAGCAGCATTTGCAACTTCCCTATCTTCTTCTTGTAATTCACCAAATCATGATAAAACTTCAGATCATTAGCTGGACTATCTAGTGAATTAGAACATAAAAGCCAGTATTTTCCATAAATTAATGCATTAAATAGACACATTCTCTTTAATTTCTTAATCAATGATTCATCATATGATGCTTGGTGGGCAAAAGCATACATTTTATTTGTATACAAAATCATTGCCATCCACCTGGCACGGTGCATTGCACCAGGTTTCCGCCAATGACTGTTTTCTCTGGAAACCTCTCCTAAAAGCATTAAAGTTGTTTCAGCAACTTCCTTATAGTCATCACGTGGAAAGCAGTCAGATTTTCTTAAACATTGGGTCATAAATTCTACACATTCTTCCTTTAGGCCTCTTTGATACCTTAATTTAACATCAAGAACATTGTATGTAGATTTCGTATTAATTTTCTTCCATTTAGACTCGCGAAATTCTTTGAATAACTCAAACTCAGGAGATTTACTTGGGCCAAAAATGGTTTCATACACAGCACACAAAACTCTTTCAGCCACATGATGGCGGCATGCTAACCAAATCAATTTCTTTTGCAAAAGTTCTTCAAGTAACTTACAGGAACCTTTCATCCATCCTGAATTGGATGCAGTGGTATCAAATGATACTCCAAAGACATTTTGCTTCAAGTTCCATTTTTCAATACTTTGAAATACAGAAGTGGCTTGAGACAATCCAGTGGAATCATCTATTATAGAAACTGATAAAAGTTTTTCTACATTTGGGTATCCAGTAACAAGTATTGCAAGGCGGTCTTCTTGTTCTGAACATGATTTAGTAAGCAGCTTGCTATCCCAATGTACTAGGCAGTGATCAGGAGGAGTAAAATCCTTGATGCAAGTTTCATATTTTCGTTTTCTTGTCTTTCGAGTGGCTCTTGCAGATGTGGTCCTGGAGAGAGAGAGTTTTTCAATATCCTTGCCACACCTAATGGCTACTGCAGCAGCAAAAAACAGTCCGTTGTCCAATAGAGAGATTAAGTCTGTCTGCAGTGGAGGAAACCAATGGCGAGGCAAGAATATTTTTGGGGCTGGAAGCATTTGAAGGTCCTGCTGTAGGTTCTGTCGGAAACTCTTCATAGCCGTCTGTCTCAGAACTGGTCGTGCTAGAAAGAAGGGTCTCTGATGTTCTGGCTGTAGCACTCACTTGCTTCACTGATTTATGTTTCTCTTTGCGTTTCTTCTCTTTCTCTAATCTAATGTACTTGCGCTGTACTTTTGATGCATAATCTGCATCTAGCAAACCTAAACATGTTTCTCGTTTTGTTCTTTGATCTTCTAAGAATGAAATATCATATGCTTTCTGAGGCTCAGTTCTCATGCGGTCTTTTTGGATTAATTCAACGGCATTTTGAGAAGAGATGTCAAAAAGGGAATCCATAATTTTCATGAAATTAGAGAGTTCATTTTCAAAGCTTGCTCTTTTTTTGTGCTTGATTAAATTATTATGCATTTCTTCTAGATTTAACAGCATCTTCCTGCCTTTAGGGTTTTTACTAATATCTATAGTAGGAATGCATGCTTTTTGCCATATTATTAGTAGCTTCTGTAGAACTTCATTAACAGTAGAATCTTTTGTAACTTTTGGACCCTTATACTGCATTCTCCGTAAATAAATAAAATGGCTTAGAACATCTTTATTGGATGGTAAAACAATTTTAGATGAACTCATAATATCAGCCTGCAAGCGACCAAGAATAAAGTCATGCTGTTTTGTAGCTGTTTGACTCATTTTTTATTTATTTTTCAAATAAAGCAGTCTGAAAAGAAACAATAAGAGTAAAAACAATGCTTGTTTATTAAAATTCAATGTAAAAAAGGATTTTTAAATTTGGATTATACTCACAATATACTCATAAATAATGTAACTTAAGCACCTTATTTTATATTAATACAATAAGGTGCTCTTGGACAAAAGAAAATGAAAATTTTCAAAATTACGTAAATTTCTATCTTAATGAACGTTTTTTAGAACGTTTGATTCTAAATCATTTTTATTCTATAACATTTTTCGATAAGGTTGATAGTTTTTTAGATATATGGGTTTTTTAGGAAAAGGGGATGGGCAAAATTTCAAGGTGGGTGGGGGGGATTCAAAATTTGTTGGATTAGAAAATGCTTGTTAAATTCGTGTTTAGGACATCATTTGGCACAACATTAGACTCCTGGACCTTGACTTTTTGAAAATGACCCAAAAATGGTACACCCTAACGCGTACCGCTTTCAATGATGTCCTTTGTTTCCTGAGAGTGGCAAATTTGGGCGCCCATATTTGGTTGTATCCATTTTACATACATCCAAGTTTTATTCCAATTTCTTTTGACGAAGTCCTCACTTCTTCGCAACTTTTTGGCAACCCATGAATGTGTTATAAAGGGGACTCAGCATCACGAGCTTCCCGAAATGTTATTGCTCGTATGCGATCTATCACACGTTGCCTCTCCGAATCACCAATTAATTGAGAAGCCATTATATTATCACTATCAGCTACAGTAATTTTAATACCTGCAATAAATAAATAATTTTATATATTTTTATAATCACTAAAAACTACTTCGATATAAGTAAACATGTAAGCTGCAAATAGGAGTTGGGGGGGGGGGGGGGGGGGCTAAGGTTTTTTGGAAACCCTTACAGACCAAGTAACCAGGTACATTACGATTTACAAGTGTCATGAATAACATGATCAAATGCCTTTGAGGCATCCAGGAAACACAAAAATACATTAGCATTTAGTTTGGTATTTACAGACCATTTCCTTCAAGGCATACACACACATATCAGTACTGTTTCTTTTTGAAACGAAAGTGGTCATCACTAGTATACAGGTAACATTCAAGTCTATTAATGAGTATATATATTCAAACACCTTAGACATAATACTGGTCAAGGATATTGATGTATAGTTATCTTTACTATTGATTTTACCCTTTTTATCTTTTTGCTGTCACCAAAACAATGGATAACATTGTATCTGGCAAAACACCATGCATCAGTAAACCTGTAAAGCACAAAGCTAACAGACACACTAACCTGCCACTACTAAATTTCAGATGCTCAGCAGAAATACAGGGCTATTCAAGTGATTCACCTGATTTCAAATGAGAATATTTTTTAATGTTACAAATACAGTGTGATTTGTGATACATCAACCAAAAGAAAAACTGTCCAAATTTTGTATGACCTCATAAATGCTCTATGGGACTTCCCCTAGTTACACGCGCAACGTCGACACGATAGTTGAATTCCTCCCATACTCGCTCCAGCATGTCCGTTGTCACTGACTCTACGGCAGTAACAATGCGAGTTCGGAGCTCATCCAAAGATGTGGGCAACGGTGGCACGTACACAGTATCCTTAACGTACCCCCAAAGGAAGAAGTCGTACGGTGTAAGATCCGGCGACGTACCGATTTACAGCTCGAAAACTGCAACACACAAAACGCCTTCTGCTGTGCGGACGCCATTTTCACACTAACTGTTTGTTGCTAGGCTAGGCCACGGCGTGACTTTGGAGCCCTCTCGCGGTGATCTTGTAAAACTCGGAGATTTCCTCTTTCATGTGGTGTATGCCCAGTTGATAGGTACGGAAGTATTCTCAGTTGAAATCGGATGAATCATTTTGAATAGCCCTGTACTATCAATACCACATGATTTGTTATAATCTAAACATTTTATGGCCTGTTTAGTCTCAAATACACTAACTCATATCTGGACTACAGGTTGCATCACAATTAACATTATTGTCTTATGTACAGAGTTGAATAACTCACTGTAGTGTTCCTTCCATAATTTGACTGTATTCTCAGTTCCAGTTACATTTTCAATATTAGCAGGGAGACATTTTACTATTATTCATCGTTTTTAATTCATCCCAAAAGTTTCTTGGACTCTTACTGGCAAACTTTCTAGCCAGAGCATCCCTGCTTATCTCCTCATGATTTTTTTATATACCTTAATGCATACGTGAACCTGGCATTAGCCCTATGTTTTTGTTGTAATACAGGGCCACATAATCGCTCCAACCAGGTCTACATGTATAATTTTTTCTTCTAAAGGTATTTAAGTTTAGACTAGCATTGGTGAGAGAGGAAACAATTTGTTCAAACATATCTTAAAATCCAAAAATGTGTGTTTGAATTCTACAGTTTACATTCTGACAAGCTAGAGCATCATTAGGAACAGATATATTACTTAGCAATACATCAGACTTATTACAATTTACTATTGTTTGCCCATATCATGGGCGTCCGGAGGGGGGAGCAAGAGGGGGCAGTTGCCCTCCCTTGGAAATTTGTTTGCCCACGCAACGACTTCTATAATTCTACTGCAGCTCAGTCAGTGTTTCCACATTCAAGGAAATGTCGTTTACTTTACCGAAGTGCCGTGTCGTTGAACTTAGAAGTGTTAAATAAACTATACTGAAAGATATAGTAATAAAATTATTTGCAAAGATCATTATATTGAGTGTTTTATTTATTTTTTTCTCTCGAAAACCTTTTGGTCAATTTCACTGAAACTTACACGATTATAGTTAACCATAGTATCATATAACATATAAAAAATTGACTTGACTGGTAGAAAAAAAAAATGCACTGCGACCACTACGAGTAAAAACCGTCATCTCCCCTTATCATAGCCTGCTTTCGGTGCTAAATTTAGCACCGAAAGCAGGCTATGATAAGGGGAGATGACGGTTTTTACTCGTAGTGGTCGCAGTGCATTTTTTTTTCTACCTAATAAAGAACTTAGTTTTGCACCCCCTTGCGAAAAATCCTGCGGACGCCCGTAGCCCTCATCATCAACTTTGGACCAGTCTAACTTCGCTTTATGTGTATCATTTACCTGTGATAGCATTGGAATACAATTAATGTCAAACTCAATTGATAGGGGCATGTGGTCAGAACTAGCATAGGAGTACAAAACTGCCATATTCAGAACTGCCTGATTTGCATCAGGTGTACAAGTACAATGATCCAACCATGAGGTGGTGTGCCAACTATCACTAACATAAGTAAAGCTATCATCAGGAAGACTACACATGAATGAAAGGGTGAAGTTATTATCTTCACAGAATGCTTTTAAGTGGTTGCTAAACAAAGAATTATCATTAAGGACATTAGCATTAAAGTCACCAATAATAGTTACACGTCGTATCCAACTCATTAATAATACTGCTGACCTGCCCCAATTTAATGAGGTAATCATCATTATTATCAGCTGCCTGAAAAGGCATACAGATACACAGAATTACAAATTTTTTATTGTCTACACAAATTTCTATTCCAGTTAGCCAGTTCAAAACAAGTTTTAATTCACTAATATATTTCCCATACCCCAATCTCCATAGAGTAGCTACCCTACTAGGTGGGTGGCCTGCAAGAAGCCCATCTTGTTTATCTTTGGTGGCCTCCCCTATCTCATGAAAGTTACTGGACAGTCTATTCAGGTCCTTTAAGTCCTATTTCCATAGCCATGTTTCCTGCAGACAGAGTTGTAAAAGCAGCCTCTGAAACAAATCCTAGAATGTCAACTTGCACAGCATCACATAGACTGAGCATACCAAAAAATGACTGTTTTGAGGATTTTAAAATCAACATTAAAAAACAAAAGTTATCATATTCAATTGCTACACAAGTTATACAAATAGGATTATCCAAGATGAGCCACCCTGTGCACAGAAGTGATTGAAAAAATTCATGAGAAATTTATTAAACCACATGCTCTTCAATAATGAGGTGACATTGCAGACATGCAGAAAGGTTAACTGACATAATTGCTGTATTTGGCTAGTGAAAAACCAACACAGTTCTAAAAATGGGATATATATTCTCCTAAAGTTAATGTCTGGTTGGGTATGACAAGCTCAAAGATTTATGGACCTTTTTTTTGTAGAAGCTATGGTAACAGGGCCAATTTATCTTGACATGCTTCAACAGTTTCTTAAACCTAGCTTTGTTCAGATGGCATTCTTGACACTTGCCTTTCAAAAAGACAGAGCTCCATCTCACTATGCAATCATTCAGGCATACCTTAGTGAGCTCTTACCAAATCACTGGATTGGACATGGTAGAAACAAACTGTGGGCAGTCCAAACTCTGGATTTACCATTAAACTTCTTTGCATCAGGCTCCATAAAGAGTTAGACCTGCAGGATCTGCGAACCCACATTGTCACGGCAGTTGCAAAAATCTTAGACCTGAGCTTGATAAATAAATATACCTTTAATTACATCATTGCCTTTTTATCCTGAAATACTATTATTTCAGCAAAATATATATGAACTTTTGGACCACCCTGTACTTCCCATACCCTAACCTCCATACAATATCTATATCACCAAGTGAGTGGCCTGCAAGGGAACCATTTTTTCATCTCTGGTGGCCTCCCCTATCCCATGAAAGTCACTCAGGTCCTTGAAGTCGTTTCAAAAGACACATTTCCTGTCAACAGAGCATATCAGCATTCTCTAACAGTTTAGCAATTATGATCCGCCTGTGTTTACCATTATTGCCCAAGTTTCAGCCTCTCTCTACAGTTATTAGAGATTACTTTATCATATCACATATTGGGTGTACAGATTTTATAAAAATAAAATAGAAAATTTAACCAGATGTTAAAAAAAAAAAAAAAAAAAGTTTCCACGAGAACAAATGAGGGATCGCGTGTCTTAAGGTACTTAAGTGCCACCACAGGCGAAAACATGTTTTTGATGAATATCACTATTTTCACCCTTCCTCTATCGCGTGGTTTGGGTTATTATGACCTTACGACACTAGAAGTATGGTTGAAAACCTTATGAAGCAAACTACTTTTTTCACCTCTATTGCCAGCCAAAAGTTCACCCAAAGTTCGGCATAATAAAAAAATAAAAAAATTAAAAAACGTATATAAAATATAACATATGAAAATCTATTCCAAAAACTCATCAACATCTTCATTAGCATACTTAGAACTCTAATTTAGCCAAAAATGAACGTTCTAGCTTAATTAATAACAAATATTATTGCCAGAATATTGCTGAACTTTGGAGGCGATTTATGACAAATTTTAATTTTGGCGCTTAGGTACCTTAAGACACTGGACCCCTCAAATGTTTTAAGTTTATTTTATTAAAAACTTTCTTTAAAATAACCTATTGTAAATGATTCTTGGAAAACAAAAATCAAATTAAATAATATATTTAATTACAACTAGAGATGTACCAACTGTGAATTATGGCCGACTGTCTAGTCAGCCAAATTTTGAAAGGACTCTAAGGACTATAAGAATTCATTCTTACTTGGGTTTGCAGAGAAAAGTATTTTAATTTTTGGCTGCTACACACTTCTTAATTTCTATTTAAATATATCCGTAATGCATACGCAATTTAGAGCTCTTGGTATATGTTTCATACAAATTTAATGCATGCCTGAATGGCAACATCAGTCATTTCACCATAATAGAATACAGAGACATGCACAGACTTTCAGAAGGGCAGGGGCTCAGTTGAAAAAAGGGCACTCCCCTAACATTTTTAAAAATGAAATCCGCAATGCCATATAAGCTATATATATGTATACACACAAAGAAAAATTTTAAAATTGTATGTGGTAAATATTCTTAAATTCCATTAAATTCAATGCATTATTTTTGTATATAAAGCTGATTAAAGAAAATAAATGAAAATTTGTTGTAAAAAGGCATGTTTTTATTGCAAGATTTTCAAAAGATATGAAGATATGAAGATATGAAGATATTGAAATATTGGAGTGTATTTACAATTATTATTCAATTTTACTTATAATGACCTTTAGCTTGCTCATCATATAAATTACAGTATTCTGCTGTATATACATTTAAATATGGAATAATATGAAACTATAAATTAAAGATTTATAGAAATATACTGTGGGCTATTTAATATGATGGCCACAGCTCTTAAGTAGCAATAGAAAAATATTGATTCTTATCAGGAAAATACAAAAGCAAAAATTATATTCTTAATCATCTACAGTGAAGTGCATACTGAAGAATAAGGAAGCCAACATGTTTAATAAATCATAATAGCAGTCTCCTGTTGTCTCCTGTCTCGTTTTATAATAAATAATCTAGGTATTTTTATTCACTTTTAATGAAAATTGTATTGTTTTTAAAAATCAATTTCATATTAAAAATGAAAAGGTTATGATATGTTGTTTAATAAATCATTTATTAATTTAATGAAATTCATGCCAGTAGTAAAACCCAAAATCCATCGTTTGACACACTGGTGTACTGATGGGCCTAGCCTAGTAGGCCTAAAGGGCCTTGTACACGATCCGACCTGTCGTACGACGCGTCTGATGACACGCTGCTTGACGACAGGTCGGATCGTGTAAATAGGGTATTACGCTTCAGACACGTCTGACAGACGTGTCGGTTGGTTTTCTGGATCAGTCAGACTTTTGTAGGCGGAGCCACCTTGTCGAAAGACCTGTCTGAATGTCTAACTGCATATCAGACGCCAACATCAGTTAAACCTTGCTACTAGTATCGTCCGGTGTATTATTTATCGTCGTGTGTATTATTTCAAAGCCATGTGCGATATGAATATGAAAGAAAAAAAAA
Source organism: Bathynomus jamesi (assembly GCA_023014485.1). Lineage (NCBI taxonomy): Eukaryota > Metazoa > Arthropoda > Malacostraca > Isopoda > Cirolanidae > Bathynomus > Bathynomus jamesi. The sequence continues at coordinate 306,636 of JAJOZX010004459.1, read as the reverse complement.
GAACAGCTCTTTTAGACTTTATTCACATATACAGAGACAATCCTGCGCTATGGAAAGTTAAATCCAAAGAGTATTGTAATAGAGAGGCAAGAAATAAAGCCATATCGGCTTTACTAGAAAAGCTAAAGGAATTAGACACAGAATGTACCCGCGATGACGTGCTAAAAAAATAAATAATCTACGTAGTGCATTTCGAAGGGAATATAAAAATGTGAAAACTCAAAGAAATACGGAAATTCAGTTGAAGATTTATACACGGCCACATTATGGTACTATAATGAGATGATGTTCATCAAGGACCAAGATGTTGCAAGAGAGGGTGCGTCAACGTTGGATGCATCTAATTTAAGCAACTGCATTGGCGATGAAGAGGTGAGTTTAAATGATTATGTACCTATTTTTATGTGTTTACAGGGAAGCGTTTTGCCATGCTACGGCACCTTCGTTTATAAAATATTCCGTGAATTTAACTCTTGCGTCCTTAGCAATTTGCGAGTAATTTCTTGAGCTCTGCCCTTTTTGTAAACCTGTCAAAGAATTGGGAGTAGATGCTAGGCCTGGCTCTGTTTTACTTCCTTTGTCTTCCCTATCGAAACACTCGTCAGGAGAAAATGTTGACTGGCATTTAGTACGTAAATAATTGTGTAATATAACACATGCCAAGACAACTTTTTCAATGCTTTCCACTTTTAGATTTATAGCTGTGTGAAAAATCCTAAACCTTGAAGCCATAATGCCAAACACATTTTCAATGATCCTTCGTGCTCTGGAGAGTCTGTAATTAAATACGCGTCGATCGCAAGTTAGATCTTTTTGAGGATAAGGCTTCATGAAATCAGGGCGTAATGCAAATGCCTCATCTCCTACAAAGACATCTGGTAAAGTACGATCGGACGTAGTTGGGGGTGCAGCACACGGAATACTAAGTTTGCCTTGTGCAAGTCGCCGGCCAAATTGTGTGTTTTCCACGACTCCTCCATCTGATACACGCCCATTAGTTCCTACATCGGCCATAATAATTTCGTAGTTTGCATTAGCGACTGCCATTAGTACTAGGCTGTTGTAGCCTTTGTAGTTCCAATAATATGACCCGGAATGCGGTGCCGCTATAATTTGCACATGCTTCCCATCAACAGCGCCAAGGCAATTTGGAAAGTTCCACCTGTTCTCAAACTGTTTTCCAATAGTTTTCCACTCATCTTCTGATGTAGGAAACTGAAAATAAACACAGAGTGAGATATAGATATAGATAGATATAGATATAGATATATATATATATAGATATAGATATATATAGATATAGATATATATAGATATAGATATAGATATATACAGATATATAGATAATATAGATATAGATAGATATAGATATAGATATAGATATAGATATAGATAGATATAGATATAGTATATAGATATATATAGAATATATATATATATATATATATATATATATATATATACCTTTCTTATTTCAGATATAAGAGAATGAAACGCTTGACAACGATCAAAGTGCTTCCAGTTGTCCACCTACACCAGCAGTGAAACGGACAAGAAAAACACCGAAATCAGATCAGGTTTTAGATTTGGTGGCCCAAAGCCTCCAATCTTCAATGGGTGCCCATAGCGCGCATGAAGCATTCGGAAGGTATGTTGCGCAGAGACTGGACAGCCTTCGTTCACTGGATGCAACAGTGGCTCGAAAGTTAATAAACGATGTCCTCTTCGAAGCAGAGATTGGAAATTTAACCATTACTTCCAGAATTACGTCTGACTCTTGTACTTTTCAAGCACCATTTACACCACCATTACCACAATCGTCAAATACCAGTGGTACCTCTGGTAGCGATGAGCAACTAACACAGTATTTTACAAACTTTCAACCTTTATAATGTTATACTATAATGTTAGTGTATACACTATTGTGTTATTACACTATTGTGTACATGCCTAGTGTACTTGTAAGAAATATTACATAATATAACATACTAAGAAACTCAGAAAATATAACATACTTGCCTTTAAATAATCCTTTTGAGGGCTCTGTAAATAGCTTCACACGTTTCAGGTATAATTTGTGATAAAGTACATGCGGCTATGCCAGCTGAGAATTTTAAATCTTGTAGAGACTGACCAGTTGCTAGAAATCGCAAAGTTACGCTCAACCGTTCATGAGGATAATTGCCTTCTCATATTAGTGTCTTTATGACTAATCATGGAGTCACAAACTGTAACAGTTCTAAATAAGCTGCTTCATCCATTCTCATGTAATTACGCCAATCCTCTGGCTCACATCTTAATTCGTCAACTAACTTTATGTGGGAAATGTTCTCTCTTTTTAACAGCAACTTTTTTACCCATTTAGATCTTTTCCTTTTTTTCTTCGTTTTTAGCGCAACTGCTATGCCAATTGCAATCACTTGCTCCCGATTTAGCGACATCCTTGTCAAATACGAACACAGACTGCTGAGAACAAAAGTTTTGGTATGAGCGTCTAAATTCTCTTCAGACAGGTCGTCCGACATGGCTGACGAATACGTCGTACGACAGGTCGGATCGTGTACAAGGCCCTTAAGACTAAGTAGGGGACGTGGACGTTTTTACCAACTTTACGAGTAATGTCATACAATATTTTTTGGAGTAATGTCACACTGCTTTGGATTCCAACTTACCATAATTATCAGTGAGAAATCACTAGTTAGCTTAGGTTAACGTAAAATAAACAAACAGTAAACAATACACCCACATACCCGAGAGATGCAATCAACAGTGAACAGCTGCAGTCAGTGTTAACACTAGGCACACCCTCCCTGATTGACAAAATAATAGTAACAGTATGTTAAGTTTATTATTCTAATAAAAAATCATAGATCAAAGTAATTCCAGTTTTGAAAATCTGTTGAAGTAGCAGTAACTAAATAAAAATATAACTAATAAATTCAAATTTATGTTGAATCAATATATTTATGAATTTTGACTAAAAGGGCACTTTTAATATGAAGAAGAAAAAGGGCAGGGGCTCAAGCACCCCAAGCCGCCCCCCCCCTGTGCACGTGCCTGATAGAATATGATTTGTCCTGGTGTTGATAATAAAATGCAGTGTTCACCCTTGGTTGAAAGATTGATCCAGCAATATGAACTGAGGAATCAAAGTCAGAGACAGATATAAGTTTATTTCTACAAATATTTCAATGTTAGCAACAACAAAACACAAATGTTTACATTTACAACACAAAACACAAACGTTTACAAGGCTAATGCAAGTTATGTAACATAACATTTATAAATTCAATGCTTGCAATATTAAACATAATTCAAGATTATTTAAATTAGCAAACATTTAGCAACTAAGCCAACTATGAATAGTTGGGTGACTTTGCCAACTACCAACTATTTACTGACTAGTCAGTACATCCCTAATTATAACCATTATATTTGGAAGCTCTGCATTCAGGGATCTAGATAAGAGGGTTGCATGGTCATTGGTCAATGGTAAGACATTCTGGTGACCTCTCTGCCATTCAGCAGGCAAGTGAAGGCTGAAATACAGAAATGGTACAGCACTGAAACTTGTTTGAGCCAAAGATTTGGGACCATATCTGGATCTTAGTTTTTAAAATTAGAACTTTCTGAATTTGGGCTTTATATTTAAGCCTGTGATTGCTCCTTGCCTCCATTAACTAGCACTATTTCCTCATTCCATTCTGGGTTTGGTTGTTTCACCCCTGCTGCTAAGATGTGAAATTTGTGATAAACTGTTGGAACAAGTGCCACATTTCAAAGGCTTTTCACTTTTGGTTTATACTCTTTGTAAAATACATTTTACAGCTGTGAGCAGGGCTTCCACCCAAAGCCAAACATTCCAACTATTCCTGAACTTGGCCTAGCATTCATTTGAGGATGGTAACTGTTCCCATTAATGCCCTTATTTGGATCTCTTTGGCCTGGGGTTGATTTCAGGTAGGATGTTAAGTTGTTGTTCATCATACCTGTAGTGTCAACTAGGATGGGAAGAATGGCAGCTTCTTTTAATTCCCAGTTTCTTTTGATATCATAGAGAAGCCAATGACATTTAGTAATTTTTTCCCTCTCTGCTCTGTTGATGCTGTAGTCATTTGGGACAATGACCTCAAACAGTAAGATGACCCTTTCCCTCTTGTCCCACACTACCATGTCTCGTTTTACAGCCAAATTATTGATGAAAGTGGCAGTTGGTATCATTGTATCATAATAGATAGTGTAGTAGTTGTTTCCAGTACTAGTAGACCCCTGCTATTTGCAGGTTCAGCACTCACATATTCATAGGCTATCTTTGTATACGGTACCATTTTGGCATTTGCAGTGGGTAGGGTTTGCGTATTTGGTTTATTGCCAGCAGCAATACATTTACCATGTTTGTGTTTTTATGTGCAATATTGTTTTTATTTCATTTTCTTTTTGCCTACTTCAGCTTCTTTACATGTCTCATCAACAATAATCACATCATCCTCACCAACATCAACAACGACCATCATCCTCATCAACTGCATCATACATATACAGTATACAGATTAGTCTTATTTTAAAGCATTTATTATTATTATTATTTTATTATTATGTATATGTTATATGATAAGTATCAGTATTTGCAGATTATGAGAATGTAACCCATTTATTACCATAGATTATTAAGTTTGGTATTCGTAGGTCTTCTGACTGGTGGAATGTAACCCTGTTTTTCCCATACATTATTAAGTTCAGTATTCGCGGATTCCATATTCATGGCATTCTCATGGAATGTAACCCCCATGAATAGCAGGGGGGTCTACTGTAATTGGTGCAGGTGTATGGTCCCATATATTTTTACTGCATTCCAGTTCTAATGCTGTCAGAATCTTCCAGGGGATATATTTACACATTTTGTTGTCCAGCTATATAATGTTCATCTGCCATGAGCACCCTACAGCCTGTTATAAGATGGCCAACACTTTCCACCTCAGCATGACAGAATCTACACCTATCATCATTACTAAGTCCAACCATCTTTTTCAATGCATTTGTGCAAGATCTTGGGCACCCAATATTAGTCATTGTCCATCATACTGTAGAACTCTTCTTAATAGTGTTTCCTGTTGTCAATCATTCTGGGGCCTCCTCCTCACCATTTATCATACATTGGAATGTATGGGGTGGTTTGTTTGATCCACAAGTTTGGCAGCTGGTCTATTCCTGGGCTTTTAAAATTAGTAAAACTTGCTAATTTTGATTTGAGGTTGTTTTCAGTAATGCTGATGTTTACCATTTGTTGCTTATTTCTATTAATCTGTCTCATCTCCTCTATCCAATCAGCTTCATTGTTGTGCTGCACTGGGTCCTGGAAAAGCTGTCTCCAGTAGTTATCCAATACAGCTTGGTCTGGTGGTTCCTCAACTTGAATTGTTCCTTGTATTAAATTCTTGTATAAGGCACTTAGGTTCTTTGCAGATAATTGGTTTTGTTCCTTCGCTCTTTGTTTCTACTCTGTTTTTTATTTGCTGAGCTAGTGTTTTAATTTGTGTCTGGTGTTCGTGGCATTTTTGTTGCAGCTGTTCATCATCACTCATGTTATACTTCTGCTTAATCTTTCTAACCCTTGCTGCTAGGTTTCTGCTCCATGGGCTTCTCACAAATGTTTCCATTTGTGAGACTTCCCTTCTGAGTTGCAATATTCTTGCCTGCTTTTTCTTGTTCCATGTTGGGACCTTAAGTACCCTGTTTGGTCTTTCCTTGGGCCTCTGAGGGCTGCAGTTGGGTATAACCTTTTCTTGGGTGTATAACCCAACTGCATAATTTATGATGATGATTTCAGATATTTGGGCCTCTGTTGGTACCAGTATTAGTTTTGGCAGTGCTAAATTGACTTTCTTTATTAGCTGTTTAAATGGTCTATTGGTATTCAGCTTTATCAATTCCATGGATCTTACTTCCTCTATTTGCCTCTGTTCCTAATCAATGTGCTCTTCTGCAGGTGGTGGGTTGCTTAGTTCCAGTGTAGACAGTGGCGATGGTAGTAATAGCAGCGATGGTTTTTATATTATATTTTTGAGTGGAAAGTCTTGTTGGTGGCACTTGTCTTTTGTAAGGACAATGGTGGTAAAATATTTCATGCCAGGTTCGAGTAATATCTTTGGCTGAGGTATGTTTTTCTTTTGCATAATCAGTCACCCAAATAAGTGTCCATTTTTCTTCTTTTGTCCAGTTTTTCCATTTGATCTCTTCTCAATATCCATATTGCTATATTCTTCCTCTGCTTTCTTAAGGGCATTTTCTTTGATGGTTCTCATTTCCTCTTGGGTTAAGTATTTATGCATCTGTGTGACAAGTAAATTTATTTTTTCAGTTGTTAGGCTTTTCTTCTCTGGTAGTAAGTCTGCTCTGGTAATCTTTTCTTGAAGAATTCTATGCTTCTGCCTGCCCCAGCCATCATACCTTGAGTATGCAAAGCAAGCCAGAATCACATTCTTCTCCTCTATGATCCATATACTTTTCTCATAGTTTCTGAGATTTCTTCTATGTCCCATATGATGATGTTGGTGCAGGAGTTCAGGGCCATTGTTTATCTGACCTGGTGAGTCTCTCTGCAAGTCCTCCAGTTGGGAGTGGTTCAACCCCCTTCTAGAAGTCATAGGAGTAATAGGGCTAGTCAGTTGATGACAATCACAGGGTGCCTGCCCTTTCACATCCCCATGACTGAGTGAAGTGGTTTCAACTCTTACGTCTTTACACTGTTTGCTTTTTTCCTTTGTCTAGTTTGCATTTTTACATTAGTTGAAGCTTTTCACTAGGGTTGGTGCCTCTAAGAGATATCACTTCTTCCTCATCACTGCTTGCAGCCAAACCCTGTGTTAGTGGGACCTGAGAGTGCCAGGAGCACAGCTCAAAGGCTCTTCTTTCATTCTTTGGTTTATATTCTTTTGATTTCTTTTTCTTTTCACATACTGGGGACCCCAACCTAGGGTCTAACCAGATCTGTGTTTAGTTGCTGCTGATGCTTCTGAGGGCTCTTTTCAAGGTAGTGACACTATCCCAAATTGTTTCCAGTTGTATCTCTGAGGCTGTTGGGTTGTTTGGTATTTATTCTAGATAAGAGTTTAAGTTCATTTTTAGCAGCCCAGTTGCTCCCATTATCACTGGTATTATTTCAATTTCACACAGTGACCACGTTCTTTTCAGGTCATTCTCTAGGTCTTGGTACTTGGTTATTTTTTCCCTTTCTGCTTGGTTTAGACCGTAATCACTGGGGATGCTTACATTGATCAATAAACTGTACCTTTCTATTCTCTCTGTCCCATATTACTATATCAGGTTTAATGGCTCTGTTTGGATATATCTTCCTGTAGGGATGATTTTGTCATAATATAAGGTGACAGTAACATTCCCTACCACATCTTCTGGTTTGTTTTCCCAGTGGTGGAGAGGCACTTCTAGTGTGTAATGCTGGCAGATTTTCAAGTGTATAAGCCTGCATGCTTTGTTATGTCTTATAGTGTAATGCCCCTCAGTCAACAGGGTCTGGCAACTAGATAGATGATGTCCTACACTTTCAACCTCAGCTCTACAAAATCTGCATTTATCATCATTACTAATGCCAGCCATTTTTTTTAATCCATTGGTATACCAGTGCTTGGTCTTGTGCCCCAAGAATCAACCTTTAACTGTCCCATTTCAGCAATACTCATTTCAGCCACTCCAGGGATATTTCCTCACCAATGTACATAGTCCATTTCTTGCTCTCTGATATATCTTCCTGCCCTAGTATGTTGTCTCCAAGTTTCTTTAACACTGCTATACCCTTTGGGTATATTTAGTTCTTGTTTTTTTTGGCTGTTACTGTAGCTGAAGTCTCTGGTGTTCCTATTTCTTCAGCAAGCAAGTGCATTGTCAGTGACTAATTGGGCCAGTTTGTGATGGAAGTTTGTTGGCTTAAGATTTGCTGGTGATCTCTGACCAGCTGTATATGCTTATCATTAGAGATTGCAATATATTGGCCTAGGCTTACAATTGTTGCCCTATGTGCTTGATTAATCTTCACCAGACCCATACCACCACCTTTTCTGGGTAGATAGATTCTCTCTATGTACTGGTTTCTGTATGTGATCTTATTAATGGTAAGGATCTTTCTTGTTTTCATATAAAGTTTGTTAATGTCTCCTTGAGGCCAATCTATGATGCCAAACACTGTACTAAAAACATGGTTATATTCTTTGATAATTTTTTCTCTCATTCTCTTGTGCTCCACATTTGTATTTTCCTTCCACTCCAAGGTATTTATGTACTGCATCCTCCTCCAGGTCTGCAATCCTGGTACCCTCACCCACATCCATACCCTCCATTGACACCTTTTTTCCTGCTCTTATAGTGCATTTGGAGCACTTGTCGATGTTAAGTTGATATTGCAGGTTTGTATCATTATTTGCATATACAGTAGCTTCAGGTCATCCATAAACAGCAGATATATGACTGTTTTCTGGGGTTCCCTTCTCCTGCCATGTGTCCCCATTCTTCAGTAGTTCGCAAAGAGGGTCATGTTAAGCAGAACAATAGTGGTGAAAGGCTGTCTCCTTGGAAGATGCCCCTTTGAATTTTTATATTTTCAAATGTTAGTTTTCCAGTTTTGCATTTGATTCTGAAGGAATGCTATTATATTTCCCTGTATGTTATATAGTTTCAAGCATTTGATTATCCAAGAGTGGGGAACACTGTCAAATGCTTTCTGCTAATTATCCAGGCCATACTAAGTTTTTTTTGTCTCCTCTTGCAATCTTCTAGTATCATTTTGTTTATGAGTAATTGGTCCTTTATGCCAAAGCATTTGCATCTGCACCCATGTTGTTCTTTTTCTAAGTAGTTATGTGATGTGAAGTGGGTATAAATTTGGTCTACTAATAGTCCTGTTAAGAGCTTATATGTAGTTGGTAAGCAAGTGATTGGTCTATATTTATTTGTGAGATAGGTGTCTTTTGTTTTGGGTGTGAATTCTTAAATGGGCCTTAAGAGCAGAATTGTGTGTTGCACTGTAGGAACAAGGGCCACATTTAAAAGGCTTTTCACTTTTGGTTTATACTCTTTTTAGTATTTTGAATAGCTGTAAGTGGGGCTTCCACTCGACCATTCCTTTTAATGCCCCTGTTTGGATTTCTATGGCCTGGGGCTATCCTGGGATTGAGTTCAGGTGGTAAGTTGATAGGTTGTTTTTCATCATACCTGTTGCCCCAACTATGATGGGGAGAATGGCAGCTTCTTTCAATCTCCAGTATGAGTGCCTGGTATTTGGTAATTTTTTCCCTTTCCGCTCTATTAAGGCCATAGTCATTTGGGACACTGACCTCAATAAGTAAGGCACTCCTTTCCCTCTTGTCCCACACTACTATGTCCGGTTTTACTGCAGAATTGTCTATAAAAGTGGCTGTTGGAATTATTGTCATAGTATATAGTATAATGGTTGTTTCCAGTAATTGGTGCAGGTGTGTGTTCCCATACATTTTTATTACATTCTAATTCTAATGCTATCATGATCTTCCAATGAATATATTTAAAAAAATTTTGTGTCTGGCTGTAAAGTACCCCTCTGCCAGGAGCACCCTGCAGCCTGATATTAGATGGCCAACAGTTTCTACCTCAACATGAGAGAATCTACACCTGTCGTTATTACTTATTCCAGCCATTTTTTTAAATGCATTTGTTAGGAGTGCAAGATCTTGGGCACCCATTATTAGTTGCTCTCTGTCATATTGCAGAATTCCTCTCCTTAACCATTCCAATGATCCTTCTTTGTTGATATAATCCTTCTGTAATTCTTGATAATATTTTCCAGCTCTTTGATGTTGTTCCCATTCTTCTGCATGCTTGGCCTGTTGTTCCTGGACAAATCTTTTGTGACTTTTCCTAGCTATTAAGGTGGCTGGTACTCTTTCAGTTTGTACTTCTTCTGTCATATTATTGCCTCCAAAGTGCTGAGCCAATTTGGTTATGGAAGTATGTTGTGTTCCCCTTGTGTTGTGGTGTTCATGGACTAGAGCTATTGTAGGACTACTCGAACTTTTCAGATACTGCCCAATGCTGATGGTCGATGATCAATGCAGCTGGTTAACCTCCGTCACTCCCATTCCTCCCAGTTTTCTTGGTAGGTACACTCTGGGAAGACACTGGTTCCAGTATGTTGTTCTGTTTAGAGTGAGGATTTTTCTGGTCTTAACATCTAGTTTATTTAGTTCTAATTGTGGCCAGTCTATGATCCCTACACTATGATTGATAACATGGATGGTGAGTTGGTTTATGACTGTTATTTTGTTCTTTGATGTAAGTTGGGTTTTGCAGATCTTTTTCAGTCTTCATACATACTCTCCACTGATTTTCTCTTGCATTTGCTGGTGTTCTATATTTCCACTTTCTTCTATCCCAAGATATTTGTAGGAACTATCCTCTTCCAAGTCTTTAATCTCAGTCTCTCTTCCTAAATTGATGTTATGGGTTTGTATTTTCGTGCCCCCTCTAAGTGTACACTTAGCACACTTGTCCAATCCAAACTTCATTTTGATGTCACCAGAGAAAGTATGGATGATCCTTAATAGGCATTCCAGGTTTTGGTCAGAGTCTGCATACAGCTTCAAATTATCCATAAACAGTAGATGGTTCAGTACACTGTCAGCATTTCTTTGCCTAGTTTGACTGAGGTTGTAGCCCTTGTTATTATTGCTAAGTAGTTTGCTAAGGGGGTCCAGGGTGAGGCAGAATAGCAAGGATGATAAGCTGTCCCCCTGGAATATACCCCTCATAATCTTGACATGGGGAATGGATATTTTCCCATTTTCATGGGTAAGATTACAAAATGGCAAACATAAATCTGGTTTGTAAGAGTGTACAAAATCCACCCTACCATTATTAGCAATTTAAGGCATTCCAAAATTCATGAGTGTGGGACACTATCAAATGCCTTCTGATAGTCTATCCATGCCATACTAAGATTTCTGCCTCTCTTTTTACAGTCTTCAAGGATAGTTTTGTTGATGAGCAGATGAGCAGCTGATCCTTTGTGCCTAAGCAGTTTCTTCTACATTCTTTCTGTTTTTTTTCCAGATAGTCTCTAGCATCCAGGTGTTCATACATACTGTCTGCAATTAGGCCTGTAAAAAGTTTATAGGTGGTGGTGAGACAGCAGATCGGGCAGTATTTATTTGGGAGATTTGTCTCACGAGTCTTAGGGATGAGGGTTGTCTCTTCACTTGTAAGCCATTCTGGTGTTTCTTCTACTCCCTGCAAAATTCTATGTAAAGCGGCAGTATAATGGTGGTGTAATGCCGTGACCTGTTTCAGCTAGAAATTCGGGAGCTTGTCTAGGCCAGGTTTTTCAAAGTTGGAGAATTTTGCCAGTTTCCTTCTTATCTTGTCTTCCGTTATAAACAACTCCTCCATTTCTGGTTTACCCTCATTTGCCACCCTGATGGTCTCTATCCAGGCAGCATTCTGATTATGCTGTTCAGGGGTTTCAAAGAGGGGTTTCCAGTATGCCTCCAACTGGGTTTGATCTGGTGGTTCATGGACTATTATTCTTTCCCTAATGAGATTTTGGTAAAAGCCTCTAGGGTTTGATGAAAATTGTTTGTTACAGTTTTTTCATGTCAATCTGCTTTTGTTTATTCCTGATTCTATTGGATATGGCTGGGATTTTTCCCTCCAATTCCAGCACCTTGTCATGTAGTTGATTATCTCTCGGGTTATACTTCCTCTTTATTTTCCCTATTTGTTTTTTGAGTTTTCCTTGTTGTGTGGGTACTTGGAAATATTGCTTTAATTGGTGCAATTCTCGTCTGGCATATGTAAGTTGTTTAGTTAATTTAACTTTCCAAGGAGGGGGTTTTGGTTTACACCTTTGGCTGGGGGACTTTGGTCTAAAGTTTGGGACAAGTTTCTGTTGCATGTATAGGCCAGCAGCGTAATTTACTTGGTTAAGTTGAGTAAGGTCTGTGTTGACTGGAACTAGTCTATTAATTGCAACATTTACTTTACATAATAGTTGTTTAAACTTTTTATTTTTACTAAGTTTGATCAGTTGGGGCCGGCTTTCCATATTCATGGTTCTTAACATTTTCAATTATATTTGCTAACTCTTCCTCTGTTTCCATTTGCTGTAAGTCCATATCTTCATATCATGGTGGTGGTGGTGGTGGTGGTGGTGATGGGGGAGGGGTTCTTGATCTGGCTGGGGAAGGGAATGATGAGTCAGAGGATCCAGGCGAACTGGGTGGTGAATGACCCAGTCCTATTTGCTGAATTGGATTGGTTACAAAATGTTGGCTGGTGTGGTGTTTGTTTTGTGTATCCTCTGAACTACCAGATGCATCATCATCACTATTTTGGGTGGCTTGAAGGCACTGTGATAGTGGGATAGGGTTCATTATTGGGCTGGATTCATTTTGAATAAGTTCATCTATTTCATCATTCATGTATTCCATTTCTTGGTCACTAAATGCCCTCTGGGTTATAAAGTTGTGCTTCTGAGTGGTCAACCTTGCAGCAGGAGTCTCTCTCTTACATGGGGAAAAGTGGAAGATGATCTCTCTCCATTCCCTTGTGATGTCCTTCTGCCTCTCGTGTTTCTTTCTGGCATACTTTGTAGCCCATATCAGTGTCCATTTCTCTTCTCTTGTCCACAATCTTTTCATTTTTTCCTCTTTCTTCTTCTCTGGCAATGTAATCCTTGGTTGCTTCCCTAAGAGCACTTTGTTTAATATTACTAATTTCTTCCTCTGTAAGGTACTGATGCGCTTGTGAGGCTAATGATTGTAGTTTCTTGACAGAGGTATTTTTCTTCTCTTCAGGTAAGTTGGAGTTCCTGATTTGCTCTGCTAGGATTATGTTCTTCTGCCTGCTCCACTTCTCAAACCTTGAGTATTCAGAGCAGTGCAAAATTATTTTCTTTTCTTCAATAGTCCAGTGTGAATTCTTAAATGTGTTTTAAGATGTGAAATTTGTGATGCACTGTAGGAACAAGTGCCACATTTAAAAGGCTTTTCACCAGTATGAATTCTTAAATGTGTTTTAAGATGTGAAATTTGTGAAGCACTGTAGGAACAAGTGCCACATTTAAAAGGCTTTTCACCAGTGTGAATTTTTAAATGTCTTTTAAGATGTGAAATATTTGATGCACTGAATGAACAAGTGTCACATTTAAAAGGCTTTTCACCAGTGTGAATTTTTAAATGTCCTTTAAGATCTGAAATTCGTGATGCTCTGTAGGAACAAGTGCCACATTTAAAAGGCTTTTCACCAGTATGAATTCTTAAATGTGCCTTAAGATTCCCAATTTGTGAAGCACTGTAGGAACAAGTGCCACATTTAAAAGGCTTTTCACCAGTGTGAATTCTTAAATGGCCTTAAGAGCAGAACTATCTGATGCACTATAGGAACAAGTGCTACATTTAAAAGGCTTTTCACCAGTGTGAATTCTTAAATGTGTTTTAAGATGTGAAATATTTGATGTACTGTAGGAACAAGTGCCACATTTAAATGGCTTTTCACCAGTGTGAATTCTTAAATGTGCCTTAAGATGTGAAATTTCTGAAGCACTGTAGGAACAAGTGCCACATTTAAAAGGCTTTTCACCAGTGTGAATTTTTAAATGTCTTTTAAGATGTGAAATATTTGATGCCCTGTAGAAACAAGTGCCACATTTAAAAGGCTTTTCCCCAGTGTGAACTTTTAAATGTCTTTTAAGATTTGAAATATTTGATGCACTGTAGGAACAAGTGCCACATTTAAAAGGCTTTTCACCAGTGTGAATTCTTAAATGTGCATTAAGATTTGAAATATTTGATGCACTGTAGGAACAAGTGCCACATTTGAAAGGCTTCTCACCAGTGTGGACCCTTACATGAATTACAAGTTTGCAATGCACTTTGGTTTGATAAGAACAAAATGAACAATGATACTCTTCCTTTCTCTCTCTGGTGTTTATATCTGCTTTGTTTATGAAGTTAGCTGTAGTCACTTTCTGCATGTTTGATATTCTTTCTGAATTCTTACCTATCTGGAAAACAATAAACTCATTCAACTTTTTTCATAAAAGGTACGTCAACACATTGAAATTATTCAATATACCATACTAACTTGTTTATCAAGTAAACAAAAAAAAGGTAATTTAGCTTTAATTTAAAACTTCAACCTGATCCTTATAAGATACTTCTCTATTCTAAATATATCTGTTATGGATTCTAGTTTCACAGAATAGGCAGATAGACAAACATTACATTCATCTCACAGTTATTTGAAGTCCAAACTTTTAACTATTTTTACTTTAAATTTTAATATTTTCACTCAGAATTATGATTGAGAATTTCAAAATAAATTCTTAGTTTGGTCTGCAATGAATTTTTACTCTACTCAACAATGCTCACTTTTAAATTTGACTTAAATTTTACTTCCAACATTAATTTTTAAATTGGAATTAAGGTTAAAATTAACTCTCAATTTCAACCTTGACCTTGCCAAAATCTGAACTTTATTCTACTTGCAAGTTAAAAAGCACCACTAATTTTTGTTAGAGAAAAGCTTCCCAACACAAAAGCAAAATTCAAATTCATAAATTAAAAGTAAATGCTGAAGTACCAAAACTTCATCTGGATGAATGACCTGTTTGAATTTTGAACTTGACTGAAATTTATTTCTGTCAAAATTTTAAATGACCAAAAATGTTTGCTTTGAAAAATGAAATAAAGTGTAAATTCCAATATTTTTTTTTTATAGTTGAATTTTGTCTTTGACTGACTGATGAAATCCAAACTGAATTTTGACTTTTTGAATTCTGGGTAACTGAATTAAGTTAAATTAACTTTCATTTCCACTTCCATTTTACTTTGACTTTCAAATTTAAATTTATTAAGATCGACAGTTAAGACTGAATTCAAAGTCAATGACAAAATTCAAACTTAAAGATGCACACTAAAAGCATCAAATATGAGGAGATTGTAGACACCAATCAACCAGGGAAGTACAATCAAACCCTGATATCCATTGTTAATTTTGGGTTCTTGAAAATGTCATGATGGTCCCCAGGTTTTAAACATAGAATGCCTTTAATATTTGAAAAATTACTTTCTAACATGCTTTTAGCCTTGATATAACACAGTACAAGTCTCCACAGACATATGAAATGAATATCAAGCAATAAATAAAGCAATAAAATTATAAATAAATTTAATCAATTATTTCACTAAATAATAACCAGAGCAATGCAAGACAACCATCAAATATGGCTTTCAGAAAACAGACTGAAGGCAGATTTCAAGTTTGAAAGTTCTAGATGTTGCACTAGACAATGAATGGATGACTGTATGACTAAATGCATGTCATGTTGCTTTGCATTGCAGCTAACAGACAAAATATGGATGAGCAGGAATATGCAACAGATAAGGTGGGGGGGGTAATAATTAACAGTGAATAAGTTAAAAAATAGATAATGGGGATGGACTGTAGTCTTGGGGAAACAGTAGGCAGAAGATGGAGAGCTGGAACTCCTACTTCACCTGTCACTGTCCTCCTTGGCTAATCTTTCTCAAAGTCTCATGTACCCTGTCAGCAGTCCAGCATGCCCTTAAACACACACTTCTCTCACTTTTCTTCACTACACATAAATGCATCTTACATACTACACAATCTTTTAAAAAAAAAAGTAAATAGTATCAACCTCAAGAGCCTGGGAGTCCCCTGGGGAGGGGACCCTAAATATTCTCACTCTTGGCTCTCCCACTGCCAATACTGGAAAATACAGACCCAGGCAGCAGGACTGGTTCTGCTAATGCCCATTTGGGACATTCTGGGCCTCTGACTAATGCACTTTTTATAAACTTCTGCAACATTCATGGCCTTTCCCCAAATTTTCAATCTGTTGACCACCACCACCTCTTCTCTTCCTCACTGAACATAGGTATATGGGATGAATGACAGCAACCCCTTTTCTTTACCCTCCTACTTTCTCTGCACCTTTGGAATAAAACTGAGTATAATCTTGTTCACTCCTCTTTTGAGTACATTTCTCATGTGTTGGGTGGCTCAACCCACACAGTTCTACTTCACTAGGTTGAATCAAAGGCTTTTCATTTCATCATTTCCCCACCTCTTACTGACTGTCTTCAAGTCCTCCTCTCTCTTCACCATTGCTATTTTAACAGACAATGCTCTTTTGAACTCTCCAACTGCATGCCTCCTCCTTTAAGGAGAGCATGCAGTACAATACCAAACAACACATTCTCATTCCTTTTCTGTCCAACTCAAGGGTTAATTGGTATTTTCAATCTTTCACCTACTCAACTAGTCTATGACCTCCAATCTTTCAATAGCAGTGTCCAGGCATCTCAAAATCCTTGATGTTTGGCCATCTTCTTTCTGTATTCAGAGAGAGGGGAGGGGGATTTATTTTTGAAGGCATTTGCCCTTGGCCCCTCCTTCATGCATTAAAAAAAGAAAAAATGATGTGCTTCCATAAACAAAGTTCCTACTTCCACCAAAAAGGAAATCTTAATGTTTTTAAATTAAAAAAATATATTTTAAAGAAGTGCAAACTACTACTATCCCAAAATCAGGAATCCAGTGTTACCTTATGGGAAAATGTTAGGATTGTACCTCTCGTAGTACAGTGAGGTCATGACCTATATTTACATTTCAGGAACTGCTTCCATTTCTCTATTTCAATTCAACATGTATTCACAAAGTTATTGATTATATCCTAACTACTCTACACCCCTTTATAGTTATATCCTTACCTAAGTTTCCAGATGGCCAAAACATTGCCATCATATTTTTCTCCATTCACACATCCAATGACTTTTCACTCCACACCTTTCCTCAATGTCCCCATTTCCATTTTAAATCAATCACACCACTCAAATTATTTATATTAACTGCTATCATACCAAACAAGCATCTCAAACACATACACCAATGTTAGCACTAATATACCTTTATCTAAGCTGTAAAGGAGTGTACTCTAACAAAATTTCTTGGTGTAATGCAAGACAAGAATTTGCAATGGAACAAACATGTAAATTATATCTCAAAAGAAGATTTCAAGGACTATTACTATGTTTAAACTTTGAAATGTAGTCCCTAAACAGACTTTAACAACTCTATTATACTCTTGGTCTTCCTTATATAATGTACTGCACCCTTGTTTGGGGAGACCCCACTAACAATGCTTTAAACAGTATCATTATCATCAAAAAACAAGCAATAGGGTTATCATCTGTTAAGTTCCATGACCATTGTAGTGCACTATTTAAAGAGCTAAAACTACTGAAGTTCAAAAATGGAATCAAACTGGCACATTTTGTTTTTTATTTACAAGCATAAGAACAAAATCATTAACTTACAATGGGTATAACTAGCTATCCTGTAACTCATCAAGAAATCCACTCATGTCAGACCAGAAATAGGTTAAAGCATGTTATTCCTCAATTTACATTGTTTTTATCTCAAAAATTACCTATTTTCATTGGACAAAGTATGGAATGATTTACATACCAATATAAAATATATTATGAATGTAAATTCATTTAAAACCCATGTTGAAATTGAGATTAATAATAGAACATTTATAACAAGTAATGTTCACTTATTCTAGATTGTTACTGTTTAGCTCTCATGCCTAATATTGATTTCTTTGTATAGTATTAGTGTTATATCTTCAATGATGACTGCATTTGCTCTATATATCAATAATAATAACTTATGATTAATATATTATTAATAATAATTTTTCCTTTAATTAAGAGCCCAGTAAAACCTGAAGCTTAGGGGCTAAATTAAATAAAACAAATTGACTAAATTGTTTTTATTTCATCAATAAAGGCTATTCAAATTTAAAATCCCTAAATTTATTCTCTGATTCACTTGGATGATTTTTAACATATGTATGATGCAACAGCTGCTACTCATTCTCTTCTAAACTACTCTCTCTAGCATTCCTGCTTTCACAGAAGCCATTACCCCTTCCATATACACATTAAATAGCATGGCAACATCACACAACTCTGTTTATTCCAATATTAATGCTGAATCAGTTACTTAGGTCACCCTTTAAATATCATACACAAAAATATTCAAATAAAAATGCTCACTGCATTTAACAACTTCATAAGAACAACAACTAGCCTTACCACTGGTCACAAAACGAGTCTATTCACTTAATCACATGTTGCCCCCAACTCCATAATTCTCATATATATTTGGCATCCAATCACTTATTTTTGTAATTATCTACTTCACAGCAAAAATGCCATCTGATGATCCTTTGGTTTCCTTTGAACTACCTTGTTCATGGTATTTATACTGTACATTCTAAATAGAAGTAGACATTTCACTGGCCATTACATTGTCCCAGTTTTGTCAATTTTGAAATGTCTAATGCTTTAGACAATTTCACAGTAATTAAACATTTTGTTAGACATTTCACAAAGTCAACTAAAATGTCTAAATTGTCCCCATTTTTTAAACAATTGAAAAAACTGATCTGAAATGTCTAATGCATGAAAGTTTAAGGAGTTTAAATTCATACAAAAAGAATTGCTTCACAGCATTACTCTTAATAACTTTTGACTTTCAATTTATATCCATTTCTACTTGTAACTTGCTATGTATCCTTATCAAATAACTTCCTGTAATTTACATCATCAAAGTCAATTATCAGTTTTAAATGCAGTCAGCCCTCACTTTATGAATGCTCGCTATACAAATTTTCACTTGTACAAATTGACCTAATTAACACCATCCCCTGTGGATACTAACTGTTTTCACTGGTATGAACACTACATATGTATGCCAAAATATCCAAATGTGATCAAATGTGCAGCAGAACCACAAGTCCCTGAGAGCCCTGCAAGAGGATCCCTCACCATTAAAGGCCAGAAAGCATTCAAACACCTGGAGATCTTCAAAGCTATCATCATGGAGGACTGCAATATGGAGAGAAGCAGGAGTGTTTTCATAACTTTGGACAATGTTGCTGCCTGCTACAGACAAATCTTGGAAGAAAGGAAGAGTAAAGCTAGGCAGCCATCCCTGGATTCATTTTTGAAGAGGCCTGCTGCTCAAGCTACAACTTCTTCAGTCAAGAGATAAACCTGAAGCTCTTCCTGAAATTATGACTTCTGAGTCAACTCCTCCTTCAAGTCCAAGGAGATCTCCTCAGACTACTGGCTTCAGCCCTTCAAAAGCCACAGCTAAGACCACAAGAAGGTCCTTCAAAATCTTCAGTTGGAGAAGAAACTCCAATGTCTCCCTCTGACTTCCCTCTAGTAATCTCCCCCAACTCCACCCCGAAGACCATTCCAATTAGCTGTTTGGCTCTCCAATAAGCTTGTAAGTACAATATTACTTGAGGTCTTTTAATGTATTTACATGTATATGATGTCTTTCCATTGTGTTTTTCTATGTATATTTTCATGAATATTTTCCATGATGGGGGGTGACTCTGGAATGAATTAATAAATTATAACTGTTTCTATGGAATCCTTCATTTCAATATACAAATTTTTGATATATAAACCATTTTCAGGAACTAATTGATTCATTAAAGCAAGGGCTGACTGTACTCAAATTAGTTCTCCTATAAACAGATACTTTTCAAATGAATACATACTTAGTTCAGCTAATTTTTCCTCAAACATTTAACTTCTCAGTTCTGGATTCAATTTGGTTGCACTACCCAACTACTACTAATTTGTCACAGTCTTTTCTCAAGTATAAGTTGTCTAACTCAGAGATTGAACCTAGGGTTGGCATACCATATATCAAGAGGCCTAGTTCTTAGGATATGCTCAGAGCTTTGGGATACGGACTGGTTCTTAAGCTTAAAAAGACTACATATTTCACTGCATTTGCACTGCATTTTCACCATAATGCAATTCTTTACACAATCCTCAGATGATGTGAATTAGTTTTGCTATGTGCATGCATGCTGTTGTGCAGATGCGAAAGCCTGCCCAACCCTAGATCATGACCATTTTTGGTGAGTACAGTACACTCGTATGCATGAAGAGTTTGTATTAGTATATCTAATGATTGTGTATGTTTTAAACATTTTCTTTTTAAAATAATAGCTAAAAAACAAATATTAAAAACAATCCTATAACTATAGTCCTATCAGGAACATAACCTAGCCTTATTACATTATTTCTTACAGGAAAAATCTTTCATTTTTATGCATTTTCACTAACATGCCAACTTCCATGAATGCATTAACAGCATTAAGTGAGGGATACCCATATTTTTAACCACAATGCACATGCATCTAGGAATGAACAATAGAGAATTAACTTGTTATACAAATGAAATGTTTAATTTTTATACTTTATACACCGAGAGGCAGAAAAATCAGCCAACTTGGAATATCGCGAAAAGCAAAAAAATGGGCAAGCTTCTGTTTATAAAAGTTTTAAAATTCAAAAATATAGTCTATGAGGCAACCAAATAATGAGACAAAACAACGTCAGCTGCAAACATACTAGCTATAACAAATTTTTTACTTCTTTTAAGAATTCAACAGTCTGACATTCAGTTGCTCTTAGACTGCTAGTGCCACTTTTTTCTTCCACTAGTGGGAACAGGCAGTAACAGATGGACTTCTAATTCTTTTGGGTTTCAGAATTGGACATTTACAATGGATTTGAGTGTCATGAATGTCACAAGAGTCATCGCCCTAATTAAAGATGGTCGGAGCCAGCATTATGTTGCTGATGCACTAGGAATTCCAAGAAGAACAGTTCGATGTGTCTACCAACATTATGTGGAGACAGGAGAGTACACCTGAAGGCCAGGATCTGCAAGATTGTGCTGCACATCTGCCTGTGATGATCATTTCATCGTCGCTTGACTACCACAAATGTCCACAATGAGCTGGAAAAGTGTTGAGATATCAGTGTATCAGAGTGAACCATTAGAAGGAGACTTGTGTTTCGAAAGTGGCTGACATGCTAGACATCCAGCAATTGGCCTGGAATTGCTCCCACACCACTGCAATGCTCATCTTGCTTTCACTCATGAGCATCTCAATTGGACTATAGTCCAATGTGGATGAGTACCGTATTGTTCATGGATGAATCAAGATTTAACCTTCAAACATCCGATGGATGGGAAAAAGGGTGTGGAGAAGAACAGGAGAAAGATTCACCCTGTGCACTTTTACAGAGAGGGTTGCTTTTGGAGGAGGCTCAGTCATGGTCTTGGGTGGTATCACTTCAAACTCACGGATGGAGCTCATAGTTGGTGGTGGGTCACTGACATCTGCAAGATATGTGGAAGAGATCTTGCTTGAGCATGTTGTCCCTTTTGCTCCTTTTGTTGGCAAAGACTTCCTTCTATAGCACAGTAACACTAGATCCCATGTGGCAAGAGCCATTAGTAATTTCTTTGATGAAGCTGTTATTTGTTGAATCAAGTGGCCTTCCCAAAGTCCAGACCTGAACCCTATAGAACATCTCTGGGACACAATGTGATGGTGTCTTAGGGCTCATCTAGTAGCCCCTAACACTCTACAGGAGCTACAACAAGCTTTAACTGAAGAGTGGGAGGGAATCCCACAGGATGTGATCACCAATCTCATTCATGGGATGAATCGACGAATGGCTGCAGTCGTTCAAGCTTGGGGAGGCAACACCTCTTATTAACCCTGGATCACAAGTTTTTTTTTTTTTTTTTTTTGTAAATTTTTTGTTTTTGTGAAAATTGTTTTTTTTTGTTAAAATTTTTTGTACATTATTTTTTGATAATAAATTGTATTAAGCAGGTGTTTCAAGATTTTTTAATGTCCTCATAGACTAAATTTTTGAATTTTAAAACTTTTATAAACAGAAGCTTGCCCACTTTTTTGCTTTTCATGATATTCCAAGTGGGCTGATTTTTCTGCCACTCAGTGTATATCTGAAACATTAAACACCGTTTTAAGATATTTGAAATATCAAATAAACATTTCAAAATAGCTATTATTCATTTCAGAAGGCTAAGTTCAATATGAAACATTGAGTAAACATTTCATATATATAACCAAGTATCTAGTACCATTTATGATGCTAAACTACAAAAAATAAATTACAAACTGTAACCAACCTCAGCAGCTCAAGACAATCAATCAAAATAATGAATAGACTTGATAATCTTACAGAACTGTGTATTTACGAAATCTTCAGGATGCTCCAGCCCTCTTGGCATTCCCAAATTTCCTGACAATGATTTTTCTGACTCATTCTAATAAATCTTAACCTTTTCACTGCCCTGGGCCATGGCAATGGCTTTGCATTGGTGAGTGCTCAAAGCCACAATCATGTGTCTAATAATTTGCACTTTGTTTTGCTTATAAATTTATAAGTATTTTTAATTCTATTAACTTGTAAGTTTTGGTGATTTCACCAAATGTATATACTCTCCATGGAAATATTGTGCGATGAAAGGGATAAAGTTAGAATGGCACTCTCATTTCTCCTTTTAGCCACTTCTATTTCTCAATTAAACTTATGAGGATTTTATTTGAAGTTTTGTTTATTTACTTTTTCAAACCTATTTTTGCAATATTTATTGTACAGGCAGTCTCCGGGTTATGAACGTCTGACTTACGACATTCCATACATATGAACAGACCACCGTAAAGTCTATTATTTTAAAAATCTGAGTTACCTACAATGGTTCATAGTAACGAATCAGTGCACTACTTATGGCGCCGCCATTTTAAGTCAGATTTTGTACTTGTGAAGATGTTCGTGTGAATTCATATTCAATTTCTGATAATGTGCAAACTCCTATCATGGCTCCTAAATGAAAATCTGATGCAAGTGCTGGTGATGCACTTTAATAACTGTTACAAATTATCTTTTTTATGTTTTCTATGTTTTAGTAGCTTTTATAAATTGGGAGTGTGTTTAAAGTGTTTAAGTATACAGTAAACTCGCAACGAAGAATATGGGGTTGATTGTGGTGGGTATGTGTACTCTAAAAGCCTATAAGAAATACAAACGAAGAATATGGGGATGTTTGTGGTGGGGATGTTTGTGGTGGGTATGTGTGCACTAAATGCCTAAGATATACACATCTACTGAAAAGTCTATTTTTATAATGAAATTTTAAATAGAATTAAAAGAAACAACAATTCAAACAGAATTCCCGCCCTACGGCTATGGTGAACATGCCACTTTTAAGCTTTTTAAGACATTAAGTACAAACCATTCGTATGGGTTCCAACTTACATACAAATTCAACTTAAAGACCATCGTGAGAATGGAACTCGTTCGTAAGCCAGGGACTGCCTTTACAGGTAAACCTCGCTTTACATCGCCTCATTTTTACGCCGCTTAAAGTAAAATCTTAAATATAAAATTAAAAATGGTAAAAAGCTGTAAACTACACAAAATATGATGATGTAACTGTGCAGGACTACTGGAAGTCATATGACATTTTAAAAGGCATTTCCAACATAGCCACAGCTTGGAATGAAGTTTCGAAATCATGTCTAAATGGTGTCTGGCATAAGCTGTGGCCTGATTGCATTGCTGATTTTGGTGGATTTGACAGTGTTGAAACTGTGACAAAAGACGTCACTAAGATAGCGAATGAAGTAGGTCTAGATGATGTGGATGATGATGATGAACTGCTCAATTCTGCAGTTCTCAACAAAAAAAAAAGAGGATCTCCCTCCGGGATCTTCTTCCTCTCAATAAATCATCTCCATCTCGCCACTGTCAAACAAGATCAAATAATTTTGTTTTTAATTGCTTTAATTACAAAAGTAAGTAGTAATTTATCTTTAATTCAATTATTTTATTAATATTAAGCATTCTTTTACTAGTTTTAAGCATATAACCCATTAATAATTTTCATTTTATGGAAAATATGCAGTCACTTTTGGAGAATCCTGGAATCTATCCTATTTATTTATGTAGAAGCCCATTATTTTTTAGCTTCAATTTATGCCACTTCACTTTTCGAGAGCAATCTGCTGGAACCTAACCCCGGCGTAAATCGAGGCATACCTGTACTTGAAAAAATTTACTTACAAATGTAATAACACTAAGAAACTGAAATTTCTTTATCATATGGAAAAGAATACACAGGATAGGCATTAATATCATAGTGTCATAAAACAACTGACCAGAAAAATATTTTAAGTACAATAATTAATTTGTGATTTCTAACACCACCAAATTAAAGCTTGGTTTAGATTTCAAATGACTAAGTAATAGGTCTTTAGTTTTGAATTCTCAGTCATCAACTACTAAATCATGCAAGAAAGGCAGAGTGTATTCTGACTATTTTAATTATGAAACCCAAATTAAAATTTAATGCTTACTACTTCATTTATATTTGATGAATTTGAAAGACTCTCAGAACATGATTTCTTATCTTTGGAGAATTGCAAAGAATTCAATATAAACTTCTACTCTAGGCAAGATCAATAAAATTAAGAGAGAAAAAAAGAAGACAGGCAAATACTATATAATAAATAGTAGTATAAAACTGTCATGTCATATGATGCGCAATAACAGAGCACCCAGTAGCTCAATGGTTCTGGTGTCAGGTTCTGTTTGATCCCACCCACTCAACCTGTTCCTACTTGGGCTCAGAGGTGACATTTTGGGCACACTCTTTCCCAAGTAGAGGAGGAATGACCTTCCTGGGTGGTGATGATTTCATACAATAATAGTACTTGTAGGAAAGCAAAGGAGAGACAAAGTAGTTCTTCCACCAGCCACTGCTGGTAGAAGCAAGTGGTGAAAGAAGATTTACAGTAGGTAAAAAGTATGAAAAAAATAGTTTTCAGAGTTCATTTACAGTTTTACACCATACATATACTTATCTTATGCATGCAAATACACATAACTGGCTTGTAGAAAGCAAATTATAACAAAACCCAACAACTTATTTAATCTACATGTTGCATTTTTGAAAATTATTAAACTGAAGTAGTCATCATTTTATTATTGCATCATCTAAAGAATGTCACATTGCTAGATAGAAAATTTGCAATGAATTACATACTTTTAACTAAATAAAGAAAAGTGGCTCTGATCAACTGTGTGTGTGTGTTTGTTGTGTGTGTGTTTGTTGTGTGTGTGTGTTGTGTGTGTGTTGTTGTGTGTGTGTTTGTTGTGTGTGTGTTTGTTGTGTGTGTGTTTGTTGTGTGTAACAAAAACATTGAGATCCACTCTAGGTTTGCACAAGAAAGAAGCATGGGAAAATAAGGGAAAAATAGGAAAAGCAAATGAAAATAAAAGATACTGAAAACTTATACCATGCTTACACTTAAAGATTCCTATACAGAGAAATAATAGTAAAAATAAAGTAGGGCCTACACAATAGACAAGTTTTTTCCCCTCCTGCAACAGAATGCTGACAGAAAATAGTTGTGAAAGGAAAATTCTAGGAAAATATACTTTCCTTGTGTACACAGTACACTTCTCATATATGGGGTGGCTCAACTCTCACAGCTTTACTTGACTGGGTATTCCGGAATCAAAGGTTTTTGTCTCATCAATTCCATCTCTCTTTCTGTCTTCAATCTTTCTCTCTTCACCATAATGTTGCCTCACTATCTCTCTTCTATCATTATTACAATGGACACTGCTCTTTTGAACTCTCTAACTGTATGTGTCTTCTTTGAGGAGATCATGCAGCACCAGACTCTCAACATATTCTCAACCTTTTTCTGTCAAACTTTCCAACACAAAAGTTAACAGGTATTCTCAGTTTTTCATCTACTCAACCAGTCAACTCTGGAACAACCTTCCTCAGTCCATTCTTCCTCCTGTTTATGTATGACCTCAAATCTTTCAGTGTCAGGAATCTCAAAAACTCTACCTTGATTTTGGCTCTCCTCTTCTCTTTCTGTGTGGGATGGACCATATTTTCAGGCATTTGTCCTTAGCCCCTCCTTCCTGCATAAAATAAATCTGTACACAGTTGTAACATAGTATTGTAATTGAAAAGCTGAAATTTATTTCATAAAATAAATTATAAAAATTATAAAACTACTGAAAAATAAACAAAAATAGGATCACGTTAAGAATAGCGAACCCATTTACCTCATGTTAAGAATGGCGAACCCAAAATTAAACATGTTAAGAACAGCGAACCCAAAATTCAACATGTTAAGAATGGCAAACCTAATGTTTCAACAGGAAAAAATACTTCGAAAAAAAAATGGAAATGAAGCAATATGTTAAAGAGACGTTCCTGGGAAGCAATATGTTAAAGTGATCCAATTTATTTTATATAGTTTACTTCATTTACAAACTTTTAGTGAATTATAACTTTATATAACGTTCTGTTAATATTTTTAACCTGACTGCCAAGTGTTTCCCATTTTATTTAATTTTGTGTTGGTGTTCATTGATGGTGATTGCATGATTTGGATCACCTGAAGATCAGGGCCCCCAGCCTTTGTTAGTTAGCCTTATAAGGCTAACTAACGAAAATATCATGACTTAACCTAACCAATCGTCAAGGGCGTACAGTTGACCTAATGATTGGTTAGGTTAAGTCATGATATTTTCGTTAGTTAGCCTTATGAGGCTAATTAAAGAAGGCTGGGGGCCCTGCTCTTTAGGTGATCCCATGATTTACCCTCAGTACTAAAAGTCAGGTTAATATGACAAGAAAGACCAATAGCTTCACAGGTTTTTACAAAATTCTCCATGTTAAGAATAGCGAACCCAAACACCCTATGGGTTCACTATTCTTAACGTGATCCCAAAAATATAAATCTATATACTGTATTTTTCAGTGTATAAGACTTTTTTTTTCAAAAAAAGGGGTCTCAATATCACCCTGCATCCTATACACTGAAGGTCATAATATTACCTTTATATGGGCTAGAAGAACTGATGGATTTTTACAAAAATTCATCATCTCTTAGTCCCTCCTGACTGTCTATTGGTTTGGCCAATTTTACACTAAGTTTCTACTCTTCCCAACCCACTGATAACAAGAAAAACAGTATGTATTGCATAATGATTTACTTTTATGTTTCATAACATATAGTATAGTCTCCCGTATACTTAATACTATTTTCTTATAATGAGTATGGGTGAAAGAAAATGTATCACCATACTTTTGATTGAGGGCTTTAACAAAAGTCAGCCTCACTGGTAGAAAATTACCAACATTTTCTGACAACTAGGCAGATGGTCAATTTTTTTCCTGAAAAAAGGCCTTGAAAATAGGGGTGCGTCTTATACAAAGGTGCGTCTTATACACCGAAAAATACGGTATTATAATTTACACAATTTTAGTAAACACACTTCAAATACTGTTTATTAAAAAATCAAGCAGGAGCTAAAATTGCATGTCTGCTTAATATGTTATTAGAAGCAGGGACAAGTATAGTAAAAGGAGCAAACTCAATTCTGCATTTTTTCATTTAATTTAACACTTTATATATAACTTATATTTATTACAAGTGAACACAAGTTTTTACCTCATTAGAGAAGTGTTGTGATGTTGAAGGAAATGAATGTTCACTTTCTTCTTTAGACAAACTGCTATTTCCACTTTCAGAAGCTGAAGTAGAATGATTTGGATATGAAAATTCACTTGGATCCTCAATAAATTCCTTCATGTCAATTTTTACCACATTTCCCTTCAAGAGAAAAACATCCATAATGCAAAATTCACACATTGGTTAGAAAGACATGTGTGCACACACAACTATAAGTAATATTAAATTATGAACTGAGAGACAAACTGTATGAATACAAATATAATACCTTATTGAAAGACACATTTCACATACTACACAATGATTTTAAGTTGCTTTCCTTATTTTAGTTAAAGTGGTTAACCCACTCTCCTTTTGCTGAAATTTTCATTTTAGGAGATTTCAATGTTCACCACCACCTTTGGCTTTCCTCCCATTTCACTAATATCCCTGGTGAACTAGCTTACAACTTTTCTATCCTAAATGACCTTGAGTAGATTGTACAGCCTACTCGTTAGGATGGAGTGAAAAAATCAAATTAGATTGACTGAAATCTAATAGTGTGGTAAAGTTTCCTTTTGGCTTCCTTAGTATTTGCATCAAATATTTGTCATGACTCAACATCTTAAGGCGCCCCAATGACCTTGAAATTTATGTTCATGTTGGATGAGGAGAGAGCCCTAATCTGCTTCAGTGCTATTGTAATTGTCAGCCACGTAGGATGTACCTTTGCATTTTTGTTCTCTGTTATTGTCAAAAATCATTTATGTACTTTATGTAATGTTTTTCTGTAATCATCATTACTACATTAGATTAATTTTTAATTCTGAAATTTTGTTATTTTATGTTCTTTTGCAGAAATACTTTTTTCTGATGAAAGTTTAATATTGATATAGGCCTAATGTCTCAATCATTACAAGTGCAAACAAGAAAGACTATAAACTGTCCCATATTTGGTGCACCAAAAGAACGATTTTCATTTACTTCCAACTTGTGAAGATGTAATGAAGTTTTACTTGTGGATTAAAAATGATCTGAAAGAAAATTCAAATGAGGAACCCACTGTAAGTGAAATTGCAGAGGAAGTTGCAACAAAAATTGAAAATCTGTGGTTTAAAGCATCTATTCCTGTTGTATCATATACTTGTGTTATGCAAATGATCCGATCCTATCATGAAAAATACCGAAATATTAGAAAGCCAGAAAAAGGTAGACAGCAAAGTGACAGTTATAAAGCTAGAGTAAAAGTGTTTCAAAATGAAGCACATACAAAGCTGTTTGACATTTCAGCATGCAAATGTAGTGAATTTTCTTTGTGTAGTTGTGAAAAATCTTGCAAAGTACCATTCAAGGAACAAATGTGTCTTGTAGATCAGAGGACAGAAAGGAAAATGGCTTTGGGATCACTTGACATCACCACATCTAAGCAGCTTCAACAAAAAGAAGACAGGAAGAGAAAAGAAATTGCAAGAGTTGCAAAACATCTCGCATCAACAAGCAAAGATAATGCAGAAATGAAAATTGGCAGGTGTGCATCTACTACTGAAATGGAAGGTATGGAAGATATGGATGAGGATATAGAGTATATACCATCTTCATTTTAGAAAAACAGATCAACAATATCTAAATTGAAAACTACAAATCAAATGAGATCGCATTTATCAGCAGTAGCAATGGCTTGTGATAGAACAGGTGTGTCAGATAGGTTGGCTGCAGCAATCGCAAGTGCAGTTTTGCATGATGTGGGTATTGTGACTGAAAAAGATTTAAGCCAAGTTATAGACAGAAGTAATATAAGAAGAGAGAGGAAAAGGATATGTTGCGACATTCAAGAGAAAGTAAAGGTAGATGTATGGCTTTGAAGTGTTTACTTTGATGGGTGTAAAGATGAAACTCTAGTCCAAGAAAAGAAAGGAACAAAATACTATCGCAAAACTATTGTAGAGGAATATGTAACACTACTGCAAGAACCACAATCAAAATATGTTAGTCATGTGTCACCAGTATCTGGTTCCGCTGAAAGTATTTCATCCTCTATCTTAGGCTTTTTGGCAGATAATGAAATGGATACTACGAATGTAGCAGCTATTGGTTGTGATGGAATGGCAGTCAATACTGGTACACAAGGTGGAGTTATTAGAAGACTAGAGCAAAATCTTGGCAAACCTTTACATTGGTTTGTGTGTCAACTACATGCAAATAAGCTTCCTCTCCAACATCTACTTCAACATCTGGATGGAAAGACCACAGGTCCTTATGATTTTTCCGGTCCAATTGGCATGCAACTTCAAAAGTGTGACATACTTCCCATAGTTGAATTTAAGATAATTGAGGCCGAAACACCACCAGTTTACACCATTGATCTTAGTACAGACCAGAAATATTTGTTGGAAATTCACCAAACTATAGCTAATGGTGTTTGTCCATCAAGTTAAGCTCTAAAATATCACGGTAAAATGACCCACTCAAGGTGGTTAACATCTGCAAACCCAATACTATGATTATATATAGGAACTAATGATCCGACAAAAAATCTTCAAACAGTAGCAGAATATGTCATGAAAGTGTATGTACCAATATGGTTCTCCATTAAATCTAATCCCTAATGTACGGAAGGTGCAAAGCACATATTGCAGACAATTCACCTGTCATGCTACTTTAATGCAGAGATAAGATATATCATTGACCCTGTTATACAAAGAAATGCCTACTTTTGCCACCCTGAAAATATACTTTTGAGTATGATCACCGATGAAAGAAAACACATATGGGAACTTGGATTGCTGCGAATTTTGAAGGCAAGGAAGAGAAATCAAAGGAATTTGAGTATTCACAGTTCCAGCCCTTGATTTTGAAGATGAAGACTATACGAACATCATCAATTGGCAAGAGTCCAAAGTAACAGAACCACCTTTGACAGGTGAAATACCTGATGAGACAATAGCTCGTTAGTTACCTAAATTTCCATGCCACACTCAGTCCACTTTTTTTTAAAATTTAATTTGGCCCTTAAGCTTTAGGCTTTACTGGGCTCTTATTAAAAATAAGCAGCTAGTTGTTATAAATAAATAAATAAATAAATAAATAAGTATTATTAATAGTTAAAACATGTATGACAATATTAAACAATATTAGTGGACATTAATCCTAGATTTTTGTTAGTATGCCATTATTAATTGGGATTTCAACTTGGTTTTAAACACATTTACATTCACAATATTTTTTATATCAGCATGCAAATCATTCCATAGTTTCAATCCAATGAAAATGGGTAGTTTTTGAGATGAAGACAATCTAAATTGAGGTATAACAAGCTTTGATCTATTTCTGGTCTGATACGAGTGGATTTCTTGAGTTACAAAATATCTATTTACCCATTGCAAATTAATGATTTTGTTCTTACACTTGTAAATAAAAATAAAATGTGCCAGTTTGGTTGTATCATTGAGCTTTAGTAGGTTTACCTCTTTAAATAATGCACTAGAGTGATCAAGGAAATCAGCATCAGATAATAACCTTACTGCTCATTTTTAGATAACAAAGATACCATTTAATGCGTTGTTAGCGGAGTTGCCCCAAACAAGGGTGCAATATGTTATACAAGGAAGAACAAGAGTATGATAAAGAGTCAATAAAACTTGTTTAGGGACTACATTTCTAAGTTTAAACATCATAGCAATGCTCCTTCAAATCTTTTTCGCGATATAATTTACATGATCACTCCATTGCAAATTCTTATCTAGCATTACACCAAGAAATTTTGTTACAGTAGACTCCTTTATGGTGATTTCATTAACATTAAGTTCATCAAGATATACATTTCTTTTATTAGTAAAAATCATGAAATTTGTTTTTCTGGTATTTAGGAAGAGTTTATTGGTGGTCAACCATTTCATTATACTGATGAATTCTGAAATATATTCTTAGCTGTATTAACATTTTTGCAAGAAAGAGAGAGTTGTATCATCTGTAAACATTATGAAGTTCAGTATATCAGATGAACATGGAAGGTCATTTATATATAATAAAAATAACAGTGGACCCAGAACTGAGCCTTGTGGCACACCATGTTTGACAAGCGCTTTAGTTGAGCAAACCTTATTTACTGATACAAAATGTATCTATTGGACAAATAACTTTTAAACCAATCACTGATTGCTCCTCTAAAGCCATAATATAATTTATTAAGTAGAATATTATGATCTATAACATCAAACGCCTTACTCAAATCCATAAATATTGATATCATTATTTCTTTGTTCTCCTTAGCTATATTTACATACGATTTAAAATTTAGCCATTTCCATTGTTTTATTATTACAGAAGCCATATTGATTTGGAGATAATAAATTGTAGGATTCTAAATATCGCTGCATTCTACTTTTTACAATTTTTTCAAAAACTTTGCTGAACACAGATGATGAACACACCAGCCTGTAATTTGTTGCTACTGTAGGATCACCCCTTTAAAAAGGGAGAGATTTGTAAAACTATTGCTGTCTGTGGTTCATTGGCCAGGGATGGCTTCATTCGATCAATGATGGAATCATGACAAAAGATGGTCCATTTCAACACCAAGGTCGAATATAAACCTTGAATTAACATCTAATTAGGCAATTCGTGCCTATGTTTGGTAGGGAGGTTGGGTTGGGCATGGGTGGAACTCGACATACAGCGACCTCCACATGGTGAGTTCTGGGTTATTCTGACAAACAAGTCAGAGTAAGCGAAGAGCTGTATCCATAAAAAAATAAATAAAACAAATTATACTCTGCTTTATATTGAATTTTGATACCCAGTGGGACACAGCAATTTTCTGCCTACACCCGCCGCAAAATGACTTCAGACCATCTACCATTTTGGAGGAAAAGCACAATCATCATTATAAAAAAAATATATTTAAAAACTTAGTTACATCAATATGAAGTCATGGCTCCCTTGTTCTTGAGGACCCCCTGGAGCCGTTTGGGCATGGAATCACTGAGCTTCCTGAAGTAGTCCAATGTCATCTCCTTGCACCACACCTTTATCAGCTCCGTCTTGAGGTTCGCGAGGTTAGGAGTCTTCTTCTCTGCCATGATCTTCTTCATGTAATACCAACAGTTCTCGATGGGGTTGAGATCGGGGCTATTGCCAGGCCACTCTAACACCTTAATCTTCCGCTCATTAAGCCACTTCGTCACCTTCTTGGCCTTGTGACAGGGGGCACTGTCGTGCATAAAAATCTCACTGCCGTGAATGGCGAAGTGGTTCAACAAATGGTCGTTAAGAACGTCAATATAACGGTCACTGTTCATCATCACATTCTTGGGAAGGAAGTACAGACCCCCATTTCCTTTCTCACCAGAAAAACACCCCCACACTATCACTGACTCAGGGTGTTTAACAGTCGGTACCGACTAGCAGATGACGGGCGTCGCACCTTGGCAGATCGAATCTGGAACACCTGGAACATGCTTGCTTTCATCTGAAAACATCACCTTCCTCCACTGTGCCGATGTCCAATGAACGTATTTCTTTGCAAAGGCAACACGCTGCTTCTT
The DNA here is from genome assembly GCA_023014485.1 of Bathynomus jamesi. NCBI lineage: Eukaryota > Metazoa > Arthropoda > Malacostraca > Isopoda > Cirolanidae > Bathynomus > Bathynomus jamesi. Next base: position 273,624 of record JAJOZX010004459.1, on the reverse strand, counting down.
CATGCGGTTGGTGATAAGTGGCTTCTTGGCGGCGGTATAGCATGGTAACCCCAAGTCCTTCTGCAGCCGGTGCTGGATCGTTCGAACAGACATGGCTTCCAGCAGCTTGGGATGGTTCTTTTTCAATTGAGACGCTGTAAGTCGAGGGTTCTTCAACACTTCTCTCTTTATGAGGTTATCCGTGGCCTTAGACGTCTTCCTTCGCCTTCCACCACCGAAATTGTGCTTCGGTACGATGTTGGGTGGTAGGCCTCTAGCCGCCGCCAGCAGCTTCATGATGGTCGACTTCGCCCGACCAGTACGCTCGCATATCGTCTTTATCGGGACGTTTTCTTGCCTCCACGCAAGAATACAGCCCTTCTCCTCAACAGAACAATACTTCCCAGGCATGTCCACTGCACTTTAAGAAAAATAAAGAACACAAACGACTGCACTCAAAAATCAAAGAATTCTGGATGTGGTACGGCAGAAACACAACACCCCCACATCACCTCTATCGAAACACTGACGAGTTTTGCCTCTGCGGTAGCATAAAGAGATCGACTAACAACATGCCAGATACTTCCAGACAAAATATTTTACTCGGTAGCGTGAGAAATGCAAATCGATTTCAGACCGCTTTCTCAGCGGAATATCGCATGAAGGTCCAAAGTCATTTTGCGGCGGGTGTAGCTGTAAATTTTTAGACACTTGGGGCACCTCTAAATGTTTTGCCATCATTTTTTAAATTTTTTACGCATATTAAGATGATCAAAAAGCAACTTCTCCATACAATTAAATATCAATTTAATAAAAATGTCTTTTTCAATCATGTTTTCATTTTACAGTGAATTTTCTGCTTTAGAGTAAATTTTAAGGCCTCTGGGGCACCAAAATATTTCGCTACCCTTACCAAAATTGGTATGCATATTAAAACATTCAATAGGCAGCTTTTCCATTCTCTTAAAGTTGGTATAGTAAAAAATGTGTTTTAACCCCTTTTCACTCCACCCTACTACTCGTATCCCCCAATCACCTTGGAGATAAGCCTAACATTCTAGATTTATTCCTTACTTCTCATCCCCCATCTTACTCTGTCAAATTTTTTTGAAATTGGTTCCCTTCAGCCACAATCTTTTATCAATTTCCTGTCCTATTACTTCAATTTGGCCTCTCAATCCTCCCAAGATGAGGCACCTTTGGGACTTTGGCATCACTGATTTGGAGTCCCTTAGGCAGTACTTCTGTCATTTCCAATGGAATGATTACCACTTCCATGACTGGGGCCTCTCCAAGTGTGTTGAGCACATAAGTGAAGTGATTCACTCAGGAATGGAGGCATACATTCCATATTCTATTCCTACTACTAATACAAACCAATCTTGGTTTAACTTCACTCTTTATAATGCTAACCACAACAGAGAAAAGGCTCAGAAGGTACCATCACCATCCAACTCCTGACTCTCATTCAGCTTATATTTCTGCCCACAATTCTGAAAAATTTCTTTGACTTGCCAAAAATTCCTTCATCAGACAAAAACCTATCTAATTCTAATTCTTTTCACTCTTTCTGGCATCTAGCTAACAACCTCTCAAACAACTTTATTTCCTCTTCCCCTTTTCTCTTCTGATGACTCAGTTACTCTCTCTTCTCCTGGCAAAGCTGAACTCTTTGCTCAAACTTTCACCTCTAATTTAAACATGGACAATTCCAGTGCTGTTCCTCCATCTCCTCCTCCCTCTGACTTTATTGTCTGATATTAGAATATCTTCCAAAGTTGTTCTTTCTACATTCTCTGGGCTCAATGTGTTCCTCCTGTTTTCTCAGGAACTGTGCTCCTGTGCTGATACCTTGCATAGGCAAACTCTTTAGTCTTTGTCTTTCATCAGGTACTTTTCCTTCCTGTTGGAAGTTAACCTTCATTCAGCCTTTTCCAAATAAGGGTGACTGCTCTCAACTCTCCAACTATCATCCAATTGCTTTGATTTCATGCCTTATTAAGTTTTTGAATCTATACTTAATAATTGGAAGATTTTTAAATATATCTCTTCTCACAATCTTCTTTCAGATCATCAATATGGCTTCTGCAAGGAACACTCTACTGACGATCTTCTATATCTCTCTGACTCTTGGTCATCCTCCTTTCAGGATTTCAGTGAAACTTTTGCTATTGCACTAGACAAATCAAAAGCTTTTGACAGAGTCTGGCACAAATCTTTAATTTCCATACTGTCCTCCTTTGGTTTCTATCCTTCTATCCATGCCTTCCTCTCTAATTTCCTTTCTGGCCAATCTATAACTATGGTTGTAGATGGGCATTGTTCTTCTCCTAAAGCTATTAACAGTAAATTAACATTAACAAAATCAAGGTACACAGTTTTTGAGATGCCTGGATACTCTGTGTTTGAAAGAAATGGAGGTCATAGGCAGGGGAAAGATGGAATGAGGAAAATTAGAGCTACAGATCTACAGAAATTAAGGCTACAAAGACCCTAAGATCCACTCTAAGGTTAGCCTGAGAGAAAAGAGAGAGTAGGGAGTTAAAAGAGAATGAGGGGTTAAGTAAGTAGCAAAACCTATCATTCATGGGTTAACATTCATTCAGAAAGAGAGAAAAAGACTCACCATCATCATCTGCCAGCCACTGACAAGTTGGAAAAATAGTCAAAGAGAATAGGAAAGGGGTAAAAGATGAAAAGAAGTAAGATAAGAATGCTTGCAAACCATACAAACACACACTTAACTCAAACACTGTTATACCATGCAAACTACAGACATGCAAGTAAAGAGGATAAGAAAAGAAAAAAAGTATGAAGAATACAACAAACAGTGGGTTAGTTTACACTACGAGCTACATCGAAGTTTGCGTTAGTCTAATTTTTTTTTTTTAATATAATTTTATTGCTGGCATATATCACACTGGCATATCACAAGTTGGTATTTATTGCCAACAGACTCAAACCTTGACCATTACCCCCAGAGCTCCTGTTGCTAAATGTTTTATTATTTTAAATGACATTAATATTTTTAAAATGACTATCTAAACAGTTTTTAAACATATTAACACTGGTAGAGTTCATGACAGACACAGGAAGATTATTCCATTTATCAATTACTTTAAACAAAGTTTTTAGCAATGTTAGTAATGAAACATCTGCCACATAATTTAAATCCATTATTATGAGTATTGCTATTATCGAAAATGAAAATTATCAAAATTTGTTATTGATTTTATTAACGACTTTGAAAACTTCGATAAGCTCCCTCCTTAATCTCCTAGTTTCGAGTGAATACAAGTCTGACTCTTTAATTCTATCTTCGTAAGACTTGTTGCGTAGTGACAAAATTAGTTTTGTGGTGCATCACTGAACCCTTCCCAACCTATCAATATCCTCATGCAAATACGGGCACCAAAACTGAATGGCATATTCTAAGTGAGGCCTGACAAGGGACTTGTAAAGTGGCAATATAATACTCTTTGATTTAAATTCAAAATTATGCGCTATGAAGTCTAACATCCTATTAGCTTTTGCGCAAGACTCCAGGCACTGGTTCCTAACTTTTAAATCCTTAGGTACACATATGCCTAAACCTACTTCCTCATCAACACTCACTGTCTATCGTCCATTGTGTATGTGTAATTATTGTTATAAGAACCTATATGCAAAACTTTACACTTGTCTACATTAAATTGCATCTGCCACTTATCCATTCCACTAGATTGTTCCAGAGTTGACCAGTTGAGAGGATAAAAAATTGAATATACCAATTAACCCTTGCATTTGATAGTTAGACAGAAAAGGAGTGAGAATGTCTCAAAAGTTGGGTACTGCATGCTCTCCTTAAAGGAGGAGGCATGCAATTAGAGAATTCAGAAGAGCAGTTTCCATTATAACAGTAATAGTAAAGGGTGAGGCAATATTGCAATGGGGAGAGAGGGATTGAAGACAGTCAGTAAGAGGTGGGGAATTGATGAAGCAAAAAGCCTTTGATTCCACCCAGTCAAGTAGAGCTATGTGGGTTGAGCCACCCCTCACACAAGAAGTGTACTCCATACAAGGACAGAGAAGACCCCTGTACAGAAACAGCAACTTTGGGGGGTGAAGAAACTGTCAGGGGAATATCCAGGGGAGGAGCAGCAGCCCTGAGTTACCTCAAAAATATTTTTATCAATAAATCAAATTTCCCATACCTATCCTTGGTTTACAGCCAGTACTAACCAAGACACCAAGATGACAATACATGTTCACACATTTTACTTTTAAAATTCATATACAATTCAAGACTAATATTTTTTTCAACTTGTGGTATTTTTAGATATACCGTATTTCTAACTCATAAAATAGCCACTATGATTTTTTGATAATATATTTTAAGATTCTGCTTGAAATAAGTTTAACACAATCACTATTTCATATCCAAGATATTCATAGTATTTACACTTCAACTTTTGGTATCCTTATTTTGAAATTAGAATTATGTATATGCAATTGTACACAGTATAATTACTCTTAAATTAGTACTGTATCCACACATCACTGAGCTAATGTTTAGGTATTTATATGGTTTGACAATTTTGAAACCCATTATAAATGCAAAACTTCACTTTTACTTGAAGGTTGAAATGTGACAATAAAACCCACACTAAGAGATGGAGTTTATTTCAGGTGGATATAGAAAAACGAATGAACAAAAGTAAGGAAACAATCCAGGAAAGGTAGGGAAAATCCCAGAGAAACCATTAGAAGATTAAGAAATTCACACCTCATTTAGATCCCATTCACTCGACACTAGAAGGGATTTTTTTTACCAAGAATCTCATCAAAGGGTCAAGCTTATAAATACCTTCACACAAATTAAAATTAAAAATATATTCTTGTTCTATACACACATATTCTATTATTTTTCTTTGTCCTATTCAGTGTCCCTGAGAAACACCAGTTAATAGCTTTAGGAGAACAGTAGTAGCCATCTACAACTGTAGCTGTGGATCAACAAGAAAGGAAATTAGAGGAAGGCACAGATAGAAGGAAAGAAACCAGAGGAGGGCAGTTTGAAAATTAAAGATTTGTGCCAGACTATCAAAGCTTATGATGTGTAGTGCAACAGAAAAGGTTTCACCAAAATCCTGAAAGGAGAATGACTAAGTGTCAGAGATATGGAAGAAGATTGTCAGTAGAGCATTCCTTGCGCAACCCATACTGACAATCTGAAAGAAGATTGTGAGAAGAGGTGTTTAAGTATCTTCTTATTAAGGATACACTCAAAAACTTTGGAAAGACAAGAACTCAAGCAGTTTGAGAGTTGAGAGCAGTCACCCTTCTTTGGGATATGCTGAATGAGAGAACTTCCAGCAGTAAGGAAAAGTACCAGATGAAAGGCAATGACAAAAGAGTTTGCATATGCAGGTATCAGGCACAGAAGCACAGTTCTTGAGAACAGAAGGAACACCATCAGGACCATATGCCTTCCTAGAGTTGAGGCCAGACAGGGCAGAGAGAACATCTTTGGAAGATATTCGATATTTAATTTCAGACATAATTAAGTCAGAGGAGGAGATGGAAGAACAGCAATGGAGTCATCCAGGGTTGAGTTGGAGATGAAAGTTTGAGCAAGGAGTTCAATTTTGTCAGGAGAGGTTCTTAGCTGGAGAGTTTCTTAGCTAGATGCCAGAAAGAGTGAAGAATTAGAATTAGATAGGTTTTCACATTTCTGTTCAATTAAAGAATTTTTGGCAAGTTGAAGAACAGATTTTGCCTGATTCTGGGCAAAAATATAAGCTGAGTGAGAGTCAGGAGTTGGATATATAAGGGGAATGCAAGCCATAATACAAAGGAGAAAGCAACACAGTTCAAAATATACTGAGTCAATAAATTGACTCTTATTTACTGACTTTTATTATTGAATAAAAGATATGGAACATAACCTTAGTTAACCTTGGTTTTGTTTCACCCAAACTGTTCATTCTGATAAAGGTCAAGCTTGTCATTCCACCTTAGACCTACAGTTTAATGTGGAATCCAAACCATGTCCCACTACGGGAAGTCAGAAATTACAGTCCTTGTCTGGACTCAATCTCATGACCTCCCAATCAGCAACCCAGTATCTTAAACACTAGGCTACCCAGGGTAGACATTTATTGTGTAGAAGGATGAATAGCTAGGTTTTGCTACATGCTGACTGCCATCACCAGGTCTAGATCCCAGGGCCAATGGATTCATAGTAAGCAATGCTAACCACTACACCAAGGTACATATATATATATATATATATATAATTGCACCTTGCATTCATTTTATATTTTTGGTTTTTCTTAATCCCTTATCTCACTCTCTTCCTCACTTCCACTTCCCCTCACCTGATGAAGACCCAATGCTTCAAATAAATCCACTTCATATTGTGCCTTTATTCCCTATAGTCCAAATATTACAGCCTGTACCCATTTGTAATTAGAACAAAGCAATTAAAACTACCAGTTACTTACAATCTCTTTACACTGTTCTGTTGATTGCTTAGATGAAGTTCCCAGGTTATTCATATTAGAATCATTCAATTCTCTTGTAAAAGAATAAACACATTTTGTCGATACCTTTTCCCCCTTTTCATCAACATTTTTCTCAACAAACTTGGCTTCCCCTTCATTTACTTCTTTTTGTGGTTTATTTTCTTTCAACCTTCTCTTCTTTAATGGTATATCACATTTTAAAATACTTCCTTTCCTTTTCTTGCTGAATGAAAGCCAAGATATTTCGCTTTCTGATAACCTTCTAAGAAGAATTCTTATCTCTTTCCTGCATACAGTAGAATGTGATGTTTTTTTAATGCTATTCTCAACTGATTTATTTACAATAAATTCATATTCCTTCACTGCTAAATTTTTCTCTGTGTGATATATGTCTATAAACTGATTTTCATTGATTTCACACTTTTTATCCAGAGCAGAATTCTTATTCAATGACCAACTATTATCAATTTGAATTACTGATTCACGTAATGACTCAAAATTGGGGAATTCCTCTTCATATTTTAATAATTCTACATCAGAAACTGTCGAAGACTGTATCATGTTCATATCTTCTGAACTTGTGACATTCCCAGACTTTGCTGATGTTAAATCAGAAGAAAACTTTGCAAATTGCACTGATTCTTCATCAAAGTTTACCTTAGATTGTGCATCAGTATACACTGTTCCAGGTTGTTGTAATTCTTTATCAGTAACTAATTTTATGTGCTGTGATGACTCTATCTGAGAAACTATTGTAGATTGTTGAGATTCAACACATGATAGCAGTAGTTAACAGATGATTCTACACTCCCAAAATGTAGTAATTCTATATTAGTTGTAACTGTTGAATGTTTCTGTACTGAACATTCTTTATTATTAATCAATTCTTTCCCTTCAAGTAAATTTACTTGAGAATGTAGTTCAAAAGAGCTAAGTCTCTAGGACCAGTCTCAGTCATAATGACAAATGGATGGTGACATGGTGCCTTTTCAAAGATCTTTTTTAATGTAGTCACAACAGCCTATAAACAAGGAAGTATTTTCCATCACATACAGTTGCAGATTCAACAAACAGTTCCTGTACAAAAAAATACACATTTAACTATCTGATTTAAAGCTTTCAAAGAATTTAGTTTTATATCATTTCACCAACTTTTCCTTATTAAAGCATGCTAGAAGCTGCATTGATATACAAGTTAAATAAGTGTCCATTAATTCCTATTTTATTTTTTGTTTCAAATAAAGGATTGAAGAAATGCAGGACACAGTTTGACTCTGAAATAAGTAATTTAAGCTGAATTTCCTCATTCAACCCAATTGGTATTTACTTACACAAGATTTATACAATAACCTTGTGGAGCATCATGGTCATGGAGTGGTAAACTGCTACAACTGCTATAAATCCCAGTCCAATCAGATACAGTGACAGATTAAGACAGCCCATGCATGGGCCAGATTAAGGGTTAGATAAATAGTATTTACACAAGCGACATAGCAAGGGTGAGGTGGAGCTGCAATGACTCAGAGACAGCCTGGAAGAGGGTGCAAAGCTGTAGCTACTGCACTGATTGTGTACAAATATGTATACATATATCTAATAATAATGCTTCAAGGATGAGGTCAAGAAATGAATGGGACAAGATCAATTTAACAGTCTTTCAATCATGAGGATTAAGAGCGACATACTGCAAGGACTTGACTTCTCAAAAATCAATGATGAATTTAGCAACAAAACACTATGGAAAAACCAATTGATGCAATGCTCTCCATGTAGTCACAGAATGGATTGCAAATGACAAATAACTTAAGCCTTGTTCTAAATTGTTGTCACTGTTCAGTTAGTTTCAGAATAAAATTATTTTTTCGTTAAAGCATTGTTATTTTTGGTTTAAACAGGGTTTTCTCAAGGTATCATTTTAAACATAAAATATTAAATGACATCTCATAATATCAATGAGAACATACCCTGAGATGTAGACCTCACCTGACCTTGACCTGATGCATACTCAGCATAGTGCACTGGGACTCAGCTCACTGATGTCTATTACTGTGGGATGGGAAGGGGAGTAAAGGGGACCAAGGCACCCTTAATTCATCCCTCATCAAACATCAAGTCAATCATAATAATCAAAACCAAAGTTCAAGTTAAATATGTATTAAGCACACAAAAGCACTAAAATATAATTAATAATCATTATAATACATTAATAGAGCATTCAGATCTGTGAAACTGCCCAACACTTAATGCAGATAAAACATGTTTAGGTCTTTGCAGCTGCCATGTTAATTGTGTTTTTCAATCATTTGAACCACCCTGTTCAGATGAGTCAATGTCCTTGGATATATCTTTCTTGATACCCATGGGCAGTGCTGTCCAACTTCTATAAAGCGCAGCCAAGATGTTGCCTATAATCATACACTGTTGGTTAATACGACTTAGGAACCCACTGAATGTTGTTCTCCCTACTGAAAATGACAAAATAGGGAAGAAAATTCAGAAATGAAATTTGGCAAACGTCCATTCCGTGGGCAACATGCGGCCCGCAAGTTGGACAGCGCTGCCCATGGGTATCAATTTTGCCAATACCTCATTCTTGACTATGTTGTTCCTGTATTCAACTTTCTTCTTCTCAACTTTTCTCACAATAAGACCTTCAACTAGAAGGATCAAGAGAAAGTAATTCTTGCTAAGAGGAAAACAGAGTGAGATGTTCACCACAAACCAGCAAAAAGTTAACTGGTGCCTGTATGGAGTCAGATCATGATCTTGAAACTCAATCCTCATATTCTGATGTCACATGGAATTTTCAGTGGTCATTTGGAAATCATTGATGCTTGGTGAGCTTGCATATTATTATGAACCACAAGTGAATATATCCATCACCAACTAAACTATGATCCTCCACAAGGTTACTCTATGACTAAATAATATAATAAGCAATCAGTAAGAGAAGTACGAAATTAAGATTGACAAAATATATGAAATCTATGAATAATATTTTAATTAAGAATCTCTCTCTCTCTTTCATATATATATATATGAAAATTATTTCACGAAGGTAACACGTGAAAAATATTTATGATGAATAAAACCACGAAGGAAAGGAAACACAAAATGGTGCTCAAGCGCTTTCGTCTAATGACATCCTCAGGAACACTCAAGTATATAAAAAGGTTAAGCCTATATATAGGCATCAATATTCCGTTAGAACAGGACAGTTGTCCAGTGCCCTTTTTGTCCATTTGTCAGAGTTAGCCCACTGTATTGATTGGAATAATGCTTCAGTTTTATTCCATTCAAGCAACATTGTTAATAGAAATATTCTTGAGTCTGCCATTATCCAACTTTCAAATAACTTCAACATAAGCAAAGGTCTTTTTCAACTCGATCCTGTTATGTTGAATTCCTTTAAAGCAGACTTAGATAAGAAGTGTAAAACATTAAATCTTTGGTAAACTTGTCTTCTACTTTATTAACTTTTAATTTGCATTTTATTTTTTTTATATATATCGAAACCTGACCATAGGCAGAAATGTGTTAAAACCCGGACAGAGTTCTAGTATAAATTTGTATTTTTATAATCCATTTGATCTTGTGCTAAAAATCTATTAACTTTTAATTTGCATTTTTTTTTTTTTTTTGTTTTTATATATATCGAAACCTGACCATAGGCAGCATTGTGTTAAAACCCGGCAGAGTCCCAGTATAAATTTGTATTTTTATAATCCATTTGATCTTGTGCTAAAAATCGATATTTTTCCTTACAATCTGTACGCCTCATTGGTAATCCTTTAAGGTTTTAATTTTTAATTTTTTATTATTTTTACTTCTCTGTTTATTGTATATATATGTATGTATGTATGTATTTGTATATATGTATATGTGTGTGTGTGTGTGTGTGTATGTATGTTATTTATTTTTCTTTTTTTTTCTTTCTGTAACCTATATATAGGCTTAACCTTTTTATATACTTCAGTGTTCCTGAGGATGTCATTAGACGAAAGCGCTTGAGCACCATTTTGTGTTTCCTTTCCTTCGTGGTTTTATTCATCATATATATATATTATATATATATATATATATATATATATACAGGGTGTTTCAAAAGTCCCTCATTATTTTTAAAATTTTCTTAAAATAGCAATTACAAGAGGAACCAAATGACAATTTGGTTGCTGAGTCTACGATTCATGAGAATTTTGGTGGCATCAAACTTGGCTTCATAAGTCTACTGGAAAGTCACTGGTACACCTCAACGTGGGCACCGTCTTTTTCGAAACAAGCGAGCCACCGTTTTACGCATTCTTGGCCGACATTGGACAACATTTCGGGAGTAACAGAAGCACACGCATTCCTGATCCATTCTTCTAGTGTGGGGAGGACTCGCGGCTTGGTGGCGTACACTTTGCTCTTAATGTAGCCCCACAAAAAGAAGTCGCATGGGGTAAGATCAGGCGAGCGAGCAGCCCATTCGATGGGACCACGGCGACCAATCCACTGATCCGGGAACTGCTTATTCAGAAATGAGCGAACCTCACGCGAGTAATGAGCAGGGGCACCATCTTGCTGGAAAATGACTTCTTGCATGTCAGCTACAGCTGACAGTTGGGGGATACAGAACTCCTGAAGCATACGAAGG